>VZRL01004682.1:201216-450967 GCA_013397895.1 Origma solitaria | reverse complement strand
TGCTCTGCCCTGCCATTCCCGGGGTGCTCTGCCCTGCCATTCCCGGGGTGCTCTGCCCTGCCATTCCCGGGGTGCTCTGCCCGGCCATTCCCGGGGTGCTCTGCCCGGCCATTCCCGGGGTTCTGCCCGGCCATTCCCGGGGTTCTGCCCGGCCATTCCCGGAGTGCTCTGCCCGGCCATTCCCGGGGTTCTGCCCGGCCGCTCCCGGAATGCTCTGCCCGGCCATTCCTTGCCCGGCCATTCCCGGGGTTCTGCCCGGCCGCTCCCAGGATTCTCCGCCCGTCCACTTCCGACGCCGGACACTGTTGCTGCGGGGACAGGAACGCTGGCCCCATTAGCCCGAGCGCCCCGCTGGACTCCGCACACCTGTATTCCCTATTTCCTCGCCGGCTCCAGCCCAGGTTTCCCACGGCAGTCTCGGATATCTCGTCCCATAAAGCCATTTATTCCCAGCACACTGGCTCGGACACAGCCCGAGCTGGTGCCTCCGAAGAGGGACGCTAAACAGGGAACCCCCGGGGTTTTACGCCTCACAGTCTCCTCGCTCGAATTTCTGGCTCTTCCTCCCGAGCCCTCGGCCTTGCCGTGTCACTCAGTGTCCCTCCCCCGGCTGTACCACGGCGGGGACACAGCTGAGCCCTCGCTGCACCGACGGAGGAGAAGCAGCAAGTTAAAGTGCAGGTTTCCTCTACCGCTTCTTGAGGAAGCCTGTCCCAGTGTTTGATCTCCTTCTGTATAACGAAATATTTCCTAATGTCAGTAGGATGTTTCATCTTCCTAAGGAGATTTAATTAGAGACAGTGTTTACAAGTAGGGCTTTGAAGCTGTAATGTGTTTCTGCTTTTCAAATGTCAGCGTTGCTGTAGCATGAGTAGGAATGTGTAAAACTGGAGGTGTTTTTAGAATACAGCAGTGTTTATACAGGTTGCATTCTTCTTTAACCCTCAGAGCAGGGCAGGCTGTGGTGCTTGCTTGGCTAAAGAGGGGAGCAAGCAGCAGCAGCATGATGCTGAAAACCAGACAGTCTAGAAAAGCTTTTTGGGGTAAATGAGAGCGGTGGCTGTGGAACTGAAAAGGGAAGAAGTATTCCCTTGGCTTTTGGAGAAACTCTTACCCTGGCAGTAGGTGGATCTTGTTTCCTGTGTCTCTTTCTGTTTTACTCTTTGCAGATTCACCCAAGGAAGGGGAAATTCCTAGCAGCTAAAGCCCAGGAGATGGGCCTGCCAGTGTGAGTATGAGAGGCCAGCCTGGGGCACGGGGCAGCAGCAGCAGGCATTTGGATGTTGGCAAGCTGAATATTTCTGTGGCTTTGTTCTCAGGGGTACTCCAGCTATCCTTCCCATAATTAGGGCCCTCGAAGCCAGGCAGGGCCAACCTTGGGCAGGCACCCACTCAGCTGTGTTATCTCTCTCCTCAGCTGCTGGACCGGGCTGGACACAGCCCCAAGGGCCCTGGCCTGACCTTGACCAGGGGGTTGGGCCTCCCAAAGCCCCTCTGAACCCTAATCACTGTTTGATTCCCCAGGCTCCCCCATTCCCCACTGCTCCTCTCCCACAGGAGCCTGTTCAGAACCTGTGTACAAACACCAGGCTGCAGCTCTGTTTATTTTCAAGCTCTCCAAACACAGTGAGCTCTCAGGGGCTTTTTGTTTGCTTCAAAAAGAGCCACTTGATGTTGCTGTAACCAGAGTATTCTAACGTAAACAACCCTGACCATCAATATCCCTTTTCTTCCTGAGTTCCAAAGGAAAACCTTATCTTTCCCAGTGCTTTGCTTTCCAAACACTGTCTCCCTTTATTCTTAGTGCCAATGTCCTTCCCTTTCTCTTCCAGTGATCCTTTCAATCAGGACATCTCCAACCCCCCAGATCTTGCCATGGTGTTTACAGCTGTTCTGTCAGTCTTTCTTCAGACCTGTAATTCACTTATCATTCTTCTGACTCCCATCACTTCACAACAGCACAAATTAGCATGGCAGTTTTCCCTCGTTTTCTTTACTTTTGAATGAAATAAAAGTTTTGTTCCTTTGAGTGGCAAACTCTTATTTCACACACATTTCGCACGCTTCAGTGCTGCAGTGTAAAGCTCACTCATGGCACTTGGCTCTTCTCCCCACATGAGAAGGGAAACATTGGTTTAGGTCTTAAACTCTGTACTGGGGAGGCCTCACCTTGAGTCCTGGGGGCAGTCTTGGGCACCAAAACATATGAAAGATCTAAAGCTCTTAGTGTCAGGAAGAAGGACACAAAGAAAGTGGGGAAGGGCCATGAGGGGCCATATGAGGAACAGCTGAGGGCACTTGCCTTGTTCAGAGGAGCAGAGCAGACTGAGGTCAGAGCTCAGTGAGATCTGCAGCTCCTCCTGAGGGCAGTTCTGATCTCTGCTCTGGGACAGGGACAGACCCAGGGAACAGCTGGAGCTGTGCCAGGGCAGGCCAGGCTGGAGATCAGGGAAAGGCTCTTCCCCCAGAGGGTGCTGGGCACTGCCCAGGCTCCCCAGGGAATGGGCAGAGCCCCGAGGCTGCCACAGCTCCAGGAGTGTTTGGACAGCACTGCCAGGGGTGCCCAGGGTGGCATTGTTGGGGTGTCTGTGCAGGGCCAGGAGCTGGACTTGATGATACTTGTGGGTCCTTTCCCACTCAAGAGACTGTGGTTGTGTGATTTTTAAATTGCTCCCAAATAAAAGCTGGAGCTACCGAAGGTGAGTGCTCTATCTGCACATTCCTGCCCCAGTGCTGCATCAATCCCTCCCCTGGAAATGTTTTTTCTGGTCAGGTGAATTAGGAAGCATGAAAATACCCTTTTTTGTCCTTAATGCATTTTTTAAATACCTTTGTGAGAACAGGAGTTTTCTTAGGGCTCTGACCAGCTGGCATGGGGGTTCCAGCCAACGTTTCTTTAGTGGGTGAAATAACTAAGAAGGTGTGTGGTATTTTTCATCAAATTCTGGCAATTCTGTCCAACCTTGCTGGCTTGGGGTTGCGTGCACAGGGGAATACGGAGAGCTGTGATTTCATTTCTGCAGAGTGACAGAATTGCTTGCAATACCTCAGTCTTAGGAAGGTTTCACTGTAAGTGCATAAAACTCCTGGCCATGATCAGAGGCTCACAACAGCAGCACACGAGTGTCCTTTGCTGTTTTAGCTGCAGGGTGCTCTGGTATCTCTCAAAGGGGCAGGAATTTCAAAGGCTGGGTCATGGTTCAGGAGGAAATGCCTTTCCTTTTGCAATTTTAGTCCTTGTTTTGGGTGAGAGGTGTCCCATCCTAACAGATGGGTTGGTGGATAAGTAAGGACATCCCAGAGTTGAGTCCCTGTAGTGCCTATAAAGGGAATGGCTGAGGGTGGCTTGTGCTCTGGGCAGGCAGCTGGCCCCGTTCTGCAGCTGCTGTGACAGTGCCATGGGCAGGGGCCCTGAGGGGGCCTCCAGCGTAGGGACGACATGGAGCTGCTGGAGCCAGTCCAGAGGCCACCAGGATGATCAGAGGGATGGAGCACCTCTGGTATGACAAAAGGCTGAGAGAATTGGGATTATTCAGCCTGAAGAAGAGAAGCTGTGGGATGACCTAATGGTAGCCTTTCAGTACCTTGAAGGTGTTGCGGAGGCACGGGTCAATCACACGCAGACCAATGTGATCAGGTGAGAGCCGTTTATTACAGATCAGAAGGCTACTTATATACATTTTCTACTTCTCTACATCCAAGCAGTAGATTGGTCACTGGCTACTTGTTTACACATCTAAACGAATCACTTAGGGCAATGGTAAGCTATCATACAAACGCTGCTTCTGCTGGCTCTGCTCTTTTAAGATTCTTACTTGCTGTTCACACAACTCAATTGTTTACATTCTTGGAATTGTCCACACTTGGTAGCTAATTAGCTACAGCTGCATTTCAAGGACACATTTACCTTCTTGCTTATCCTGCTCAGCTAAGCTAAGGCCGGATTGTGCCCCTCTGTGTTAAGAATCCCACAACATGAAGGGACCCTACGAGATGGAGAGAGACTGTTTACAAGGGCCTGGAGTGACAGGGCAAGGGAGAATGACTGGAAAGACAGTAGGTTTAGATTGGATGTTAGGAATAAATTGCTCCCTGTGAGGGTGGGCAGGCCCTGGCACAGGTGCCCAGAGCAGCTGTGGCTGCCCCTGGATCCCTGGCAGTGCCCAAGGCCAGGCTGGACAGTGGGGCTTGGAGCAGCCTGGGACAGTGGGAGGTGTCCCTGCCCATGGCAGGGGGTGGAAAGAGATGAACTTTAAGGTCCCTTCCAACCCAACCATTCTGGGATTCTATGGCACTGCTCCAGGAGCACGTGCATCTCCTGGTACAGGTCTCTCAACCCTTTGATAGTAAACGCTAAATTACAGTCTAATTTTCCCTGAAAGCCTCACTCCCCATTGCAGTGTGCAGAGATCATACACAATAACCACCCCTAACCTGGAGAGTCATCATAAACCCAGAACTGCCTCGGGGCTGCAGGGAAACGCTCCCATCTGGCCCCAGTAATACTCCAATAACACACAGTAATGCACAGTTTGGGTAACTAACTCAGCTGCAGCGATAGCATCAGCCATGCCACCAGAGAGATTTAAAAGTAATATCTCAGCAGACCCCACGAACAGACAAGAGAGGATCCTTATCTTTGTGACTTTCCCAAGGTGATACTGATGCTTCCCTTTGCTAGCAGGGACTGTGTGTTCCACTGATTATCATCATCCCCTGGAGTCTGGGGTTTATTAGAAGAGCAGGTTTACGTATAGATTAAAGACAGCACAGGACAATATGAAGAGTTTGGTGTGTCAGTGGCTCATAGAGATAACCAGTCTGGTCAAGATAAGAAGCAAAACTAGTGGAAAGCAGAAGATCTTGAGGGCAAAGCAATAACCACAAGATGCTGGTCCCACGCATAGAGAATCCCCCAAAGACAGCAGGGATGAAGAGAGGAGATTCTGAGGTACAGGTCTGGGAGCCTGTACCTCAGAAGCATGAGGCTGCTCAGGGGCTGCTCATGGCTTCCCAGAGATGGGGACATCACCCTGAGCCAGGAGCACATGAAGCTGGATCTGGGGCTCAGTGCACACTCCCTCTGTACAAAATTGGAATAGCTGCAGAGCATGGGCAACTCACAGCCTCTCCCTGAATGTGTGTCCAGGCCTGGCCCACCACTGGACAGGACCCTGCCACTGAGGAGTGAAAGTGATGGTCAGCAGCATCACCTGAGCATGGGAAGGACATCCCTGTAGGCTCAGCATTACCTTGGGGCATGGATACTCCAGAAGGCTGTCCCAGACCCCCTTTCCCAGTGCCCTTTGGGCCGGACATACTCGTGCCCACCCTGCCAGCCCCTCAGAGGCAAGTCCAGCTCATGGAAACTGCACAAAATTGAATCCCAAATGGACTAGTAGCTGCAATGTGGTGCCCAAGATGAATGCATGCAGAAGTGATCTGGGAACTTGTGTGGGTGTCCCTAAGCCTTTCCTTGGAGCAAGCTGTCTGTGCACACAGTTTTCTATAGCCCCCAAAATGGTGTGATGTTATTCAGTCATCCCTAAAGCTTCTCCTCTAACATCCCTTGACACAGAATTGCATGTGAGCAAAGGTTCCCATGTGAGCCTTGCTTCCCGTGAGACTTTCCAGACTCCCTTCCAAGTGAGCAGTGTCAAAATCCCCAAGTCCCCAGGTGGGCTGTGGTGACCCTGCAAAAGGACTGCATGGGACAGCAGGAGGGTCTCACAGAGGGTCCCCTCTTGCCTGGCATTGCAACGTGCTGCTCCAAATCTCAAAGGATTTACCTTAAATCCTGCTGAGTTTGGCTCTGCGGAGCCCCAGGGGTGGATTTACCCTGCAAACCTGTGGTTCCTGAGTGATACAGTAACTGCATTTACCAATGACATCAAGTAATGGGGAACAGACCGGGAATCCAGGAGGGGAAATCAATTTGACAATGCTTCTTTTGCCATAAACATGGGATTTGAACAGATGTCGTGAATGGGATTACCTTAAGAGGTGAGCTTTCGGGTGGTTTATCCCTCAGATTAGTGCATTTTGCTGAAAAATCTTGTTTCTCAGCAACAAATAATGACAATACTTGGCAGAGAAGAGGGGGAATTTTCAAAGAGTGGCACAGGACATGACAGGCACTGCCTTAGCCAGTAAAACCCTCAAAAAAAACCCCAAAAATAAATATGCAAAGATATAGGCAGCTAAACAGGAAAGAGAAAAATTCGTGAGGCCTCAGAAATACTTGAATTTAGAATGATTCCAGGGAGCCAACAGCAAGGTGTAACCCAGGGAGCTTCATTAAAGAAGAGTTTACTTTTCTTATCTACAATCTCCCGCAGCCCCCTGGTCCTGTGTCTGCCAGAGGATCAGATGTATGGATAAGCCTGGCCCCTGCAGAGCCCAATCTCCCTCTCCCAATCCTCCCAGTCTGAGATACTGCTTTCTGCTCTTTCAATCAAAGAAAGGTAAACACCCCACACCCAGCTGCAATGGCTTGTGATAATTTTCAATATTGCCTGTCAAAGTATAAATTAAATCAATTGCTGTTAGTTCAACGAGTCATACAATCCTTCTCCCCGTAATTTGCTCTTTGTTTCATGTCCATGGCTCACACAAGCCCAGTCAGTGTCATCCAGCTCAATGTGCCTGGTTTGAGGTGAGTTCAGTGATACCCAAGACACTTCCCCTTCCACAGCAGGAGCTGAGGCAGCTCAGATGGATGAACTGAGGCTTTTCCCACCTGCCATAAAATGTAACTGCGTGGCTGAGACCTGGGAGAAAGGGAGAGCATGAAACACTGCAGAAACAACCCTGTCAGGGCATGTTGTGCGTCACAGTCATGTCTGTCAGCTCAGGGATACACAGCGGGAAGCACCTTGTGCTCTCCCCTCCTCCAGGTCAAATCTTCATTAAATGGGACTGCAGTGAACAGCTCAGACTGCAGAACAGAGGGAAAGTCTTAAAGGGGCTAATGGTAGAAACTGAGTGAGACCAGGAAGTGTGCTGTTGAATCAATGCTAAGAAGATCCAAATACTTGGAAATACAATACCTGGGCAGGCCATGCAGGCAGCCTCAGCTTCAGCCTCACCAGACCCTCCTCCTCCAGGCTGTTTCTGTCCTGTCCGTCAGTGCCCCCAGACTCTGTGTGCCCAGGTCCAGCCCTTCAAAAACTTTTCCCTGGACAGCTGCAGGATGTGGTAAACTGCCAGAATACAGAAACCAGCCCATGTCTCTGGTTTGGGAGTGTTTATTGCTCTGTCTCAAGACGAGTCTGTACTGATTCCTATGTGACCCAGGAGATCGGTACCATCCCTCTGAAAGATTGATCCTGGCCTGATCATCCTGTGCAGAGCCCACATGGTGCCTTCCTGACTCAATTCAGCCCTCTGACAGCCCTTACCAAACTGAAGCCAATCTGAGGGGTACTTCAGCGCCAGGTGTCCAATAGAGGGTAAGGCTCAGTCTGCTCCGAAGACTGAAGGAGAGCTGGAGGCTGCATGGAGAACCCCCCATCTGCATGGGCAGGGAGACTGCCTGATCTGCCAGGGACAGGCAGAAGGTGTCACAGCACAGCAAGGGGGCACAGACCAGCCTGATCTCCAGTCACTGCACTGTCATCAACACCGGTGCACTCCTGGGAGGCCGTGTGGGAACACTGACTCAAGATCTGGCATACACATCCTTAGCTTAGACACCGAGAGTTGAGAAAGCCCTAGCTGTGCTCTGGAGCTTTCTGCAAGATCTTCATTGCAAGGCAGGACAGACTCTGAGCACTGGGACCCACTGTCCCCCTGCTGACCCAGAAGCAGCCCTGTGGGGATGCCCTGGGAGGAGGCGGCTCCATCCCCTCGTGGGGACCGGATGCCCCAGTCCTCTTCGGGCACCTCAGGCACTGCCAGGCAGGTGCTGGGCACAGTGGCCAGGACTGAGCTCCAGCTGCGCTGCACGGGCCGGGTTTCCCCGCACGCTGCCCGAGAGGCTCCCCGGGCCCCGGCTGTGCGGGCCGGGACCCCCGGTGCGGTTCGGCCCCCGCGGGTCGGGGTCAGCTCGTGCCAGGTAACCATGGGTCGTGCCTGTCCAGCGCGGCCGGGGCCGTCAGCTCCCACAGCCCCGGCAGCAGCCCCGGCTCCGGGGTCCCCGGGGCACCGCGGAGACGGGAGCGACGGGCCCTGGTTCGCGCTGGGCTCTGGAGGCAGAGGGTGGATGCGGGGTTGCGGTGTCCGGACACGGTTCCTCTCAGCCCCACAGCCCCTTGCCGCAGCCTTGTCCCACAGCCCCATCCCGCTGCCCCGTCTCGCAGTGCGTCCCGCATCCCCTTCCCCCAGCCCCGTTCCCACGTCCCCTTCCCGCTGCCTCTTCCCACAGCCCCGTCCCGTCCCGCAGCCGCCGGCGCTGCAGCGGCCCGAGCCCGGCCCTAGATGGCACCGCGACTCCGCCGCCGCCGCGTCCCGCCGGGGCCGAGCGCGGGGGTGAGCAAGGGGCAGCCCCGGAGCGTCCCCGCAGACGCCCGAGCCCCTCCGCCTCCCTCTACCCATCCCTGCCGCCCCGCTCTCCCCGGGTTCCCCCTGGGCTGCCCCCGGGCTGCCCCGCCGCCACCTCCCAAGCTGTCCCGCTGTCCCTTGTGCTGCTCTGCTCCCCGCCGCTGCTCCTTGCGCTGTCTTATCCCCTCCGTGCTGCCCTCGGGCTGCCCCAGCACTTGTTGCTGCTCCGGGCTCAGCCCCAGCCGGAAAACCTGGAGGCTCCCTCCGTCCCGCACACAGCGTTCCCTTCTGCTGTCACCTGCCCGCGGTGCTACCTTTAGCACCTCCAGCGCAAATCCTGGCTGTGATCCCAGGGCCCCCCTGCCAGGAGAGCAGAGCCAGCTCCTGCATCTGCACAGGCCAGGTCTCTGCCCCATGGGGTGCCCTGTGCCCCTCCAGTGCAGCCGTAGCACTGCAGTCCTAGGGTCCCAGACATGGGGCCCTGCCCCACTGAGGATGCCACAACACACAGGATCAGCCCCACTTCCCACCCTCACCCCTGGGCCAGCCCCAGACACAGCTTGGACAGCCCAGGACCCCAAGCTGCTGCTGGGTTTTTGCCAGCTCAGCTATCCCAGGATTCACATCACAGGGCCTTGAGGCTGGTTCTTGATGTGAGCAACTCCTGCCAATTAAAGTGGGCCATGGAGCATGCATGGAAAGTATCCCCCTTTTCCTTCCCGGGAGAGCGATCCCCCAAGGAGGAGCAGCGGGCATTCCTCCACTGAATCTGCCTCACTCCAGCCCTCTCCCCGTCCCACTGTTCACATGGCTTGTGTGCCACAAGAACAGATCCCTTTAGGACCCAGTGCCCAGGACCTCTCTGCTTGTTATGTGGATGACCCACTCTATCACCTCCTCCAGAGATCAGACTTCAGGATTTATGCTGGGATTTCACCAGCAGCTGAGGTGTTCCTGGAGAGTGGTGCAGGGGGAGCGGGATGGCCCCAGAGCAGAACTGTGCTGGCAGAACCAGCCCCTCTTGGTCCCAGGTGGCGTCAGTGGTGCCGGACCCCCATGCAGAGAGGGATGCCAGGATCCCACCTCTGCTCAGAGTGCTCCCTAGGTACAAACCTGAGTCCCCTCACTCCCAGTTATCCCATGAAACAAACTGGAGAGAGGACACAGTTCAGTGGGTGGCTGACAGTTCACCCCTTGACACAGAGCTCGTTTCAGTCCATCCCCCTCCTTATTTATTCATGGTCCTTCATCCCAGCATGGCTTCACCCTGATGGACAGTGTTTGCACATGTTCCTCTTATCCAGAACATGGAGCTTTGTAGCCACTTCTCTATTTACTGTAATTTTTAGCTCAGACACAACCAGAACTCCCACCCTGTCTGGGCGTCTCAGTGCAGAAAACAAGACTAAACTATTTTGGGATGTTTTTCCCTTTTCCTCATACTTGGGTGCTTTCCCATGTGGCTAAGTCTTTGGAGCCTTGGGGAGGGTGAACCTGTTTCACACACCCCTGAGAGCTGCCTCTGACCCCTGCACACACTTTAACCCTCCTCTGACCACAGGCGCCTCCCACACAAAACAGCCTCAAGCTCCACTTGGTGTTCCAATCTAGGAAATGCATCCAGTGTCGGGGATGAGCTGAGAGCACAGCCGATGGGAACGAGCCTCCCAGGCTCCATCCTCACCCTCCTCCTTGTCACCTTGTCTGGTCACACCTCCTCAGGGTGCCCAGAATGCAGCGTGCTGCTGCCCCAAGACAAGGCAGGAACATGGGTTTGGCCCTGTTTGTCTGGCAAATGTGGAAAAGAGCCTAGAAAATGCCCCTTTGCCTCCATCACTCCCATTTTAGTCCCATTGCGTGGCACCCGCTGGGGAAAGCCTGGCAATGTGCAAAGCTTCCCCCCTCCTGCCTCTGTCACAGCCAAGGGTCTCTCCATTGAAGTTTACTTTCAGCTCTAATAAAATTTCCAAACTGGAAAAATCTTTATGCAGAGGTTTGCTTTGTTTAAAGGAAGAGGACCATAAAGATAAAGCCTTGCCTGCCCGCCACTCCCCTCCTGCTGCCCAGGCAAGGGGCCGCAGCTCAGCCCTTCCCTCCCAACCCGGCTGCGGCCGGAGGAAGAGCTTGTTTTCCTAACGAGAAGTTCGAAGATTAAAAGGGGAAAAAATCAGCCATTTGGAATCCTCTACTGACGCTGCAAATACCCTCGTTAATAGATATGTCTCATTTTGTTACCTCATTTTAATTAATCACTAAACAAAGACAGCTGCCAAATTTTGGCTCTGGCTTTGAGCCTACAACTGACTTGGAGCCCTTGAAAAATAGACTATTTATGGTGCCTGGGCTTAAAGCTTAAATTTCTTGTATAAACTTTACCCTTCCTAAGAATAGCGTGGGGAGAGCATTGCTGGCCCCATACACAGTGCCTGTGCCCCCATCCCCAGCTCGGTGTGGGTGACAGCGTGGCCAGGAGGGATCAGGGTCTCTTGGGCTGCTGACAGCCCTGTCTCAACTGCAGAGGAGCAGCTGCACCAGTTCCAGGGTGTCCCTTAACAAGTGCTGTCCCAGCCCTGTTATCCCAACACAGGCAGGTGCCATCACCAAGGGAGATGCCCGATTCCCTTTGCCAAGTGAGAGTTATCCACAGGGCAGAGCATCCTGGTGCAGGAGAACATCCCTAGGCCTGGATGGATGCCCAAGGGAAATATTTGTGCCCCAAACATGCAGTGTGTGGGGTGAAGAAGTTGCTACATGTGTTAGGACATGACTGCTGCATCCAGCCCTGCAGGATGGGGCTCCTGCCTCTGCTTCATACACACCCCAAATACCAGAACCCTGGGATTTTCAGTTGGGGTGGAGCTGCTCAGGGTGCCCACAGCACGGACACGAGGCTTCTGTGTCTTCCCTTGGATGGCAGCTTGGGGCTTCACAGACTCTGAATGGGAATTTTTATTCCTTTATATATTTTTTGTTTCTGTTTAGAGTACCCTGGGGAAAGGCTTCAGCTTGTCCTTCCCCATCCCTTCAGATGACAGGCAGGGAAGGAGCTTTCCTGCAGGACTGGGGCTTGGCATTGCAGGAGGAGCAGCCCCACAACAGACTTTAGGCTGGCAGGTCATTCTGCCCCCTGTGCCAGGTAATGTTCAGGGGATGGATAGGCTGAAGCAAGGTCCTTGGGTGCTGTGTGCCCTGGCGTGCTGCTCTCAGGGCATCCTGCTGCAGAGCCCACTGCCCTCACTGCTGGCCCCGTGTGAGTGTCTGCCCACTGCACATCCCACACCCACGCCTACGCCTCAGAATTCGATGCAGACCAATCCACCGCCTTGTGTTGGTGTTGCATATTCAGTGTCATCCTGAGAGCTCCCTGAGAGCTCCCTCCCTGCAGGCAGGAAGGGCTGAGATACCTGTGTGGGATCCCAGAGCCGCCAGCTCGGCACTTTCCTCACCATGTCACACACCTCACACCGGTGACCTGGTGGTGCTGGGTAGTGCCACAGCTCCGACAGGCCCTGTGCTTTGTCAGTGGGATCACACCATCTCTCCCGAGCCCTTTGTGGGATCCTGACCCTGGAGAGCTCCCCGGCTGCTGGGCTGGGCTGGGGGTGTCAGTGTGGACGTGCCGAGATGATCAATAAACCAGGCGCCTGCAGTGAGCATCTGCCTGTGCTCAGGGCACTGCATCAGGCGGGTGCAGGGCAGAGGACATCTGAAGCAGCTGAGACATAAGGGCCGCGAGGAAAAATCACCGTGCACGGCTGCTGACCACATCCCCGAGCTGGGCAGGGCGCACGGAGTCCCTGAGGGTGGTGCTCCTCCGGAGCTCCGCACCGGCTCCCGCTGCCCTGCGCCTCCTGCCCCGGGGCGGGAGCAGAGCCAGGCTGCAGGATGAACTCCTCCAGCTGCAGCCGGGAACCCGCAGCTCATATTTCACCCCGCTAGCAGGTCTCCCACTCGGGTGACACCAAACGCGTGTCACACGCACTGGAGGCACGGGCTGACGGCCCCCGCCCGCCCACACAGCCTCAGCCCCGGATCCTGCAGCCTCAAGGGCTAAAATAAACTGTCTGATGCACAGCCGGCACAGCGGTGCTCGGGGCTGGAGCGGCACGGCAATCCAGCCGTGCACACGCCGTGCCAGACACCCCAGGCTGTGCCAGCAGCACCTGCCTGGGTCCGGAGTGCTGCCACATCCAAACCCTCCATCCCCTCATCAACACCCCGGGACACCCCCGGTGTCCCCATCCCGAGCAAAGCCATGAGTGTGCACAGAGACACAGCCACTGCCACATGTCTGCTGGCAGCACGGCCACCCCTGTGCCACCCGCTGGTGGTCCCAAGCCATCAGCCCGCTCGTCCTTGGCTGCCCAGCCTGGAGGGCAGAGCTGAGCCCCTCTGCTGTGGGCAATCTCAGCTCGCAGTTCTGATGGATAAATGCACCAGGTGTGGAGCTGGCAGGGAGGAAGGCTCTCCTCTGGCCTGGGGTGTTATACAGCACGCAGGGAACTCTGGAAGTTGCCTGTGAGCCCACCCTGCAGAGCTGCCTCTCCTCATCCTGGCCTGGCTGCAAGCACCAGGCCATGGCTCTGATGTTACTGCGGGAAGCTCCTGCCTCACCCGAGCTCTTGTGGCAAATCTGTCCCGAAAATCTTCATCTGCAGGGACCTTCTGGCAAGGACTCAAATGTCCCCTGTGGGCTGGTGCAGTGGATGATCTGCAGACAGCTTGGAAGAAACCTGAGAGAAGTGTGAGTTGTTCCACTGCCCAGAGTAGACTGTTAACTCCGAGCTCAAAGGATGCAGCCTAATAACAACACAGGTACTGTATTGGTACAGAAACTTATTAATACAGAAACTCTCACCTCTCCACCTCAGGAATGTCACTGTTTCCCTTTTTGTGCCTGTCCTGCTTCTAAAGGACATTTTGTATGGACTGTAGCTCTGCCCTGTGCAAACACACCATGAGCAGACCTCTCCTGGGCAGTGTCTGGATGTGACACTGAAGTACCTTCCCCAGGGACCATCATGCCTTTCTCATTTTTGCTGTGGGCCCGTTTGGGGCTCTGGCTCAGGTCTCTCCTAGACCAGGAGCTGCTTTGCCAAAAGGACTTCACTTACAAGCTGCTATGTAAACAAACCCGGTGGGAGCCGGGGATTTATGGAAGAGCTGGAGAAGGGATGGTGGAGATCCCCCCGCTCCATGTGTCTGCCCAGCCAGTGACTGCTGCTCAGACCAAAGGGACGTGTTTGTTAGTGTGAACAGCAGGTTCGCCAGCGGGTGAGTTTACAGCAGGATGGATATAAATAAATAGAAGGAAAAGGACTTTCCCTGCCTGGGGAGTGTGGCCTGCCTGCCTGGGGAGGGCTGCCCTTGGCCTGGCTGCTGATCGGAAGAGGGATTTGCTTCAAGGGACCTCCCTGCTGGTGTCAAAAAACCTACGGGGATTTTTTTTTTTTGGAGAGGGGGTGGTGTGAAAGTTGGGGAGAGAGAAGGGCACTGCCACCAGCACTGTCCCCAGCAACACAGTCGCACTGAGGCACAGGTAAGTGGACATCATTCTGCTTGTTCTCAGTGAGGAGAAAGCACGGGGGTTGTGCAGGGGAGAGGCGGAGAAGGGGGGAGCACAGGCAGGGAGCCTTTGGGGCTCAGCCTCAATGGGGGGAGGGGGTCCAGGCTGAGCAGAAGTTCCTGCTGCCTCCTGAGCTGTTCCCATGCTCAGGGAACACTGGTGAGCCCAGGTGGTGAGAATGGCACCTGGCAAGACTCTCTCTCCATCCTGTTCCCTTCCCAACAGCAAGAGCCTGCAAACCTCCAGGCTTCAGCCAGGGGCTGAGATCAAAAGGGAAAGGGGTGATTTAAGGGACAGCGAAGGGCTCCAAGATGCACTGGAGCAGCTCAGCCCAGAGGGATGGCCTAGGCTAGCCCAAGCCATGAAAAAGGGTTTAAAGGTGGGAAAGTGATATTTTTAGGGATTTGATGCATAGGTCAAGTCAAAGGCAACTCAGCAGCAGTTCATTCTTCACTTCCAAGGACCATGCTTGGAGAAACCGAGTCCTCTGGGACCTGCTGGCCCAGCAAACATGATAAAGAGCCATCTCCAGACCCCAGGTCAGGCTGTGTCCCTGGGACATGGGAGAGTAGGGTCTGCAAGTAGCCCCTTCCCCTTTCCGTTCCCATCCCTTTCCCTTTCCCCAGCCAGTGCTGCTCCTCAAAATTGTCTCGGCTACCCCTTGACCACAGCCTGGTGCTTCTGTGTGCATGGGGACAGGTGTCTCATGCCTGCCAGGGCAACCATGAATGTACCCCAAAGGAGAGGAAAGAAGGACTGACCTTGGGGTCACAGGACCTGCCTATCAGGAGAGGTCTTGGAGCTCTGCCTGTCCACCACCCATGTCCTGGGTTTCACAGCCTGCAAGAGGGACTGCTCTGCTCAAGGTGACAGCACCTCTGGGAATGCCAGGCAGAGCTCAATAAACCCTCCAGAGCTCAGGTAGATGGGGAGAGACCGTCTGGTCCCGAGTCCACACTCAGGAGAGCACAATGGAAGAGCTTGTGCCACCTTCCCCAGCCACCTGTGGGAGACAACTGCTATGACAGACTGAGAGAGGCTGGGAGCAGAAGGCTCCAGAGAGACCTTAAAGGCCCTTCAATGCCTAAAGGGGCTCCAAGAGGGCTGGAGAGGGACTATGGACAGGGGCCTGGAGGGACAGGACAAGGGGCAATGGCTTTGCACTAGGCAGAGGCAGGATTAGATGGGGTATTAGAAAGAATATTCTTCCCTGTGAGGGTGGGAAGGCCCTGGAAGAGGGTGCCCAGAGAAGCTGTGGCTGCACCATTCCTGAAAATGTCCAAGGCCATGTTGGACAGGGCTTGGAGCAGCCTGGGATAGTGGAAGGTGTCCCTGCCCCCGGCAGGAGGTGGCACTGGATGAGATTTAAGGTCCCTTCCAACACAAACATTCCTATGATTCTCTGGGCCCCCTCTTCAGCTCACCACAGACAGCAATCCCAGTTTCACCCAAGTACAGACAGTGCCAAGGAGATCTGGTCCCTGCTAGCCCAGACTGGCCTCCCTGGGCAGAGAGAAATGCCCAGCACACACTGAGGCAATGAGTGTGGCAGGGACTGACCCATAACTGCCAGCCCTGGCTGGGATCCTGCCCCACACCTCACTGCCAGGGCGCGACTCCCTCAGGTGTCTCTGCTCGCCTCTGCCAGTGCACGGACACTTTATGGGGGTGCAGAGAGACTGGGGGGGATGAGGTGGTGCTGCCTGCTCCCCAGGCAGCCCCGGGACTGACTGTGCCCCGGATGGGACAGCCCCAGCGCCGGGGGTGTGCCAGAAGGGGGACAGCAGCGGCAGAGGCACTCGGGCAGCTCTCCCGGGAGGCCCCGTCCCCCGCCCCTGCTCCGCGGGCTGCAAGAAGTTAATTTATTTTTGGAAAAGCAGCTCGCAGAGTTTGTCTAATTCCACCCGCACCAGCTCCGTTCACTCTATTTTAAACCAGTTCTTACTGTGCTTCAAGTTTATAAAACACAATCAGTGCTCCCTGGTCAAAGCAGCCCTAACCCGCGGAGCAGGCGAGGAGTGGCAGAGCAGCATCTCCTCCAGGACGCTCTAGCTCAGCCGAAAACTCCGCAGGTAATTAATGCTTCCTACTTCATGTTTTTCTATCCTCTGGCTGCTTTCTCCCATGCGGGTTGGTTATGGTGACACACGCACTGGCGCGTGGTGACAGCTTTAGGGAGACGAGCACAGGCGGGCATCACTGCTGCCTGCTGCTGCTCCTGGGTTTTTGTGGGATCACGATGGCACCTGGCAGGTTGTGGACTACACAGACATCTCTGTGGAGCATGACACTTCCTCAGGAACAGGCATAAGGTGCATTTGGCAGGTCAGGAGCTGGCAGGGAAATGTGTTGTGGAGGCAGCGGCTGGCTGCGCACAGAGAGGATGGTGGTGAAGGGCCACTGAGGTTCCCAAAGATTCTTGCTTTGCTGCAGCCGTTTGGAGGCTCCTCTGATGGTTCCTCTGGTGCCCCCACCCCAGCTGACACAGTGGGTGTCCCCCCAGCATCTCAGGCTGTGTGGTGGCACCCTGCTTTTATTCTTCATGCTTTGCCATGAGTGGATCATGGCTCCCTTAACTGTGGAGGGTCATTCTGGTTGCACCAAATGCTCAGTGTTTAATGCAATTTCTCAGTGATTCACCAGTGCAACCCACAAAAACTGTTTAGAAGAAGCTCCCGGCATCTCTCACACGCAGAAATCCAGGGCATTTATGGACTGCTTTGTTTCTATTACATGAATACTTTGCAAAACGCTGCCAGTCAGAATCCACTGATGTCATTTGTTGAGCACTGAAGCACTCAGGGGAGGTTTGTCAGCCTCGTGCTGGGCTCTCTGATGTCTCAGGGTTAAAGCTTTTGAAAGCATCGCCTTGGCAGCCACAGCCCTGACATTTCCAGCGCGGATGGTTCGACTGCGGAGCGGGAAGGGTAGCAGCGCTGCCGGGACAGGGCTGTGCTGGCTCTGTTCCTCGCTGCGGGCTGTGAGACACAGTGCTGCCTGTGGGCACCCTCTCTGCTCATCGGAGCGGCCCTCAGGGCATGTACTAGTGTTTTGGGAAAAGGGGGAGGGTTCAGGGCTTAGCGCTGTGCGTTACAACCGCTGCTTCACTGGGATCCCACTGTATTCTGCTTTAGCGTTTCTTGTTGCCTCTCAGTGAAACACACATCATTTCTGCTCTGAGTGGGGGAGAAAACACCCCAAAAGGCAGAAAAATTACAGTGCTGTTTCAGGATTGCATGAGCTGACCTCTGCTATAAATGTCACTCATCAGATGTCCCCAGGGACAGCAGCAGGCAGTCACCACAGGTCCCCCTGTCCAATGCTGCTCTCTCTGGTGCTGCCTGTGGTGGTCCAGCTTGGAGGGGAAGGGAAACGCGGTTGTTGTGTGGAGTGTACAGGCTAAAAATAGTTTCCCTCTCGTGCTCCATCTGAATGGGCAGCCACATATGACTGTACATGGATTTGTCTGATAGTCCCGTTTCAGTGTAAGAGACAAAATATCTTAGTTATGGCTTTGTTCTTCAGCTAACAATGGGTAGCTAAAAATATCCGACTTTGTTCCACTAAATAAAGTTCTCTCAAGGGGAGACACTAACGTTACATTTTGCCAAATCCACGCAAAACACAGCCAAAGAAAATGCACATTTTTGCCAACAACTTTTCATAAAACATGTAACTAGCAGAAAACTCCATACTGTTCAGCGAGCAGAGCTGTGCTGTCTGTTGTGCAGCATCCCAGGACTCCTGGCTGCCTCTCTCCCCGGGAGCATCCGAGGAGGGCGAGGCACATGGGGCTCCCTCCCATCCTCATCCTCCTCTGGGCACGCTCCAGCTGTGCCCCAGCTGTCAGTGCGTTTGGGCTTTGCACAGGGTGAGGCACTGCTGCCTGCTCGTGCCTGGCAGAGGGTCACTGCCCCACCACTGCCCGTGCTGGCTGCTTGGTGGTCGCTGTGGGTCTCGCTCCAATTCCCTTATTTCCCGTTTTATGGCAGCCAGGGCTGGAGGCCAGCCAGGCCAGCCCCGTCCCGCTGTGCAAGCGCAGTGCTGGTGTTTGTGAGGAGCCTGGCACGGCTGCTGCCGCTCGCTCACAGCCTGACAGCCAAGAGGAAACCAGCAGAGACCTCACTGAGCTGGCACGGGCCCTGTGGGGAGGAAAGAGATGGACTCTCCTGCGCTCATTCCCATCTCCACAGAGAATCTCTCCCTCCCCACTTCTCTGCTCGAGTCCCTGCTGCCTTTTCTCCAGCTGCACAGCTGGGACCTGCTCCCAAAAAGGCTCAGGGAGAACCATCCCATCCTGTCTGTCTGTGGCAGCCAGCCTGTTCTGTGGGTGACAGTCCCACCTGGGCAGAGCAGAGCTGGGTGACCCCAGCTGAGGGAGCCCTTGTTTCCATGCCAGGGCTGGTCTGGATGCGAGAACAGCCACACCATTTGCATCAGGCACTTTGCTTTCCCATTGCAAGTCGTCTGGATCAGCTGGAGCTCAGTTTGATTTGAGCTGCACAGCTGCCCAGCAGGTGCTGTCTGAGAGGGACCAAGTCCTGTTTTACCTGTGCCCTGCATTGGGAAAAGTGGTTGGGCTTCTTCTGCCTTCCACGGTACTGAAGTTTTTCAATTTTTTTTGTCTCTCAGTCATTCCTGTAGCTCTTTTCTGAACCCATTCCCGTTTTTCAGCATCCCTCCTGTCGTGTAGGCACAATGACCAGCAATTATTTCCCTAATTCTGATGTGTCTCTCTGTGCTGTATTTGCTCTCCAAACCACAGTCACAGGTCCAGAGCTCCAAATCCATCCATTTTCACTGTGTGCCTTCCTGCAGCTTTGTTGCCTTGATGCTTTTCTCCAGGGTCACTCCATTTGTCTTGTGTCCGTATTAAAACCCATTGCAATTGAGAGAGAGGCATTTCAGAGGGGCAGGGCAGGTTTGGGTGCTGTGGCAGAAGCAGTGTCCTGTGCCAAGGCCTGCGGAGTTGGTTTGATGCTGCTGAGCAGCTGCGGGTGCTGATGGAGGAGGGACACAGCCCAGGGGATGTTGTGTGGCTCTTTCACACCTCATGGCTGAATCAAAGCCTCCCTCTGCCAGGTGCTTATTCCCCTCCTCCACCGCCTCTGGTGTGCAGGACCTGTCTCCTGCTGGAAAGGCCGAGCTCCAAAGGTGGGATGCCCACCCCAAGTGCGTCGTTTGGGAAGAAGACGCGGCCTGAAGTGATTCATGCAGTGTTTGCTGCTGCAGCATTCCCGGAATGTACCTGCTTTATTTCTTGGCCTTCTTGCCTGTTATTGGAGAGGAGTTCAGCTCATGCACTGTGGTTTAGATGACAGAGATCCAGCCCTGCTGTCAGGCTCGGGGCTGCCTCGCACTGGCTGCCTCCCCAAGCTGGGGAGCAGAGACCTGCTGGGATGTTGTGCTGCCAGATGTGGCATATTTGTGGCAGGGCTGTGTGTCACCTCCCCACCTCTGAGCCCCCAGCAGGCTGGTTGTGCTGTCCTCCACCATGGGCTGGCTGTTGGGAACAGTTTGCAGGTGTCCCCTGTCCTGGGAAAGGGGACAAAAAGCTCACACGCTCATGGTGTGCTGCTCCTTGCTCTTGGGGAGACTTGGAATAGCACTATTGCGGTGAGTTACAGGCAGGACCTTTCTGGAAGGAGACAGGAGGCAAGTTCATCATTTTTTTGTCTGAGGTGACACAAGGATGTCAGATTTCCCTGCTAAGAGCAGAGCCTGAGCCTTCCACCACCCTCTGTGTCTCCTGTAGAAGCACCTCTGTTTGAGAAAGCTCAAATCACATGTGAACTGCAAGGATGGCAGAGGCACCAATGCTCAGGAGCGTGACACTAAACACTCCTCCCAGGGCACTGTGGCTCCAGGTGACACAGGTGCCCGGTGCCAGCCCCGAGGTCTGGAGGCAGGGCTGTGGGTCGCCCTGGGATGACCCACCTGTCCCTCATCTGGCTGTAAGTTCTGGTGGGTGCCTCCTGACCTATCCCCTGCCACTTCCCAGAGGAGTTGTTTCACCTGCTGCTTTCCTCAAAGGAGGGATGGATTCTTAGCCACCAGCAGTGCCAGTTTCACAGGCAGGCAGGGAGAGGGACGCTCCATCCTTGTCTTTCCTTCTGAGGCATCATAAATGGGAATGGTTCACCAGCCATCAGAGGATACTCCTCCGGGACTTCCAGCGGTGTGTTTGTGTCTGCGTGGCCCCAAGATGGAATCTCACGGCTGAAGATTTGTGCACAGGCCCTTGCCTGACCTGCTGTGGTTATGTCCTGTCCTGCCTGCTCGTCAGGTACTAATGGTTTAGTTTAAACTGTGAGGCAATTTCTGAGGCTCTCCAGGGGGACCACACTGCCTGGATCTTGCAGGCTGTGCTGTGTGTATGGCATTGCGGCTCCCTGGCCAGCACACCCTTCTCCTGGAGCACATGGGCAATCCTGCTCCTGTGATTGTCCCCTTCTACATGGTGGTGTTTCACATGTGGTTCTGAGCCAGAGCTCCAGGGTCCTCCAGGGTTCTCTGGCCTTTGCACCCAGGCCCTGCCTGTGTCCATCGTGCAGTGTGTCCCAGACACAGGCAGCCACCAGCTCGGGCTGCTGGCAGTGTCCTGGAGAAAGCACCAGGGAAGGGGACATGCTGTCAGGGGCCTTTTCTGACTCACATTGATTTATGGCCCAGCCTCAAGCCAAAAATACACCCTGCCTGCACGGGCGTTTTTGGAACAGATGCAGAGGGCTTATCAGTGGTCCCCAGGGATTTCCTGGCTCAGAACCCCATTGTGATGGTGTGACAGGACGGGGCTGTGTCCTGCTCACAGCACTGCGGTGTGGGGTCTGTATCGCTGCAGTGGGACTGGGCCTGGAGGTGCTGGAGCTGTGGGCTGTGTCTCCTCTCCAGACACAGCTCTGCACCGTGGGGAGCAGCCAGTCTCCCAGGAGGATTGGTTTTGGTAGGACATTTGCCCATCACCCAGCTCAGTGTGATTCCTGGCGGGCCTGCAGGTGTGGGATGAAGGACCAGTAGCTGCCTTTGCCGAGCTGTGAAGGGGTGAAGTGAACTAAAATAAAGTCCAGGCTGACATGAGCAGGCTTTGCCACTCACCCCTCGTGCTGAGCAGGGACCAGCCCAACCTGGTGCACCCCAACCCCATCCAGCCCCCGCTCTTCTCTGGCTCTGTCCCAGCACTGCCCTGCACTGGCAGCAGGAGACCTTGCGGTGCCAAGAGCTCCTCTCTGGGAGCCACGTGGCAGATGTGGGACCTATACAGGTCTGCACTGGCCCCATGGGACACTCATGAGTGCTCTCAGTGCTGAGCAGGTGCCCAGGGAGGCTCCTCACCCTCTGTCTGTCCCTGGGGGCTCTGGACTTCACCTGGCACTGTGTATCTCAGAGAGCATCACGCAGCCCCCAGAGAGGCTCTGCCCCTGATGGGGAAGCTGTCCCACGTCCTTTGGAATGTTAGCAGCATGAAAGTTGTCCAGTCTGCCTGGTAGTCTCCATGCCCAGTAAATATCGAGGACACACCTGTGAGCTCAGTGTACACTTCCCTGCCACCCTGCACTGCTCTCTCTGCAGCACTCCTCTGCCCTGTTAGAGCTGCTGCAAAGCAAAGCCATTGCTGCTCTCTGATGGTGCCAGTGTGGGGTCAGGATCCCTCCTGTCCCCCCTGTGCCCTGCCCAGCCTGGACCCAGCCCTGCACGCAGCAGGTGCTGAGGGCTGCCTGGGGAAGAGTTGCTGTGGCTGTGCCCTGGGATAGGCTGAGCAAAGGCAGAAATCTGCAGTGTTTCACTCTGGCCGGTTTTGGTTTGGTGCTCCTACCTTCCCCAGGGCTGTGCCTACACTCCCCTGAGCCCTCCAAGTTGTCACCCAAGGGCAGCATCTCATGCCCAGTGTCTGTGTCACCCTGGACCAGTCTCCAGAACTTTCTTCCCTCCTTTCAGTCTTCTAATCCTTTTAACTGCAGGGCTGGTTTTATCCTTCATGTGATTTTTTTTTTGGTCCTCTCAAGACCAATTCATCCCCATATGCTGCTGTAGCCAGTGGAGGGGAAGAAAACAGAGTGGCTGTGGCCTATTGAGAGTGACATTCTGGGGTGCTCTCATTTCAAAATGCTTCTCTGCGCTTAGGTGGGTTTGTGAGCAGCGGGGTGATGCTGCTCCCACAGTGCATTACAGTGCGAGGACTCACTCTGCAACTTTTCTGCATTTCTAGAAGCCAAACTGCTGCTGAGCTGGGGCAAAGATCAGGAAACAGGGCTGAGCAGCTCACCATAGGAGCTGGGTTTGAGGCATTCCTACAGGGACTTGTTGAAATGCCGAGGGAGCTGGGGATGAAGAGCTGGCGAGGTCACGGGGACCCCGCAGGGTGCGGATCCCGCCCGGCACACGTGTGTGCGTGCTGTTCCCTATCTGCACGGCAGGCTGGGCAGTAAATCACAGGGTCAGGGCAGAAGGGCTGTCGGAGCAGGCCATTCTGCAGGGCTCTGACATGGCCCAGCCAGCTGCCGGACGGGGCAGAGGGAGTTTGTTTAACTATCAGCAGCGGCACACACTGCCTTGGGTCCAGCAGCTCATCTGCAGCATGAGTAACAATAACATGCCTTTGCTGTTGATGGAGGGTTGCAATGCCATGTGGGATTCACTCCCAGCTCAGGAAATGTTCCTGGGAAAGTCTTTTCCCTCCCAGCGCTAGCAGAAGAGGCACGAGTCCTTTCTGAAGTGGGACGATGAATAACAACTCCCCAGGGATGGAGCAAATGCTGCGGAACAGCCCCGCAAGGCTGTGAGCTCCAGCTTAAAGGATCCTGCCGCGCTCTGTCCCTGGAAGGCTCGCAGGGCCCTAGTTCTGCCCCACAAACAGCACGTAGGCATCTCCACGGCGGCTGTCATCGCCCCCCGAGGAGCTGTCCCAGCACACACGCCGAGCCCTGGCCCCGGGGCTGACAGGCTGCTCCCTGCCCGGTGATCGGGGATGGCCCCTCTCTGCATCCCTGTGCCCCTCTCTGCATCTCTGTGCCGCTCTCTGCAGCCCTGTGCCCCTCCCTGCATCCCTGCACGCCTCTCTGCATCCCTGCACGCCTCTCTGCATCCCTGTGCCGCTCTCTGCATCCCTGTGCCCCTCCCTGCATCCCTGTGCCCCTCTCTGCATCCCTGTGCCGCTCTCTTCATCCCTGTGCCCCTCTCTGCATCCCTGCACCCCTCTCTGCATCCCTGTGCCCCTCTCTGCATCCCTGCACCCCTCTCTGCATCCCTGTGCCCCTCTCTGCATCCTTGTGCCCCTCTCTGCATCCCTGTGCCCCTCGGGGTTCCCGGTGCCCCTCTCTGCATCCCTGTGCCCCTCCCTGCATCCCCCTCAGAGTTCCCTGTGCCCCGCGGGTTTCCCCGAGCCGGGCGAAGGACAGGGCTGGGTGAGTGGGTGCTGAGCTGCTGTCAGCACAGCCAGGCCTGCTGCTGCCTCCAGCCACGCTGCCGAGCGCAGTTTCAGTGACAGGAACGCTCCTGTAGGTGGTTTTTCAGCTCGGTAAACTCCTTGCTACTCACACGTCCCGTGTCACTTCTCTGTGCTCTGCTCTTCCTCCAGGCCTGTGTCCCTCCAGGCTCCAGCATCAAGCCCTGCAGAGCAGCCAGGGCTCCTGGGGCTGTGGGCATCCTCATCCCGCAGCAGTCCTTCCCGTCAGGAAAAGACCCTCCTCTCTTTAGCAGTGCAGTAAAAACATGCATAAGAAGGTGCGTAATTGCTTTAGCCCCATGAGTACAGTGGTGTCAGGGCCATCCTGGCAGGGACTGTCCCATGTTCAAGTGGCACCTGGTCCTGTGGTGTTTCCAGGATATTCCCAGGGCCCAAGAGGTCAGATAATGTTCCTGCACGGGACTCCCCACATCATCCCAGAGCTCTGTCCTGCTGTCAGGCTTCATCTTCAGGGGTGTGTGGTAGTGAAAGGTGGACACATGGCCCTCCAGAAGGGCTCCTAAACACACCCTTAACTCAGTTTGAACAAGAAGGAGACCAAAAATATATATCCTAAGAAGCAGTGCTGCTCCAGACCGTGCTCCAGGTGCTCAGAGCCACAGAGAACAGCAGAGGCAAAGGGCTGAGGGGCAGAGGGGGCCCTCGGCTGCTGCCTGAAGATATATCTGGTAACTGCTGTGTCCCACCTGAGACACCTCCCACCAGTCTTGTCTTGGATAAAGCTCAGTAAGCTCCTGAGCCCAAGCCTCTGGCTCGCATGGGCTGAACATAAAGAGATGAGAGGTCCTGGGCACAGCATGGTCAGGGCACCTGAGAAAAGGAACAGGGCTGTCATTTGGGACTATGGCAGATGGTGTCATTGTAGGGGACGTGTGTTTGGCTCAGCCCTGGGTGCAGGAGGTGCCCAGCTGCTGTTGCTGGAGCACAGGGGACCAAAGCTGGGACATCAAGAGTGCTCTGAGGAGCGGTGCTCAGAGTAGTTAACCCATAGCACACAGCCGGGCCTGGGGGAGCAGATAAGGATGTCTAAGCCCGGAGTGGGAGGCAGCAGCTCCCTGGAGAAGCGTGGGATGTGCCGAGAGCCCTGGTTTTGTGCTCTGTAGCTGTAAAAGAGTCTTGACACAAAGCCCATGCTGGCTCTTCCGCTGGGGATTGTGCCCCGTGCAGGGCTGGGCAGAATCTGCTCCCCTGCGCTGCCTCCGGGGCCATGTGGCTGCAGCACGCACGCCCTGCCTGCCCAGCTCCACAGCCATTTGTCACCGAGAAATTTAACTTTCTGAAGTCTGCAAGCTTGCTAAGAATAAACTTAATAAATTAGTGAGCATTTTTAGAGTGCAGCACTGCTCGCTGATCTGGCATTTTAATCTACTCGTGAAACTATCCAGAGTGTTTGCTCAGCGTGTGGCCAAGTTCTGAAATATTTGCATGCTGCTATTGTCAGTACATCTTCTGACCCTTTGCAAAAGGATGGCAGGAGGAGTGAATTTATAAGAATCTTCCACTGGCAAAGGTAGCGGAGCCGTTCCTGCTAACACACTCCTAGAGTTATCTCCCTGAGATCATCTTCGCCTGTTGTTCCAATCCAGTGGATGAGATACTTTTAAACAATGCAGCTGTGGTTTATGTTCTCCAGGGCTACATATCCTCTTCAGTGACACACATTCCTTGCAGGTCAGTTGTAAAACATGCTGGAAGTTGGCACACAGGCAGCCGGAGCCAGCCGAAGCCACTCTTTTCGCTCGGGAATGCCGGCAATAGCTGCAGGTTAGCCTGGCCTCTGCAGTGCCCTGTGCAGCCTCTTCCTGCCGCTTCCCAGCAGCTGTGGGCAGGTGGGCAGTGGGAAGGGGATCCCGTGCAAGCCAGACAAGGGCAGAGCTGTGCGTAGGGCTTCAGGAGCTGCTTCTCCTCCCCCCATCCTCTCCACAGGGTGACTTTTCTGCAAACTGCCTCCTCTAGCAGCTCAGGAGTGTTTGCAGAGCCCTGGTGAACTGGAGCAGGAAGCCCTTGGCTCTCTGCAGCCATGGATGGGTTTCTTTCTGTGCCCATGTCCATGCTCTGCTTGCACAAGTTGCAGCTCTGGCTCTGCAGTCCTCGCACACCTCCTGGAGCTGTGTGCACTGTGAGCAGGATGGAGAGACTTCCTGCTGCTGGGCAGAGCCATGGACCTCCCAGCTCTAGGGCACTGGAAAGGCTTCGGGGAATGCAGGAGTCCCTGGCCACTTTGGCATTGTCAGGGAGTGGATTGGCTTCTCTAATTTATCTGTCCATTGAATGCAGGCTGGTGCCCCTCCCAGTGCCACTCACTGACTGAAGGCTGTACCTCTAACCCAGCGGGGAGAGGGACAAAACAGCTTCTTCCCACAACAGGATGCCTCCCATTCTTCTCATTTTGAGGAGTCAGAGTTTCTGGAAAATAATTTTGCAGACAATTCCTGCCGTGTCATGGAGTATGGATGACTGCAGCTCCTGCCATGCTCAGGGTCCCCGCAGAGCCTTCACAGCCTGGGCAGGTGACAGCTCAGTCCCCTGTATGTGGTGCTGGTAGGAGCAGCTTGGCTGGCTGCAGATGGCATGATGTGAGCATCTAGGGTGGTGGGGAGGATGGAGGGAGAGAGGGAGGGAGGGAGAGGAGGGAATAAGCAGGTGGGAGAGGATGTCACATGGCAAGTTCTGTCTCTCTCTGGGGTCCAAGCACAGCAAGGACCTGGAGCTGCTGGAGAAAGTCCAGAGGAGGAAGCAGGATGATCAGAGGGATGGAGTAGCTCTGCTGGGAGGGAAGCCTGGGAAAATTGGGATTGTTTAGCCTAGAGAAAGAAAGCTTTGGGGTAACCTAATTTCAGCTTTCCAGTGTCTGAAGAGAGCCCACAAGGGCTTGGAGTGACAGGACAAGGGGGAACAGCTTCACACTGTTAGAGAATAGGTTTTTATTTGATATACAGAATAAATTCCTCCCTGTGAGGGTGGTGTGGCCCTGGCACAGGATGCACAGAGAAGCTGTGGCTGCCCCTGAATCCCTGGAAATGTCCAAGGCCAGGCTCACAGGGCTTGGAGTAGCCTGGGGTAGTGGGAGGTGTCCCTGCCCATGGCAGGGGTGGAACGAGATGGTCTTTAAGTTCCCTTCTAACCCAAGCCATTTTGTGATTCTATGATGTTAAGAGCTGGTTTGAGTCTCTGTGAATCAGATGTGTTCCTAAAGGACTCTCACTGCAGGTTTGGTTCTCTATAATCACCTTCCCAGCTTTTCCTCAGTCTCTCAACATCCTCCTGCCCAGAGAGCACCAGAGCCAGGTGCTGGCACTCAGGTGCAGGGCCCTGGGATTTCCCTGCTGCTCTGGAGGCTGCTGTCCTGGGAATGTTCACCTTCACCTGTGAGGAGGTACAGCCTGCACAAGCTCTGCCAGACTCCCTGGGGTCCCACAGTCACCCCTCCCCAGGACAGAGCTCCCTGAGGTGTTCCATAATCTGTCCCTGGATGTGTGGCTCTGGCTGCATTAACTGCTTGTGCCCCATTGTGGTTTGACACCAGCCAAACTCCAGGCACCCATGACAGCTGCTCCTCACTCTCCCCTGCCACAGCTGGGCAGAGGAGAGGAAAAAATTAAACCAAGGGGGTCATGAGTTGAGATAAGGACCAAGAGAAAACACCCCAAGGGCAAAACAGACTCAACATAGAGGTACAAAGTGAATTTATTACTACCAGAGTCAGAGGAGGATAATGAGAAGTAAAAATAAGCCCTTAAAACACCATTGTTCCCCCAACCCCTCCCTCCTTCCGACTGACAGCGCAAGGAATAGGGTGGGGGTGTTTTGGTCAGTTCTTCACCTGAGATCTTCTTCTGCTGCTCAGGGAGAGCCCTTCCCCTGCATTGCTGTGGGGTCCCTCCCATGGGAGACAGTGCTCCGTGAACTTCTCCAGCGTGGGTCCAATCTCACGAGCAGCAGTCCTCCAAAAACTGATGCAATGTGAATCCCTCCCGTGGGCAGACAGTCCTCCCAAAACTGCTGTGGTGTGGGTCACTGTTGCACAGGGTGCAGTTGTCCACGGACAGGGCTGCTCAGGCTGCTCCAGCTTGGAAGCAGGGCCTCTCTCTCCATATGGGACTCCCACTGGAGCCCCCTCCAGGCACCCACCAGCTCCTGTGGTCACCTCCCCACGGGCTGGGGGTGGATATCTGTACCCCCATGGACCCCATGTGTTGCAGGGACACAGTTGCTCCACCATGGCCATCACCACAGCCTGCAGAGGAGTCCTGGCCCTGGTGCCTGGAGCACCTCCTCCCCCACCTTCTCCACTGACCTTGGTGTCTCCATGTTGTTTCCTCACATGGTCTCACCTCCTCCTCTTCTCTGGCTCGAAAAAACTGCATACCCCCACTTTGTTTTGATTTTCTTCTTAAATACATTATCACAGAGTTGTTACCAACATCTCTAACTGGCCCAGGCTTGGCCGGCAGCATGTCCATCTTCAGAGCCATGAGGGATTGACTCTGCTGGACATGGTGGAAGCTTCCAGCAGCTTCTCACAGGAGCCACCTCTGTGGCCCCCCCACTACCAAAACCCAGGCCATGCAAAATCAGCACACCCATTAACCTGTGACCCAGGCCACTCTGCAGCAGTGATCTGCCTTCTTCTCCATTTGCTTGTCTCTCCACCCCAGTGTCATCACAGATGATTTAATATATTTCCAGATTATTGATAAGGCAGTTGAATAGCCCAGGGCCCAGCCCCAACCCCCGGGGAGTTCCCTTTCCCCCTGCTGGGTGTGGAGTTCCCATTGACAGTCGCAGCTGGGACACCCCACAGCCAGCTTTTAATCTCTTAAATATGGCCTATGTCGATTGGGTATTGTTCTGCTTTCTTTTCATCAAAATGTAACCATACCACGGCAATCGCCTTGCAGAAGTCTGAGTATATTGTACCACCAATATTATTTTTATCAATCAAACTTGTAATTTCAGGAAAAAGACTGATCTTAGTTTGACGTGTTCTGTCTTCTGTAAGTCTCTGTGAGGTAGCTTTAATCACATTTCTGTACCTAAATCTGTCTGTTGCTGTGTGTAGCAGCCTTTGGAGGGGCCTGCCCAGAGCTGATGCTCGACCCCTCCAGAGCCTGATCAGCCAAACACTCCCATAAACACTGGTGAACAGATTTCTTCTGCAGTTGCTGACTGCTCTGGTACATCTATCCCGAGTCTAACACAGCCCACAGCTTCACAAGAACTATAATTATTCCCTTGACACTGACAGAAGTCGCTGCTCCTTCACTCAGGTTTGCAGCCCATGTGTTGTCCTCAGCTCTTGGCTTTCCTTATCAGCTTTCTACAGTTTCTCACTTCTCATTCATTATTATCAGTTTCCACTTTCTTAAGTTAAATATGGTTTTCTTATTTTTCACAGTTGTCTTCACTTCCCTCACGAGCCAGAGTAGTCTATTTTTTTAACCAAGGTTGCCTTCTTTCTCAATTGTGGGATTGTGGTTTTGGGGCAACGCGTAAAATGTTTTTCAACAATTCCCACTTAGCATTCACATTTTTCTGATTAAATTCCTTCTCCCAATTGATTTGGTTCATAATTGTTTCCAGCTCTGTGAAACTGAATCATTTTAGCATTATGTAGATATATTTTCAGAACAGAGCTTCACTTTAAATATTCGCTTTATTGTCATTTTGCTTTTCAGTTAAATAAACTAAAGCCCTCTTAGAGACTTTTGGCATGCATTTTAGGGTCACAGAACTGGGAAATGGAAATTGTTCCTGAGAAAAGTTGTTTTCATGAAAGGTTTTTTGTCAACACATATATTAATTTGAATAAACCAAAGCTTGTCTGACATCCGGCAGTGTGAAGATGGCATTGTCCCTCCTTTGGCAGCTGAGAATTGTGCCATTAACTCCAAATTTTTTTTTTTTTAATTCTCCTAATTTCCCCAACATTTTGCATTTGGCAATTAAAATCAGAAATCCTTCAATCACTTAGAGGTTGCTCAGATTTCACCGGAAACCAAATTTTCTTTTTTTGTTGTTGGTTTGGGCTTTTTTTATTTTTTTTTTTGGTAGGAAAAGTAATTTTCTCTTTGAAATTATGGATTTGATGTCCAAAATACCACATTCCATTGACAAGCATTTGAGCAAGCAGTGGTGGCTCATTCTGGGGAGGATGCCCACAGCTGGAATGTCTCCTGTGGGTCACCCAGGGCTGGACCCCTCTGTCCCAGACCCAGCTCCCACTCCTCACTCCCAATCCTGAGCAGTGTTTTTATCCACAGAAAGACAGGGAGATCCTGTTGGGCAGCCTGTGCTGCTCCAGCAGCCAAATCAGCCTGTGGTGCAGAGCTCATGTCCTCCTGGGAGCAGTGAGTGGATACCACCTGGGGAGGGCTTTCCGAACCTCCCTTTTCATGCCACCGTGGTGTGTCCAGCAGTGCACACAGGAACGAGGGTAAGTCCAGAGTGGCTGCTCTGTGAGGAGAAGGCAGAGGAAGGCAGGGGAAAGCAGAGGAAAGTAGGGAAAAGTAGGGGAAAGTAGGGGAAGGTAAGGGAAGGTAGGGGAAGGTAGGGGAAGGCAGGTAGCTGCAGATACATCTGGACAGGAAATTCCCTGCCCAAAATACACAGAAAACTGTGGGGAGCAGGAGAGAGGAATGGCTGCTTCAACCTCAGGGCTGGATCTCTGCTGAGCAACAGATTTCCACCGAGCAGATGAGATCTCAGCACAAGCCCTGCCTGTGCAGCTCCTGATCAGAACCCTGTGGCTGGAGGAGCCTTTGTGAATTCCACGCTTTGCTCCTGGCTCAGACACCTCGTGGCACTGCCTCGGGATGGAGGATTACAGGAGTTAACGTGTCTTGTTCTCATGAGTCACTTTTTCATTCACACATTCAGTCTCTGCAGAACCATTTATTGGCTTTCAAGGACAGAAGGGATCATCTGCTCTGACCTCTGCATAGCAGGCCAGGGACTTTCATCTTCTGGTTCTTGCATCCTGTCTGCAATGTCTGGTCAGTAAAGAGCATTTCTTTCCCAATGAGGTGCCCAGTCTTGAATGAAAGCATTTTTGCTGAAAGGAAATCTGCTGCGTCCCCAGCCAAGTTGGCCCAATGGGTCAATCATCCTCTGTGCTAAAAGTGCAGTGCATATTTCTGTGCAGAACCTGGGCTTTGCCTGCCAGAGGAAGGAGAGCTCTGCCAGAGAGGTCTCCCTCCCACACTGGCGCTGCTGGATAGCTGGAGACACCCCTGCCTGCTGACGGAAAATAAAGCCCAGTATTCCTAGCATTGCTTCTGGTTTTCTCCAGGTCTTTCAAGCTCCTTTAACACTCCCAGAGCCCAAGGCAGCCCAGGCAGGCTTCTCCTCCAGCTCCCATCCTTCTCTTCTTCTGCTTCCTACCCTGAGACCTACAAGGTGTACACACACCTCTAAGGGCAGGATTTCTTTGAGGATGATTCCTCATGGCTTCCCAGCCCCAGTGCCTGCCTGGGAGATTTTATTGACCTGTCCACAAGGAATATTCCCTCCTCGGCCGCCTTGCCAAGCGTTGTTGTCCCCCAGCACTGGCCCTGGGCTCCGCAGCAATGGGGCTGCCAGAGCTGGTGAGGGACAGACTTAGGGATCCTCTCACATTGGCCACTTCCTCCATGTCACAGGGACTCCCCAGGCCCCAAATGTCAGCTGTGCCTGGTCCTACTGGGGCACAGCAGCTCCCTTGGGGCAGCCTGAAAGTAAAGGCAGGGCTGGAGTGACACGGTCACTTCTGACTCCCTCACACCCCAAACTCAGGAGTCTCTTGGCTGACCCTAAGGAGTGTGAGACACGGTCCCAGGAGATCCCCCATCGCGACATCCAGGTCTGCTCCTTCTCTCCCCCTCTCCTCTCAGCCCTGGGTCACGTAACTCGTGCACAGCACAGGCCAGACAGACTCTCTGGCAGACTCTCTGGCATCATTTTTTCAAGCTTGATAAATGGGGCCAACTCCTCCAGATTGAACTCAAGAAAATACCACTATCTGCTGCACAATGACTCAGAGATTGCATTGCAACATCTCGTTGGTAATGTCAGATCGCAGGCAACGATATTAAAAATGAGCATTTTACCCTGGACAGGGTATTAACTATGAAATCAAATCTGTATTTATTGCTTTTAGCCACGAGCATCCAGACCCTTCCAGAATAAATGTTTTCAGTTCCATGCAGGAGGTTCTGTCATGTACAGGGCAGACATTTCCAACCCATGTGCACCACCAGGGTGCTGGGGTGCCCTGTGATGTCATGGCACATACCATGAGCTCACGCCTCATTTTGCTGGGCCAGTCTGACACACACAGACCTCCACAGCCTCCTGTTTCTGAAGGAGTGCAAACACCAGCAACACGCATCTCATAAAATTGCAGAATCACACAATATCCTGCTCTGGAAGGATCCACAAGGGTCATCGATGTCCATTTTCTGACCCAACACAGGACCATCACTAGAGTCCCACCGGGTGCCTGAGAGCCTTGTCCAAACACTTCTTGAACTCTTTGTCTTTGGCAAATGCCTGAGCAGAGCAGGACCTGGCAGCAGGAGGGTGGAGGGAGTGTCTTGGGATGGACTCTGTCCCCAGGAACGTGGCTCCAGCCATGGCACCACGTGTGCCAGGGCAGGGCAGGCACAGCCCTTGCCCACAGCAGGACAGTGGCTGGGTTTCACACAAGGCAGGGGCCCTGTGACCCAGGCAGGGAGCGTGTGGCACCCCCCAGGACAGGAGTGAGCACGGTTTCCCCAGCGCTGGGAAGGCTGTGAGACCCTCAGCTTTTCTCCACGCCCAGCAGCACAGTGGGTCATGGAGTTCATTTTCCTGGGGAGCCAGTGAGATGACCATGACCCCATCCTATGCCATGGGAGAGATGCCTGGAGCCCCCAGAGCCTAGTGCCAGCACTCAGGCCTTGCGCAGGGTCACAGCAACCCCACGTCCCCCTGGGCACAACCCTGGGAGGGCACAGGCCTGCCTTGGCTGGGCTGAGCAGAGCAGGGAACAGAGGAGCAGAGGTCCTGCCACATCCCCCCTGGGGCAGTCAGGGCACCAGCTGTGAGATCCTCTCTTTCTGGGCTGCAGGGTTTGATCCTCAGCCTCCTCTTCCTCCTCTGCCTCTCAGTCCAGGAGCTTCTCTGCAGAACAAGAGGGTTTCGCTGAAGTGGGTTGTTTTGTACAGAAAAGGGTCTGTTCTTGGGGGAAAGAAGGTCGGGTGAATTCAAGTGTCAGGGTCAAAGCCAGGTGGTTTTGTTTGAGCACAAGTGGTTTGTCAGTGGCAATCTTCAGTTGGAAACCAACAGACCTTTAAAATAACAGTGAGAAATGATGAAGTTCAATTTGACTCAGACTGAAGCTCACTGTGTGTAATTTCTTTTCACTTTTATTTTTTTAAACAAATATTTGGAATAGCTCTTAGGTTGCATTGAGCTTTTGTTCTGGATGAGTTTCTGGTGCTGCCTCACCAATGTTCCCTGGGGTGTGTTTCCTGGAAGGTAGGAGCCATGTGCAGCTGTACAAGATGTTGCCAAATACACCTGTGATTTCCAGACTGGGCGGTCATGATAAAATTCAGCCAAATCAGCTTTTCCGTGATGTTTCCAATGGTACAGGTTGGCTTGAAGGACAGCAAACACAGCCAGCTCTTCATTCAGATCTTAGCTCTGTGCTCATACTGGAAGGAGAAAAGAAATGGAACACTCCAAACTTTCTTTGGAAGTCAGCACGGTGTAGTTTGCACTCCCTGCTCACGGCAGCACAGCCTGGGATAGCAGCACTGCCAGGATGGGCTGGGACCGAGCCCACGGTGCTGTTCTAGGGCTTGTCCCGGGGTAGCTGCAGCGAGGGAGCCCAGGCTGGTACGAGGAGCCCATCCTGCAGTGCTGCAGGTTTGGCTGCTCCCCAGCTGCCCTCTGCTGACACGGCTGCTCCGGGTGAGCAGGGCACAGTGCCAGGCTGCCCCTGGCCCTGCTGGGACAGCCCCGAGGCCCTTCCCTGCCCCCTGACCTGGGGGGGATCCCTGAGCCTGCCTGGCTGAGTGCAGGGCTTGCCTTGCCGCAGCACCAGTGTGCAACTCACCCCCTCCCGTTCTCACCAGTCTCTCTGCCTTCCATCCCATCAGCAAGCTGAAGCCACAGCTCTTGGCTTAAATTCCCACCCTCCTTCCTCCCGTGCAGTTTGGGGTGTCCGCTGTCCTCTGGGACGAGAGCAGCTGTCCCCAGAACATCCCCCCCAGGCAGCAGCAGAGCACAGGCAGATTGTCACTTGCCCCCCTTGGGAGAGTGGGACGGGGCCGAGGGATTTAAGGGTTTTTCCAAAAGGCACCGAGTCTAGAGAGCACATAGTTGTTGTTAAACACAAGAATACTTAATTGTTGTCAAGTGTAAAAATCACTTTCTGTAGTGTTGTGCAAGCACACTGTGGCCTCACACGGAGCCTGCTGGCACAGAGCACTCTGACAGCTCTGCTGGGGCTGCCTGACCCCTCTGGAGACAAAACACCAGCAGGATGCACACCCAGGCCAGCCCTTCCGATGGGCCAGCACAGCCTGCTCGATGCATGGAGCTGGGAACACACTTCCCAGCCCATCGCTGACTCCTGGAGACAGCTCAGTGCAGGCCCCGGGCCTGAGCCAGTGATGGCCACCCTTGGGCCACCTGGAAACCCTCAGAGCTGCTGCTCCACCAAGGGCTGCTGGAGGCTGAGGACGATTGCCCGTGGCAGCCAGGAGCATGACCAAAAGGCCATTCTGGTCATTAAAAGCACCTGGGCAGAGAAGGCTGACACTGTGGTAGCACCAGGAACATGGTGGTGACGAAGATGGTGAAGGGCCTGGAGGCTGAGGGATCTGGGCTTGTTCAGAGGAGCAGAGCAGACTGAGGGCTGCAGCTCCTCCTGAGGGCAGCTCTGATCTCTGCTCTGGGACAGGGACAGAACCCAGGGAATGGCTAGAGTTGTGCCAGGGCAGGTCAGGCTGGAGATCAGGGAAAGGCTCTTCCCCCAGAGGGTGCTGGGCACTGCCCAGGCTCCCCAGGGAATGGGCACGGCCCTGAGGCTGCCACAGCCCCAGGAGGGTTTGGACGGCGCTGCCAGGGATGCACAGGGTGGGAATGTTGGGGTGTCTGTGCAGGGCCAGGAGCTGGACTCAATGATCTCTGTGGGTCCCTCCAGCTCAGGATATTCCATAACTCTGATTCTATTCTGTGATTCTTCCTACTGGGCCACCAGCCTGCTCCAAGCACAAGTCTTGGGCTGTCTCTTGGCCAGCTCTGCCCCAGCACTCTCCAAAATGTACCTGTTGTCCAAGCTGGTGGGGCCATGTGGACGGGGCACCCACCCTGATGAGACAAACTCCAAGGGGAATGCATCCCCTACAGAGAACCCTACAGCCCTGCAGCTGGGCTTCTTACTCCTGATCTGCCCTTGCAGGTGTGGACACCTCAGGCTGGACTGACATGAGGGTCCTTTGGCACGCTCAGATCCATCGCCTCCAGCTGCTGTGTCCTTCTGGACATCCCAGAGCTGTTGCTGGTGGCCACTGTGGAGCCATTAATCAGATTGTCCTTTCACCTGCTCAGCAGAGATCCATGGGCACACCCAGCTGTGACCCCAGGGATGTGCTCACCCTCTCCCAGCATGGACAGGAGGTGCCCTGGTCCTTTCCCTCTTCAGGCTTCTGGGGCTGGTTGAGAGTTTAACCAGGAAGTTCTTTTGCTTAAATGGCTGTTCGGGGAGTGAGTTCTTCTGTCTTGTACTTTGAATTATCAGGTTGTGCTTTCAGTACTGCAGCATAGTGTGGCTTTTGTCTGATTTTTGTACTGATTAACAAAATCTCATCGGAACATTAATCAAGAAAGGTGAAGGGAATGTTCCTCCATGTGATGGCCTAACATTCTGAAGCTATGAGTACCAAGCTTGCATTTCCAAAGTAGAGTGAATATGCAAATTTCATTGACCTGCTTGTCTTAGGGACAGAACAGAGCAGCTCCCACACAGCCTGAATGCCAGCGAGGAGGAGGAGGACATGGGCAGGACCTGGAGTTTGCAGTAGGATGTCTCCTGTGGGTACAGGACGTGTAGGGCTGTTCTTCTCCCATGGGGTCAAAGACCATGGCCTGGAGTGAGACATCCCAGGAGGTGCCTCTGGGCTGGTTTGGCATCCTGGTGCAGTGAATGGCTGGGAAAACCAGACAGGAGGAGAGGTTTTAGCAGTCAGCTAGAGTGGACCAGTTCCTGCCAAACTTATCCCCATTAAAAAGAGACTCAGTGATCCAGATCTGATACCAGCTCTTGATGTGTGGCTTGGAGCCAGGCATCTCTCAGGGCTGGCCCGAGCAGAGCTGAGAGCTCGGGGGAAAGGGCAAAGCAAGAAACCCCACCTGAACTGGCAGAGGGTCTGCAGAGACTCAAGTGACGAATGTGGCTGAGTATCAATGAGGGCTTCCAGGATAAACTTGCACTGAGAGAGCAAATAGTCACTCTGTTGGGGTTGGAGATCAGTGGAGGAGGCCAAAGACTCGCCAGAGCCTTGGAGTTTGCCACAGATCCCAAATCTTTTCTGGCAGAGTCACCTGAAAGGGAGGGAGCTGTGAGGGAGGGAGATGGACACTGGTTGAGATATGGAACCATGTCTGTTATTAATGGCCAAACCTGCACACGGGCCTGGCCAGGGGAGTCCTTGAGCAATTAGAAGAAGTGATATGTCCTGTCTGTAAAGCAAGAGGACTGGCAAGAAGGCAAAAATTAGGAGAAGCTGAGGAGTTAGATGCTGGCACCTTCAACACCCACAATTTAAAAGCCTTTTCTGGTTTGCAGGGCTGGTCCTAAGCTGATGGCTGAGCTGAGGGAGGACTGACCTTGCCAAGGCTGCTCTTCCTGGCCCCTGTCACCACCTGGGACCATCAGAGCTGTCTCCAGCCCAGGCACTGCTGCTCACAGGGCTCCTTTCAGTGAGGTGAAGAAAATATAAACCTGATCTTGCATCCAAACCCACAGGCGAATCCCGTAGGTCATTGCATGGGTACTCCCAAGGAGCAGCCTTGAGGACTCAAGCACTTTTCTGCCTCTACAGCCCAGAAAGGTCACACTGGGAACTCTGGAGGTTTATACACCCCATGGTGGGGGCCAGTTTCTTCCTGGATACATCTGGGCTCCCCACACAAGGTACATCTTTAATTCTTGAGGGGGATGAGGTTCTCGTTGCAGGGTTTGCTGTGGTTCCCTGAGAATTCCAAGTTTCCAGCTGTTCCCCAGCCCCACACGCTGGTCAGTTTTCCATCAGATTGCTGCATCTGCTCTGCTTTCTCACCAGGTGTTTTCATGCCCTCTCCCCTCTTGTGCCCAGTGCTGCAGAGGTGGAAAGGGAAGGGAATACTGGTGGCTGAGCAGAGGAGAAGGAGGGAATGAAGGATCTGACATGCTGTGAGGGGTCAGAGTTTGCCTGTTTTCTCCTCCTCTCCTGCCTCTCAGTCCCTGAAGAGCAGAGCCGTTGCTCCTCCTGTATCATCATCAGCATTTTGCTTTTGCCCAAGGGATGGGGCCATGGGAAAGCTGCATGTTAGGACGAGTCAGGCTGAAACAGGGAATGGGATGAGGGACTCGTTTGCCACTCAGCTGATGTACATTTGCCGTCTTTGTGTAGTGCAGATCATCAAGAAGGTTTGGAGTCTACCCTGAAATTCCCATTGCTGCCTAGAAGGTATCTTGGGAATAACCTATACTCTGCCTGGAGCCCTCCTGCCTCATTTCTTGGCGGTGTTGTTCCTTCTCGGTCTAGGATGAATTGACTCTGGCCCCAGAAGCCTCTCTGGTTCTGGCAGCGCAGCCCTTGTCCCTCAGCCCAGCAGCCCTCAACTCCCGCGGGAATTGTGAGGTGCCGCAGGATGTGGTGGCAAGGCTGAGTCCACTGAGCCATCCATTAATCCTGATCTTTGCCTTTTCCACTGATTCATGTGGCTGCAATATTGAGGTCTTGAATGGCCATCTCAAAGGCATTTGTCAAAGTGCGTCACACCTCTGTTATGGTCTCTTATCTGCTCTCACTTATTTGGTTTCCCGTGTCCACCCAGCGGTGATTTACGGGGCCTCCCCCAGCTGTGTGGGGCGTTGGGCACGAGCTACGGTTAAGAATAGCTTTCAGGCTGTCAAGATAATCCTGCACTCAGCTGAAATGGATCCACATCGGCTCGAGCCAGGAACCACAAAGGACCTCCTGCGATTTCAGTGGGGTTTCAGCTTTCTCTGTTCCTCCCTCAGGCTGGCCCAGAATAGGGTGTGTTGGAAATAGGAAATGGCTTTTCAAGGGCCATCACATCTAGAGGTAATGTAGAAGCTACCTGAGCCTCCCTGAAATGCTTTTCCCATCCCACCTCTCTCAAAGCTCCTGGCCAGCCCTACTTGGTGACCGGCAGGGTGTCAGTGCTGCATCTGCAGAATGTTCTAGGCCTTTACACAGCATCCTGATCACTCTGCTGCTCCTTCCTCCACCATCCCAGCCTGTAGCTATTTTTTCAGAGCACCTTTTGTCCCTGGTCTCTGGACAGGCTGCAGCATTCATCTGCCTGGGAGTGGCAGACTAAAGTTGGGTCCAGCTGCAGCCTGGGCTCCCCACTCTGCCCAAAGCTCAGCTGGTGCTGTGTACTCTTGCTTGGCACATCCAATCAAGGTCCTGCTGGAGGTCCCAGATCTTGCTGAGCTGCCTGGTGGTGTGCTGTCCTCAGCAATGTGGAAATGCACCTTCTCTCCATTGTGCCAGGGAGACAGCTTCTCTCATGGCTGGGGGTGTGGTATGTTCTGGATGACCTCCCCTCTGCTTGGGAAAGACTTTACCACACTGTTTTTAGGGTGAACTGTGCCCTCCAGGAAATGTGCATCAGAGCCCAGGGGGTCCTGCCACATGCCCAAAGGTGGCTCATGTCTCTCCATGTTTTCTTCTGAGTTTGTGCTTCCTCCAAGGATTCAGCCGAGGCAGGTGCTCCAGACCCAGCACTGAATTAGGACCGTGTCTGTCACAGCAGTTGTAGTTTGGCAAAAAAGCCCAGCAGCATTGCCCACAGCAAAACTGGGGCACAATGCCCCAGCTGTGGGCAAGCCCCCGAGGGCAGCAGCCAGCACCCAGGGCACTTTTCCCTCGCTGGTGCTGAGCACAGGTACATGGATGGTTTTCAGGCTTCTGTCTCCAGCATTTGAAAAGCAGACACTGTGTTTCCCTGGAGGGGATGTGCTGCATGTGGCTGGGATAAGGATCCAGAGGAAAGCCCTCCCGTGTGAGCTCAGGGTGCCTCTGCCCTGCTCCCCAGGCACACCATGGCCTGGTCCCCACTGCCAGCACGGCCACTGCCAGAGCTGACCATTCCTCCCGTGCTGCACCGACGGGAGCAGCTGGCAGTCACCTCCTGTGTGAGAAGGAGGAACTAAAAAAGCCAAGCCAGCGTGGTGCAGTCCCCAGGAGACTGGGCTGGCTGGGAGCACTGGGCTCAGTTCTGCCACCCAGCCTGGCGCTGAGATCTGTAGATTTGCTGTGCCCATTCCTTCAGAGCAGCCCTGTGTGGCAGCAGTGATGAGGCGCTGGGGGTTTTTGCTGCAGTGTGTGTGCCTGCACCAGTGCTGTCCCTTGCAAAGAGCAGCACAGGCACCCTGCAAGCTGCAGGATGCTGGGGAGTTACAAGAGGAGGCTGACAGAAGCAGCAAAGGTGGGTGCTGCACTGCCCAGCTCTCCTGCCTCACCTGGCCAGTGTCATCCTGGGGTGCTCAGCACAGCTCCGTGCTCGGGCATAGCTTGTGGCAGAGCTCTTCCCCTGGGTCAGGAGCTGCTCACACTCATTTCCCCATCAGGAACCCCAGGGAGCCATGGTCCCACTCCTGCTGGGAGCTCCCAGACAGCGAGAGCTGCAGCACGTGTGGGCAGCAGGGCTCCCACATTGCCTCTGGAGGTCTGCAAGCGTGATGACTCCAAGATGCTCATGATGGTTTCCAGGATGAGGGGTGTGAGTGCTGCTGAGCAGTGTGAGGAGTGCTGCAGGCACAGTTCTTCCACCAAACACCCACGTTGGGCTGTACCCTCTGCAGACTCTGAGTTTTCAGAGAGGAGGTGTTTGGTGTGCTCAGCAGCTTCCTTCCCCTCCTAACGGGAAGAGGGAATCCAGCTGAGGTGATCTCAGAGCTCACAAACACCACTGGGCCCTCATACAGTTTGGGCAGACCACCAGCATCAGAACTAAGAGATCCAGGTATGCTCCTCTCTCCCACAACCCAGCCTCAGGGAGAGGGCTGGGCAGAAAAGCAGAGATCTTCAAAGCTGAAGGACACACGTTTGCTGGTCCTGAACATCAGGTACGTGGGAAGGAGCTGTGAAGAGACGCTTTCTTTCCATGCCCTGTTATTCCAACGTCAGGCTGAGGAGTCCTCAGTTCGTGTGGCACCATGGCTGTGCCCTGCTGGTGTTGAGGGTCCGAGAAGCAGCTGATGGCAGTGGGTGTTCCTGGAGAACAGGAGTGGAAGGACACCATCTGTGGGAGAGTTAAGAGGAGCTGCCTCTCCAGGGAAAGCAAATCCAAATGTATAAGGCTACTGAAGGGTGCGTTTATCAGAGTGGTTTTCCAGCCCTGCCCTGTGGTCAGGCTGTGCTGTGAGCCAAGCCAGGCCACATTCACAAGGACTTGGCCACCCACCCTCAGGACATATGCTTCCATCAGACTGCATGTTATTACACTGCCGTGGGCTTTCAGAGCTTCCCTTGTTCTTGGAAAGATGCTGTGTTGTACTAATTAGTGGGAACATTTGGAATCTACATAGTTTGCAAGTCCTGCTGCTCGTGCCAGTCCCCATTTCTCAGCTTGATTTAAGGAGGGGGTATTCTAAATAACGCCCGCTTCTCCCTGCCCAGAGCAGCTGAAGGCACTGAGGCAAAGTTGCATAACTCAGTGCTGCTGCTTGTGTACATGCTTGAGAAGAAACAGCCACGGAAAAATCCTGTAACATTCCTCGGCTGGTCCGTCTCTTGGTATCAAAGCGTTTCCTGCTGTGCTTTCACCTTTGAATCTTAATCCAACAGCTTTGGAGGAGTGGAGAGAGGGGGTGGGTGAGGGCTCTGCGGAGCAAAAGACCCCTCTGAGGAGAGGGTGGATAAAAGCTGAGTCCCACTGTGTCCCCCAGAGGTGCAAGAGATCCCTGGTTTAGTGTCGCTGACCGGAGGTCTGTCCCCTGGGGTGAGGTGGCTCCTGGTTGCAGTCAGTGCAGATGTTGCTGCTCACCCAGCCCTGGTTCCCTGGGGAGCACCCACAGCTCTGGCTCCCCCTGTTCTCTGCCACCCTGGTGTCATTCAGCAGCCAAAGGCAGTTCCCTAGCACCTCTGGAGAGGCACCCCCAAACCAGATTTTAATCAGAAGAACACATTTCCATCCTAACCTATTCATTAATCAGCCACTCCTGCCCTGTGAGCTCCCAGCCCAGGCACAGCTGGCTGCACCAGTTTGTAGTTAAAAACAAGTAATTTTGTTTTCTCTTGTGCTCATCTGCTGTGTGACTTATGGTTGGGTTTTCCAGGGAAACAACAGCAGCACATGGAGACAAAGAGCAGATCTTTTTCCTTCCTGGCCTGGGCTTGTAGCATCCAAACTGTTGGCGCTTGGGGGAGGTGGTGAGGTGCCCTCTCCCCGTGATGGGCGCATTTTGCCCAAGTCCTCTTCCCAGGACAGCCTGTTTTCTGGGAAGATCTTATCAGGGACAGTTGAGCAGAGCAGAGCTGAGATTTCCCATCCCAGGAAGAAGGACTGTCCCTTGCAGAGGTGCTAGTGCCTTTTCCTGATGGTGTCAGGAAGGGGAAGGAAAGCAGAATCGATCTGCACAGGGTGGGTATGAGAGCAGAGAACACAGTGCCAGCACTGCGCCATGCCCAGGCTGCACTGAACCCCCAGCAGCAATGTCCCCCTGTCACCTCCAGAGAAGGTGAGTGCCCCCCTCCCCTCCTGTGCAGGTCTGGCTGGCCAGGAGAGAAGGGAGGGCTGTTCCCACCACTGTCCCCTGGCATAGTGGTGTTTGGAGGGGTGCTGGTGCCCAGCACAAAGCCTCCTCTACTCTGGAAAGCTGTGCTGCCTCTCCTAGTCCTGAGCCTTGCAGAGACAGCCTTGGGCTCATCAGAAGCCTTGCCCATGGCATGGGTTTGATATATCTGCCTGCCCTGGGGACCACAGCCTGGTCAGATCTGCACTTTGTTCTTACTGCTCTGCCTGGTCAAGAGTTCTGGGGGTGCTAAAGGACAGCCCTGTGCTGGGGACACTTCCCCTGAGGCAGCAGTGTGATGTGGCCCTGCCTGTGGACCCTGCCTGGTGGCAAAGGACAGGTGCAGGGAGCCCCAGGGACATCAAGTACCGTAATGTCCTGGGACCCTCTTCCTCCTCACCCTCAGCTGGCTCAGCAGCTCTTCCAGGACAAGGAGGAGGTGGGCTGTGCCTACTGCCCACACAGGAAAGGTGGGCACAGGCTTTCCATGGCAAAACTCCATAGCCAAAGTGATTTGTGCATGTCCTTGTCCCTCCCCAAAAAAGGTGAACGAATGTTGGATGCAATTTTCACCAGGGGTGGCTCTGGACGATGAGTCTGAAGCAGCCCAGGAGGGAATGAGGCTTAGTTTCCTGCTCTCTGACATTTCTGGCACATCTCTGCCGTGTGTGCAAGGGCTGCCTTCCCTCACAAGCATCACAGATGTGCCCAGGGGCCTTCCAGCCCCCGAGTTAATCCACTGAGTGTTTGACACTGGACATGGGGAGCCTGAGTGTCCTTCAGATGGACGCCCTGCTCAGTCCTGGCTAACAGCATCACCCCACAGCCGCTCCCACACCTGCTGATGTGCCAGTGCGTGTAAGGGGATCCATGGCAGATCGGCAAACTCCACATCCCTGCTGAATTAAGTAGGTGTGAGAAAGGTTCACTCATGAGCTCAGGTCCATGCCCAGCTCACAGGGATGTCTCTGAAGTAACAGTTCTCCTAAAGCAGACCCCGCTCCTTGGAGAGCAGAGATGGCTGTTTATTGCCTTGTACCTTGAGTGTGACATTTGGACATTGCCAGCCCTCACCCCGAGCAGCACCTTGGCTCAATTGTATAGATTCACTTTATGACTCACCCTGCAACTTGATGCATTGTGTCCAGATAAAAGACACTTTATCCCTATGATAAAAACGGACAAAGATGATGTCAAAATAAAAGAATGTTTTCTCATCCGAATAAAAGTTGAAGCTGCCATTCTTGGGGTTATTTTGCTTGAAAACCTCCAGAGAAAGCAAGACTTTGAGTTTTTACCATTTATAGTTAGTTTCAGAAAATTCAGCATGCAAAGTTTGCTATCTGCTTTCCTCCCCTCGTTCGGAGAGGAGTTTCTCTGTGCTGGGATGCTGCTTTTGCTGTTGGGGATGTGGGGGAATGTGATGTCCTGGAGGGACCCAAACCTCAGGGACACTCCTTGGGCAGGGAGAAGCTGCTCACAGCCTCCTGCCAGGGCAGCTGTCCCATGTGTGGGCACCTGCAGGAGCTGCAGTCACTCTCCAAGAGTTCATCGCACTGATAAAGGACTGTCCCTGCCCATGCCACCACCAACCTGAGCATTGCCACAGCGGGACAGTGGCCAAGCACAAGGGCAGCTGGCCTGAGGCAGGGCCCACGCCCTGGGGGAGCTGTGTCTCCCTGGCTGTGTTTCACTGAGCAGAGGTTTAATTTTAGCAAACAATGCCAATTAGAGAGGGATTGTTTGATGGCTGCATCTCAATGGAGAGCAAGAGCTGCTGGCACAGCTCTGAAGGACCCCATGTGTGGAGGGACCCTCCTGGGACAGGGGAGGGGACAGCAGAGCTCTGCTCTGTGGCTGCTTCAGCTTCTGGTTCTTCTGCTGCTCTGAGGTCGCCATCCCTGCTCCTGGAGCTGCAGAGACTGGGCTCATCGAGCCTCCATGGTCTCCTGGGGGAGCTGGGCAGTGTCTTCTGGTGGAACTCAGTCTAGAAGCCTTCACTCACAGGTCTCAAAAGAGCCTGTGCCTCTGCCCACTCATGTTTGCTGCAGGTGGGAGGGTATTTGTGTGGGGTATTTGTGTGGCCAAAGGGCCAGAGAGCGGTGGGCGGATCCCTCTGCTCTAGAATGGGACTGCAGCAGCAGGACTGGCAAAGTGCAGGAGAAATAAGCACAAGTAGGAATCATGCACAGGACCATTCTTTGTCAATTCTCGTTTCAGAGGTGAATTGATCCCATTGCTTCAGTTAAATTGTTCTTATAAATGTAATTAAACATTTTCTGGAGAAAGATCATGGATCACTATACCCTGAGTGAGTGCAACCATCAGACTGTGCCAAAGAAAAGTGCTCCGTGGGAGCCTCAGGGTGAAGGTACTAATCTTGGGGTACCTAAAACTTGTTGCTTTTGGTATTTCTGTGGCTGTAAAGACAAAGTTCAAGTCTTTGACCAGAATCAGTAAATTTGTGACCTCCAGCCTGAATCTGTCCTTCAGAGAGTGCCCCGGAGACAGTGATAAAGGTGGTAGGACTGAGGAGACCTCAGAGAAGGTGAAGTTTTCTGAATGTGTCCAAACACTGAGCCCATACAGGCCATGTCCCCCTGAGGGGACCCAGACAATTACTCTTGCTGGCCAAAGGAATTTCTATCCCAGTGCTCACTGTGCATGGTGAACTGTGCCCAGCCCACAGCTAATTTGCCAATGAAACAACTTGTAAAAAAGGTGAAGAGAGACCACAAGGGGGAAAGGAATAGAATCACAGAGATGTCGAACTGCCTCATTTTGGGAATGAAAGAGCCTGTTGGCAATGGCAGAGTTTCACGTGCTGAGCTGGAATCGCAACCCAGGGAAAAAGGGAATGGATTAAACAGAACAAGAACTGAGGGACTCTAAATGCTGTCTTCAACACGTCAGTAGAGGCCTCATAAATCCAGACAATTATGAGATGCACTTAGAGAAGCCCAACACTATTATGTTGGGGCAGGAGGGCGACTCTTTGGAAACAAAGAGTTTCTAAGGAGATCTAGCATGAGGACATTGCAGAGCAATGTGACCTGCGTGACTCTTCAGTACCTGGAAGGACAAGGCTGGATGAATGGAGCGGGCTGGAAACACCACGTTCATTAACTCATGCAACACAGGACAAGACAAATGTTCCTTGGCTTCAGCCTCTTTCCTTTTTTGGATGCTTGTCCGAATCCCAAGTAGCCAGCCCCTGAGTCCCTTCTGGGCGTTGAGGTGACTGCTGACAGGTGGCTCTGGGCCCTCCAGGCAGCTGAGCTCATGCTCTTGGTGCTGTCTGATTTTCCACCACACTGGCACAAGTCTGGGTCTGCACAGGCTCTGCAGAAGGGAGCGCTGCCTGCCTTGCCTGGTTGTGCAGGAGCCTTTAAAGCAAAATCTAGAAGAAATACATTTTAACACCCCGTTTTGTGTTCTTTTCCCCCCAGACTGTGGTGAAAGGAGCCCTTGCAGAGTGTCAGAGCACTGATGTGCTGTGTGGCCCTGTGGCACACAGCACATTACCACAAAGAGCTGGCTGGGGCAGGTGAGGCAGGGAGGGCTCTCCTGCGTGTGGTGGCTCCAGAGCTGTGCTGAGGGTGAGGACAGTGTGCTCTGTGTGGGACCCCAGTGCTGCTGCAGCACTCAGTGACCCTAACCCACAGCAGGTAGGGGAGCACAGCCCCAGGGCTGCCCCTGCTCCACCCGGGATTGCTGTGCTTTGCACCCACGGCCCCTCCGAGCCTCCTCCAGCAGAAAGGCAGCACTGCCCACGATGTCTCCTCGCCTGGAGGTGGGAGTTTGGCACTTCCCTCGGGCTCATCCTGCAGTTGTGTCTTCTCACAGCTCAGCAGCAGCTCTGTCCCAGGAACATGGCCAGGGGAGGAAGGCTGTGCTGAGGGAGGCTCTGGGCACTGAGGTGCTCAGGTGGACATCATGGGAAGCTCTGTTTTGGGGGATTCGGTGGGATGGGCAGTCACTGGACAGCACCGTGGCTCCCAGTGACCAGCAGAAGTGTTGTGCCCTTTGTTGGCCCCTGCAGTGTCTCTGTGCCAGGAGGGACAGAGCAGGTGAAATGGGCAGAGAGCTCCTAGGAGAGGGCTGGCAGAGCAGGGACTGCACATCCCCAGGCTCCACACCGAGTCTTGCCCTGCCCTGCAGCACCAGAACCACCCCCAGCACACACAGCACAGACCCTGTGAGCGAGGACGGCCCTGCCACCACCTCCTCCCTCTGGAGCTCGCTGTGCCTTGGCACCTCCTTTGCCCAGCCCCTCCCAGACACAGCCATGGCTGCCATGGAGCAGCTCAGCTCTGGGATGCCCTGGATATATGTGAATGTCCAGAGCTCGCCTGGGACCCATTCCCAGCCTCGTCATGCAGTCAGAGAGGATAAAGAAAAGAGCTCCCTGGGTACTTGCAGGGGAGAGAGTGTTTCCCTGTTTCCCTTCTGCAGGAAGGTGAATGAGCCAGCCACAGCAGAGGCCATTCATAAAGTGGATGTGGGCCAGGGGGACCTCGTGGGGTCACGGTGTCCTGTCTTACCCCAGCCCAGCCTGGGCATGGCGGCAGGCACAGCCCCTTGGCAAGGACCTGCTGCGAGGGATGGGCTGTGTCTTTGCATGCATCTTGCTCACACCCCGGCTCCAAGAGCAAATCCAGAGGTATTTTATCCTCTGTACATTTGTTTAAGGAAGTTTAAAAGCAAATTTGGCCCCTGCCTTTGAATCCTCGCTCCTATAAATTCAAACACCTTGGACAGAGCATGTCTGTGCAGTCTTACATGTGACATTTAGCTAAAACCACTTACAAACAACTTGCATTACAAGTTTATTCATTCCCTGCAGAATGTTGGCTTCGCCGAGTGTCTCACGAGCCATCTGCTGTGGGCGAGCTGCTTATCTTCGCTATCAGAGCCCTCTTCTAAATATTATGACCAAACAGAATTCCAAGAACAACATCTATCCCGCTGCACTGCAAATGCGCAAAGCTGATAAACTGTTTATATATTATCAGCTAAATAAGTTGAGTTTATCTGGAAGGGTTTGCAATAGAAAATCTCTTGGGGTGCTCAGAAAAATGCATTTTACAGGTGGTGCTGTGAGATGGGGAGCTCATCGGGGCTCCCCTTGGCCTGAGCCAGCCCCAGGATGCCGATCGTGACAGTGGGATGGGGGCCCACCAAGGTCAACAGTTCCCCCCAAAAGTGGCCCCAGGAGCCTGACAAGTTGTAGTCCAGCAGTGGCTGAGGAGCAGCTCCTTGCCCTGTGTTTGTCTGGCATCTGGGGCTGGGCTGAGCCACTCACCCTCTCCCCAGCAATGGGGAAGAGCTCGCAGACTGCCTGATGCCTGGAATGTCAGAGTCTGCTGCTGCTCCTGCAGCTCTCCTGCCCACCCTGGCCCCTGCAGCTCCAGGGGACCCTCAGCCTGTCCTGCTGGATCACCTTCTCAGCGGCTGGGCATTGGGAGGGACAGACAGAGGAGCTGTGTAACCTCCCTGCCTGGGACAGTGACAGGCCAGCTCACCCTGGCGCCTGGGACAGTGCCCAGAGCCCTAACCACAGTGCCCCAGTATAAATTATCTAAAGGCTTGTGAAATGCACCCAAAGTGCCCTGACCCTTCCCAGCCCAACACGGGCTGTGTTTATTGTTCCACGCTGGGTTCTGTTCATTGCCTTTCGGTGTCAAGAAACCTTGGGACAAGGCCATGAGCAGAGGTCAGTGTGGGCTGGCGCGGCAGACCCCAGCCATCCCAGCAGATGGAGAGCATTTATTTTCCCTGGGGGACTTCAGATTTAAGGACATTTTGTCTGCTGGCTGCCAGCAAGCACATCTCCCAGCTCCAGTGGGTTCCGCTGGCCCCAGCTGCCCTCTCCGGGAGCAGCCCTGCCGGAGCATGGCCGGTCCGGCACTGTGGGACATGGAGAGCCAGGCTGACCACAGCTCCTGCGGTGACCCCGGGGGCTGGGAGCAGCCAGGCAGTGAGAAGAGGGTCTGTGGCACTGAGCACCAGCAGATCTGTCCAGTCTCAGCTGCTGTGTGCTGTTTTAGGACCATGGGAATCGAGGAACTGTGGCTGGGGTGGGGACCTGGTGGGCTCAATAAACCCCAGGGCAAAGGCGTCTCAGCCTGGCAGGAGGAAGAGGAGCAGGGGTGGGGAGCAGTGATTTTATCAGGGATCCTGAAGCAGAGAAGGTCACTCTGGCATAGCAGAGCAGGGCTGTGAATGTGCTGTGAATGGATCACTGCTCTGCTGGGCTGCCAGAGCTGCTCTGGCAGTGGAGCAGGGTTAATTTGCTAATGTTAATTTTGCTAATGCTTGCCTCTGCAAGCCTCTACAGGATCAAAACTCCCAAAGAGGTGCACAAAGGGTGGCTGTAGGGACCCAGACTGGGTCCCATGGCTTATCCAGAGAGGATTCATCATCCAGCAGATGGAAATTGTCCTCCAGGTGGATTCAGGGCTTCAGGTTGTGCCAGCCAGAGGGAACAGGGACTTGGGTGAGGAGGTGGAGTGAATGCAAGTGGGTATGGAGAAAGGGCTGGTGCCTGGATGGGGAGCAGAGCACAGGAGGAGCTGTGCTTTCTGCACAGTGTGGCAGGAATGTCCCTGTAGAGGGAATGGCATCCCCTGACCCATGCCAGGGCTTCTCAGTGTATCTCCAGTTGGGAGCAAACTCACATATTGACTCCAAGACTGAAGAACCTGCCTGGGGAGCTGTGTGGAGTTGGGTGATCCAGGGAAACCCTGGGGTGTTCCTGCACAATGGGGAACAACTTCTGAACAGGTGAGAGCACAGCCTGCCCTGGTGCCCCAGCACTGCCACCAGGGCAATGACACCTGCGGTCAGGGACACACATTTCCAGGGGACATGAGCAGTGCATGGCAGCAAGAGATGGCAGCAGGGCCATGGCTGCAGCAGTAACAGGCTTTCCTCGGCCTTGGTGTAGTCTGGTGGGGGCTCAGTGTCTCTTTAGGAAGCTGACACACCGTGTCCCGCTCAAGTGTCCTGTGTCTGTGGCACTGAGCAGTGAGATGTGGTGCAGCAGTGGGGATGGGGTCACCTTTGGTCACCTAAATCACCCTATTTATGTATTGCAAAACTCCTCACACTTTTATCCAGTGTCTTCAAACTGTATTTAAGGACAGCAAGGAATCCAGCCATGGCTGGGTGACTGGATCAGTCACGGCTGGGGGGCTGTTCAAGGGACAGGACTGTGGCTGGGGGCTGTTTTCAGCAGAGATCCTCAGTCATGGCAGGGCAGATCTCCTCAGGGTTGTCAGAAGGTGAGGAACAATGTGGTTCCTGCTCATCAGCCATGTGGGGCTACTTCCAACCTCTCACGATTGCCCAAGGGCATGGCTTCCTTTCTGGCAAGCTCATCATGTTGACCTTGAAGGACTCTTTGCTGTGGCATTTTATCCCCAGGGTGTTCCCATCTGAAGAGCAACTCATTATACCAAACAGGGCTGGTGGAGTGAGTGGTGGCAGAGACCCTGGCCCTTGGTGGCACTTGTGACACTTGTAGGCAAAGCATGTGACCACAAGGTCTTGTTCTGTGTGTGCTCAGGATGGAGGCAGCAGGGGCAGGCACGAATTTGGAGATGCCACCAGCCTCCATCTCTCCACTGCTCAGCTCTGCCCATGGCTGCGAGGATCCAAAGCAGAAAGATGTCACTGCCTCCTCTTATAGCTGTGAAAATGGAGACAAAAAGAGTTACAGGAAGCATGTCAGGGAGTGTTCCCAGGTGTCCACCATTCATCCTTCCTTTTTCTTTCATTCTCTCCTACTTTGGTGCATTGCTTTTCATTTTTGGAAGAAAATCTAAGAGAGGGGGAGACAGTGGCTATTTTTTTTCTTTGTGTTCATACCCAGCCATCGGGAGATCTGTCCTGTGGCACAGAGGACAGGGGACTCACTAGGGATAAAGCCAGAAGGACAGTTGAGAGGAAAGCTGCATAAATGCCGAGTGTGCCAGGGCTGGGGAAGAGGAAAGTTGTGGGAAGAACAGGTCTGCGAGCACTGAGGTGGAGCTGAGCTGCTCTGGGATGTTCAGGCCTCTGCCAACACAGTCACTGTTGGCAGCACTTTGGGGTCATTGCTGCTTTCTGGCACCCCTCACTGAGAGCAAGTTCCCTCTGGTCACTTCTCAGCAGCTCTGCAGGACTCTGGCCATGAAGTGTCTGTCTGGAGCTTCACTGGAGGCAGCAAGTTGTTCCCAACCCACCTGCTGCTGGAGTGGGCACTCACCCTGCCATGCCCGGACTCCCTGGGAACTCCTGACCCCAGGAAAAAGTCCTTTTCCAGGCTCCCTGCCATTGGGGTGGAGATGTTTCCCAAAGCAGACCTCCAGCACACAAAGGCACTCCTTGTCCTGGAGGTTCAGCCTGGCTCTGAGCCTCATCATTCTGCATATCTTGTATACATGAAGCAACTCCTTTGCATAAAGATATGGAGTTTATTAGGAGACATTGGAGCTTAGGAGCTGTCAGGAGTGGAAGTCAATTCTGTTTCTGACACGCAAAGAGCCTTTTATAGGCTGGAATGGGCACAGTACCGGGCGGGTGCCTCTCCCTTGGCACTCACTCGCTCCTTCCCAGGCACCAGCGCTGGCTGGAGCCTGATTCTCGTACTGCCTCCACGTTGGGGCCAGTCCCTATCCCGTGCCGTGAGAGATAACGCCACAATCTGAGGAATCCCTTGAGCTGAACTCGTTTAAACACACCCACAAGCAGACGGTGCTGCCCCAGGCTCTCCTTCTCCCCAGCGTGCTGATTAAGCCTTGTCTCCTCTCCTGGAAGCTCAAGGAGGTGACAGGAGCCTCTGAGCCTGGCTGGTTGTGAGGGACCATGGGACACTGACCCTCTGCCTCCTGTTCTCTGTAACTGCAGGGCAGTAGGGGCAGCTCCTCTGCTGATCCTGTCAGACCTGCCAGGGATTTCGCATTCCCTCCACTGCTTGACCATCTCCTAGAGCTCCAAGGAGCCGTATATCGGGCACTTTTCTGCCATATCCTCTGCTCAGCCTCTCAGTCACTCTTACCGTAAGCAGTATTTGTTTTTCCATGACTTCTGTCTATCAGAGAGGGTTTTTGCATCTCTTAGGTCTCTTGTCCTGGTGTCATTCCCCAGGCTCCTCAGTCCCATCAGTTATACAATGTCCTTGCACAATGCAGGGATCTCTTTTCTATCCTCTTCCTGCTCTGGTCTTGCTATCCTGGCTAAGAAAAATTATCAAGTGATTTTTTATGAACTTTCTGGTCGCAAGATTCCTTTCCGGGCCTCTGTCCAGGCCTCCTCCCAGGGTACACCTGCAGTTGCTCTGTTTCTTCAGAAGCACTGGCCATGTCTTTCAGTGGTGAATCTCATCCAGGAGCAGTTTGGACACAGAGCTCACTCAGGCCCAGGGTCCCCAGCTCAGCTTTCCCTCGGGATCCATCTGCCCAGCTGTGACCCAGCTCCTGACTGCTGCAGATGGTCTGCCACCTCTTCCCAGCTGCTGGAGGTGGGAGCAGCATTCAGACATGTCCTCCAAGCCCTGGGAAAGACTTGGAACTTTTGAAATCTGAAATGTGGGAGAATGACCCCAAAGGAAGAGTCTTAACTTGTTTTCTGGACTATTTCAAAGGAAGGTGCCTTCTACCAGTGTTTAAAGCTTCAGCTGGAATTGCAGGTGCCCTGTCCCTGCCTGTCCCTCCCCAGTGGCTGCAGTTTCTGTTCCAGGCATGTGCCATCTCCCACCCTGGCTCTCTGGAAGCACACTTATCTCCAGGATGGATTCTGCATGGGTGCAGCATCCCAAGGGAGCCTCAGGGACAGAGGTCAGTGACCGTGTGTCATCCAGCCCTGAACCCTGGGCAGTCTTTGCTGAGCAGAGGAGACACTGGGAGCTCAAACCTTCTGCCAAAACTCCAACCAGCTCTCTGCTGCACGCTGCTCCTCGGGGACAGAGCCCTCCGAGCGCTGCGCTGTGGGCGGTGGGAGACTCCAGCAGAGCTGCAGACACGTCACTGGGAATCTCACTCATTTGTAGCTCATTCCAGTTGCACAGCTGTCTCCTTTAAACAAAGTTTACTCAGCGTTACTTAATGCTCGAGCCGTGCCTGTGCCAGGAGGATGTTCAGCTGCAGCGTGTGCGACCGCTACCCACCAAGCCACTCGGGGGATGCTCATCCCCCAGGGCTTGGCCACGGATGGGGTTTGGAGCTCGATGGAGCTGTTGGGGATTTTGGCCCAGCTCTCCCACCACTCACACCCCCCAGAGACAGAGTTCACCAGACCAGCTTGTCCTGGGCTGTCCACAGACTCCTCCTCACTCCATCCAAGCCCTTTATTTCAGTCCTGCTCACATCCCTTAGTACTTGCTCACCGGTGCTGCCCCAGGGGTGGTGAGGGGACAAGGAGGGGACAGTGCTGTCCTGAACCCACCAGGCTGCAGGTCCTGAGCACTCAGGACCTTGCTCTGTCCCGTGGCAGCTCCCAGTGTCAGGGCACTGGGGTCAACCCTGACCCCAGTGGCACAAGGAGGAACGGGTTGTTACTCAAAGTCTGGCAAGATTCAGAGGAAGAAATTACCCTGGGCTGTGCCTCAGTTGCCCTACTTACAAAGGGAGAGGAGTGCTCTCCTCATTTCAGGAAAATTTCGGGAAAGCATCATCAGGGTACTTCTCCTGAGGCCCCAAGGTGCTGCTGAAGCTTCCCAGGTGCCCAGGAGGAGAGGCTTTAGGGCATATTCCTGTAGGATCCTGTCCACGTTTCCAGACAGTCAGTTCATAAGCCTTTTTGGACACTGAGCTCCCCATCAGACCGTGCCGGGGCTGCCTCCCTCTGTCCCAGCAGTGGTGGGAGTGCTGCACAGAGCAGCAGCCAGCAGATTTATGGCCTCAGTGTCTAGACCAGCTCTGCCCTGCCTGGGAGGACAGGTACATCCTGGTGAAAGGCAGGAGGGCTTCTGGCCCTTCATCTTAGAGCCAAAGCAGAGGGAATTTGCCAAAAAGCATTCTGCAGCATTCCCCAGGGACATGGGGGTTGTCTCTCAGGCCACTCTGCTGTGCTGCCTGCTGGGGACAGTGGGGTCCATCCCCTGCTAAAACTCCCCCCTCAGCAGAACAGAGATGTGGTTAGGGAGGGATCCTGGCCCTGGGAATGGGTCTGCAGGGAGCCTGATGCTGCTCCATCCTTGCTGGGGTCCTCAGCCCCATGGGAGCGGAGCTGGGCTGGATTCATGGGATGGGGAGAAATGTGGAAGGGCTGGAGCAGACAAAACCCCCAGGCTGCCCATGTGCGACGGATACAAGAGACCACCAGGGAGTGATTCCCTACAAATGCACCCTAGGGAAAGGAAGGCAGGGAAGGGGACAGGGTTGATCAGTTGAGATGCCCAGAGGTGCTGGGAGTGGTGGCAGAAGCTGTCCCATGTAGGAGGCAGGAGCCAAAAGTCCAGGCAGCAGCAGGTCTCCGCTCTCCGCTGGGAGCTGGGTGTGGCACCCCAGTGCTGCACAATGCTTTGGGCTAGGCAGGGCCATGGGGACATGGGACCCCACTGTTGCAGGCTCCGAGGGGACAGGCCCTGCTGCAGCCAGGCTGTCCCTTGACTGCTGGGCTGGAGATGGACGCAGGAGCACCAGGAGTGGAGTTTGGGGTGAGGGGTGATGCAGCTTTGCTGCTCACTTCCTCATTTTTGCCATTTTTCAGGGGATTTATCAAGGGTGGCAGCACCTTTGTGAGCGAGAGGTCTCTGTGTCACCACGAAGAACTGTGTGTGCACGTGTCTGATGGTAAACATACAGACGTGAATGTGAGGGAAAACGTAAATATATACAATAATGTTCCACAATTAAGAGATGTTTTAGGGCAGAAAATTTCCATTTTAGGCGTAGGAACATCAATTTTATAAATAAAAGATTTAAATAAACATTAGCATGGCTACATCAACACACACACACAGAGGCACACACATACACACACACATACTCTCTCACAAGTGCACTTTACATAGGCTCCCACACTGTAATTTTACATAGTACAAAACAAATGAATTCTCCAAATATTGTTTAAACTGGCACAAGGGGTTATGATGTCATTTCTGTAATAATCATAAACTTGTTTTCCTGTAATAAATATGATTGCTTTTCCCTTTTGGTGTGTACGAGGCCAGCCCTGGGCAGTGGCTGGGTTTGATGGCTGCAGGCTCCTTGCCCTGCTCTCAATAGGCATTGAGGTTTGGATTTTCTCATCTTTTTCCTCCTGGGAAATAAGGATCAGTGCCCAGCTTGAGAGCAGGATGGCAGTTCTGCAGCCTGTGGTGGGACTCTGCTGGCTCCAGCCTTTGGTGGGAGCAGGATGGGGCTGCATGGCAGGAGCCAGAGGGATGGGGGTGCAGAGGCAGCTGGGCTTGTGCTCCACATGCCCTCAGCCAGAGCCCTCCCAGAGCTGGTGAGGAGGAGCCCAGCCCAGCCTGTGTCACCTCCCAGAGTCAAGGTGTCACCAGCCGAGGTGTGTCACAGCTGAGGTGCCTGTGTGTCCTGGGGGAGCATCCCCACAGCTCATGGGGGATGAGGGAATGAGCCCAAGGGCTGTTCTGACACCTCTGCTTGCAGGACCCTGTGCTGGAGGGGGAGCTGCAGCCCCTTCCCCAGGGACAGAAAGAGTCAAACTGCCAGAGGACAGAGTCAGATGGGATATTAGGAAGAAATCCTTCCCTGTGAGGGTGGGAGGCCCTGGCACAGGTGCCCAGAGAAGCTGTGGCTGCCCCTGGATCCCTGGCCGTGTCCACGGCCAGGATGGACATTGGGGCTTGGAGCAGCCTGGGACAGTGGGAGGTGTCCCTGCCCATGGCAGGGGGCTTTGGAATGGGATGCGCTTTGAGGTCACTTCCAGCCCAAACCATTCTGTGATTCCATGATGATTCTATGATCTCTGAGCAGGCAGAGGGTCCCAGCCTCCTATTATAGCCTCGGGGCCAAGTGCCACTGCCCTGCCCCTGCTCCCCTGCCCAGCCCGGAGGGGACACCACCGGCACACGTCGCACTGCTCCTGCAGCTCTGTTCATTCACGCCTACCAGCACCAGGACACGGTGTTTCTGAATGACTTAGAATAATATTTGGAAAAATCCATCTTAAGTATATTAGTCCGCTAAGCCTTTAAGTCTTCACAAGGGCCTTAATTCCAAGGACGCTGTTGCATGCCTGTGCCAAGGATTTTGCAAGGCAGTGACACAGAGGCAGCCGGGCTTGTTCCACGCCCCATCCTGCAGCCTCCAAAATGGTTAACAAATGTCTTACTGCTGGAAATCTGTTCCTGCTTAGCTGGGAATCAGTGGGGTTCTGAACCCTGCTTTGTAGCACCCTGCTGGCAGCTTTTGTCATTCCCAGGCTTGGCATATTATTGGAACTATTAAATAATGTTGCATTGCCTCATTGTGTTTAGATTTTAAACATATTTGTAAGGCTTTGAAAAAAAAATGTTCTCATTATTAAAGCAGTGTACCAAATACTTTCTAGTAAATAATGTGTCCCAGAAGTGCTCTGCTCACCCAGAGTAGGTTGGAGAGCAATAAACCAGCAAAAGGGAAGGAAAAAACCAGTCTGGATGTTACAGGGATGTAGAGCCAGGAGGAATGAAGTGGGAAAGCAGAGGATGATGCAGCTGCACTCCCTGAGAGCTTCTGTTCACAGGCACAGCCACACACCTGGGAGAGCATCGCTTCCCAGCCTGGGGCCCAGGCAGGGTGGGCAGAGACAGCTCCAGATGGAGAGGATGGGATGAGTGGGTTGTGACTTTGTCACTGCTTCTGGCCGTGCTGGGACAGCCAGGGCTCGTGGCATGCACAGTTTGGCAGGAAGGGAGTCAGACAGGGCTCAGGTCTCCCTGCAGGCTGCTGGGGAGGCAGGAGCAGCCTGAGGAAACTCAGCACTCTGCTGCCTTTCCTTCTCAGTCCCCCCATCCCAACAGCTGGACAGAAAGCAAGAGGAGAAGCCTTTGATTCTCCAAGCTACCAAGCTGTCTAAAACCAAGAGTCAGAGCCCACCTGCCTGCCCTGCCCACCTGCACATCTCTCCAAGGAGATGGAGATGGAGATGGAGATGAAGATGGAGATGGAGATGGAGATGGAGATGGAGATGGAGATGGAGATGGAGATGGAGATGGAGATGGAGATGGAGATGGAGATGGAGATGGAGACAGCTGTGTTTGGAAAACTGTCTTAGCCAGGTCATTCTGACAAGCTTCCCCTGCCACTGTCACCACCTTCTTTACTCAGCCTGGCAAAACTCTCTTGTAGACATTTTTCCAGAGTCTGGCTGATTCCCTGGCACACCTAAACTTACACCTGCTGGCAAGTGTTTCTCTCCATCCATCTCATCAGATCAGACCCCCAAGTACCCCTCATCTGCCCACCCCCTCCCACTCTGCTGCCAGAGGCCAAAGGGGCTCTGGGAATGAGTGGAACACAGCAGGAGAGCCACAGCGTGTCCCAGCTCCCGGCTCCCTCCCAGGAGGGATGATCTGTGCTGGAGGAGGAATGGCAGGGCTGGGTGCTCACTGTTCACTCTCAGTGCCATCCAGTCCCTGTGCCAGCGTCCCCAGGCTCCAGCACAGCCACGGCAATGGTGTCCCCAGCCACTGCTGTCCCCAGCCACTGCTGTCCCCAGCATTTGAGCAGCAGAGCTCATTACCAGGAATCTGACTGACAGCATGGCCTGGGCCAAGGATATGTTAGGTCAATCTCCTAGAAGCTGGGAAAGTACCAAAAAGCAACCAAAACCAAAACAACAACAGCACAACAAAAAGCCAGGAAGAAAGGAAAATAGCTGTGATGCTGTTGTGATGTCTGTGCATGAGTATTTTTGCAGCGAAGGAATGCAGATGCATTTTTGCTGGGTTACAGCACAGTTCTCGACAGACCAGCAATGATGCACTGTAAACAGACCATGCTAAAACACATAGTTCTCTCTAGATCTTTCTGCAGTATTTTCTCTAAATAGTTATTTAGTAATAGGCATTTTATTTGCTTTGCAGAGTCCCTAAATAGTATGAGCCCAAGCTCAGGAACATGCATGTTCTGGCATTTGTTTTAATGTGCTCTTTATTTAGCAAACATTGCACCAAGAGATGTCCTCTGTACACTGTGCCCTGCTCCCACTGCCCAGCTGGGATCCCCAGTCCCCTGCAGGGCCCCAGAGCAGTCCCACTGCACTTCATGCCCAGAGAAGACATCCAAGGCCACTTCCCTCTCGATTATTTTGGAGGAAATGGGGCCTTTCAGGTATCTGATTTGCATCCAAATCCAGGTGATTTGGTTCCAGAGGTAGCAGCTGCAGGTGGAGGTGGACAGGACACTCAGCGCAGGACAGCTGGAGAAGCTCTGGAATCTCCCTCTCAGGCGTCAGGACGTAGCCACGGGGAGGGGGAGACAGTCCTGATGTTTAGAGAATGGAAGTCAACTACCTGTCCGGTGCTCCGTGCTGGCTGGGGGATGCCATGCCAGAGGGATTTTTAGTGGAGGGACCAGGTCTGGTCAGCGCTGTTTGTCACTTGGCTGGAGGTGGGGCTGAGCCAGAGGGAGCCCCTGTGTCAGTGCTGAGGCTTCCAGCATGTTGGAGGATGCACAGAGCCCTGGACATCACCCAAGCTCTCCTGCCTGCCTTGGGGCACAGGAAAGGATGTCCTGTGCTGAGCAGTACAGCAACCAGTAGGATTTTTCCATGTCTCCTCAATATTATCTTTTTTCTTTTTCTTTTCTTTCTTCTTTTTTTTCTTTTTTTGTTTTTCTTTTGTGAGGAATACGTGAGGAATACAGTTTTAAAACTACCTTCTTTGAGACCTTTAAATCTATTTCTCTTTGCTTCTCCCTCCCCCCTTCAAATCTCCATGTCACCAGTGGGAATTCCTTTTGGGTTTGTAGAACACAAACTGCAAACAAGCTACAAAATATTTTCCCTTTGCGAAAAGGGGGAAGGGCAAACAAAAGATAAATATAATTTTCTATAGTGGCCTCATTTACGGTGCCAAGTTTTGCCCATTGTGTAAAATGCAGCCCAAGTACCCCAGGAGCAGAGCTGGAAAGCAGCACTTGGGGCTGGGAGAAGCTGTTTGGGTTTGGAGATCACGCTATGTAATTGCATGGCAAAGGGGAGCCTGCCATTGTGGTTACCAGCTCCAAATGGGAATGGGATGAATAGCCAAACTTTTCATAGGCGTTGTAAATTGTCTTTCCACAAACCAACTTCCAGGAATAACAGCATGCTTTTCTAAACGATGCTTGTTTGCTCTCTGCACCCTTTCCAGCCCTCCCCCTCCTCTGCTCTGCTTTTTATTCTTTTTATTCATTCAAGTGATGAAAACTTAGCGAATATTTTGGTGACTTTCACAGACATTTGTGATTTTTCCTCCTGAACTGCCAAAGTAAAAGTTGGCCCAGACCAGCTAAGGCACTTCCACAGGGATTTGAGGATGGTAAATCAGAGAGAGGCAATAGCATAGTGAAATCTTGGTTAGGAATTACAATGCCATTTCCCCCCGCGCGATGAACGGAAAGACAGAAATAACTCCAGGAAAGACTTTCCTGCCTCCACAAAGCCTGTTGGAATTTGCAGCAAACCCAAAGCATTTCTCCCCTTTCCCGCTCGCACACACTCCACGTTTTGCTTGTTAGCGAGTCCCTGACACGAGACCTCGGCACTTTATCTGATAGGAGAAGTGGAGCAGCTGCTGGATGTGCCTTACAGAACAGCCCACCTAAGTCGTGTGAAAACTGGGGCTCCTTGGGGGGAGGGCAGGATCATGTGGACTCCGGTTCTGAATCATCCCTGGAGCTGTTCCTGGGCAGGCCACACTCGCATTGGGGCTGTTTGTAGCCCTGGCTCTGAACGGCCCAGAGCTGACGGCTGTGGTTAGCAACAGCTCAGCCTTGTGCTGCTGATGAGACACTGCCATGCATCCCAGCACAGGGACAGGGTCATTCCAAGGGGCTCTTCCACCTCCCTCCCAACACCAGGTTGTTGGAAAAGGGTGTCCTTTTTGAGCCTCATTGTATGGGATTTGCCCGGGGACGGTGTGGGGGTGTCTGGCTCGTTAGTCACTGCAGTCACAGGAGATGCTCTAGAGCAGCACTGGACCCTGGCACCAGAGGCTTGTGTGGGGCAGGAGCTGGCAGCTGAGTGAGGGGTGGAATCTACATCTTCTCCTCACTCTGCTGTCTGCTGAAGGGAGCCTGGACAGGGCAGTAGTTGGTGGGTCTGGCTAGAAGACACAAAGAGGTCATGGTGCTGATAAGAGGAGTTTCATTTTGTGGAGAAATAATTGGTGGGATTCCTCAAAGAAGCATTGAGATCTTATATTTTGAATTTATTTTAAGCCATGGTTTTGCCACCAAAAGAGGGATCATGATGCACTGAATAGAAAAGGAAATAAAGGCTAAAAAGTTCAGTCAAAGCTCAAGAGGAACATCACCTCCCAGGAGGTGAGGGAGGAAGAGTCTGCCACTCAGGTGGGACTGGGACACTCCAGCTGTGAGGGGTTGTGAAGAGGATTAACCCTGGGTGGAGACACAGCTGCTGGAACTGCAGGCCATGCCTGTCACAGGACAATCTAGTCACGAACATGAAAAGGTAGAAGGTGTTTCCCAGGTATCAAACCAGGGAAATGCCAGAAAAGATTCCAAAGGAGAGAAATAAGGAACAAAAAAACCCTGGTGCCACAAAGCTCGGGGACTGGACTCCATCAGAGTGTTGGTGGGCATCATATCCCATGAGTCCCAGGACGGGGCAGGTGCTGTGCTCCAGAGGAGAAGGAGCACAGGGCTGAGGCCGGGCTGTCGCAGACACAGCAGGTCACACTGGCCGTGCTGGCCTTGGACAGTCCCCATGGGCAGATGGACAGTGACCCAGCAGTCACATGGCCATGATACAAACACCCAACAATCCTTTGCTGTGGGTCCAGGGGGCCTTGGTCACATTGGACCCTGAAGTCAGACGCTGATAAGCTGGACTGTCCTCCTTGATTAACAGTTTATTCCAGGGAGTTCATGGGTAGGATAATGCTGCCCAGAGCAAGGGTTTGCTGGAACCAGACCCAGTCTGGCACCATGAGGGTGGCTGAAAGGCCAGTGGGAAGCATGGGACAGGTCTCTCAAATGATCCCTTATGGGTGTCATTTTGAGCCATTCTTTGAATTTCAGAAACCAAGAAACTTACAGATTTTGAGAGAGGCTTCTCTCATACTCATGGACCTTTGGCACGAGAGAAGCTTCTCTCATACTCATGGACCTTTGGCACACGGGATTTTATCTAAAGTCAGCTAAGACCAAACTGGGTGGTCAGAACCTTCTCACGAGGTGGTGATGGTGCCCATGACACCTGGTGCTGCCTGGGGCAGGGGCAGTCCGTGAGGAGAGGCCCATGCCTGCAGTGTGGGGTGGTGGGTGAGGAGGGAGTCTGTGCCCCCCTGCACAGACCCCCAGCTCCGTGCCACGTGCAGACACATCACTCTCGCCTCTGCTGAACAGCACAAGACATTGTCTGGGGACTGGGGACTGGCAACTTCCTATTCTCTGGTGAATTGCCCTGCCTGAAGATCCAGTCCTGTGCATGTTTCCATTTCTATACCCACTGGTATAACATCAGGTCCTGGGAATGCTCCCCCCTCTTGCACTCTTTCAGGGGGTATCGATGTTTCCAGTTAATGTGGGGTTTTTTGCCCTCACTAAAGAATTTTACAAATTGTTTGTTTATTGTGTCAATCTCTGCCTTTGTGAGCAGAAGAGGGAGCATCTGGAGAGCATCATGTACTCTTGGCATGGGTGTTCCTGGGAGGCTGAGCTCTCCCCAGCGTGAGAGCAGCAGCCCATTCCCGCTCCCCAAACCCCCATCCCATCCTCGGTGAGGCTGTGCCCAAGCACATCGTTCTGCTCCCAGCAGTCCCAGGGTAGTGCCAGGCTGCAGGGACAACCACACTGGAGAATCGTGTGCCCTGCCCTGGGCTACATGCCACATGTGAACTCACCTGGCTGCTCACAGCAGAGCAGTGTCTCCTAATGTCTGACTCCCCTGGAATCAGCCTGGCTGATGCAGGAGATAAAGAGCCATCTCTCCATGTGTGCCCCAGCAAGGCAAGGCTGTTGTGCCCACCCACCCTGGGGATTCAGCAGAGCAGCAGCCAACAGCCACAGCACTGAGGCGAGAAGCAGCTTCACCTCTATGTCAGAATTTTCCATCGCGATAGAGTTTCATTGGGGGAAAAAATGAACTAGTTGATTAATTAAGAGGAAAATGCCACACAGGAATGCACCAGTTTGAGTTAAAGTCTTATCTGAGAAGGTCAGGGGTGTTGGGGAGGGATTGTCTCCTGCAGGCTGGGGCAGACCACCCTGCGGTGGCCCATCACCTACTGCTCAGGTCACAGCTGGGAGGGGGAGAGCAGAGCAGAGACCTGACTCCAGTCCCCTGTGACCCAGGGGAGAGCAGCACTCGGTACACCCCAGGACAAGCACATGCCTTTCCTGTCCTGCTGGAGCTGCTCAATTGTGTCTAGTTAATTAATATTCATTAAGTCAAAGGGAAAGTTGGATTGCAATCTGCTCGTTAAGGTACTGACCTGGGCTCAAGTTCAAGTGATTATTCCTTTATTTATACTGTGGAAAGTTGCAGTGGGACAGGCCGTACAAACATGCTGGTCTAGAGCTCAGCTGGGGTCTGGGACACTTCCAGCCAAGTCCCCCCTCTGGCAGCACTAGACAAGACCTTGGTCCTCCTTCCCACACCACAGCTGGTCTCATGCCATGGCAATCCATTCGGGAGCGTCTTTGGTTTTTCATGGAAATTTCTCGAGTTTTTGGTTTGATCCTGGTGTGGGGTGGGAATATTTTCTGATGCTCTTAGAGGTTTTGTTGGAATGGTGAGGATCTTCCCGCCCAGCACTGCGGGCAGCGCAGGCTGCTGCCGGCTTGGCAGCCAACGTGGTGCTCAGAGACCTCAGCTCCTTGTGTGACATTTGCATCGAGCAATGCCACAGCCTTGCAGCAATGCCTGACACTGCTGGGAGGTTCAGCCCTTCCTGGGACTGCAGCTTCCAGCCTGGGAGCTCAGCCGAGCACTGCAGCCAGTCCCAGTGCTTGGGGTCACCTGGGCTGGCAGGTAGATCACAGAAGGGATTGGGCTGGAAGGGACCTCAAAGCTCATTTAGTTCCACCCCACTGCCATGGTCAGGGACCCCTTCCACTATCCCAGTTTGCTCCCAGCCCCATCCAGCCTGGCCTGGGATGCTTCCAGGGGTGGGGCAGCCAGATCTTCTCTGGGCACCTGTGCCAGGCCCTCACCAGGCTCACAGGGATCGATTTCTTCATAATATCCCACATAACCCTTCCCTCTGTCAGTGTAAACCCTTCCCCCCTGTCCTGTCACTCCATCCCTTGTCAATAGTCTCTCCCCATATTTCTTGTAGCTCCCTTTAGGTCCTGGAAGACCACAATGAGGTCACCCCAAAACTTCTCTTCTCCAGGCTGAACAATCCCAGCTCTCCCAGCCCTTTCTCACAGGAGTGGTGCTTGATGCCCACAGAAAGATCTCCTTCTGTGAAGCACACCCTTCCTCTGCCCTGGTGCCCAGTGTGGGACATGGGAGGGATGGTCAAGCTTCTCGCAGTGCCACGGCAGCCTTGGTTGCCTTGCTGAGACAACATGGGCCTGCAGAAGACCAAGGCCACCTGTCTGTGCCACGGGACACTGCTGCCTCCTCCATGGAGGATGGGAAAGGGAAACTCTGGCCTTCTCCAAAGCTTTGTGGGGAGTCTGGGGACTCTGCCCCTGTCAGGAGAGCTGGTTGGTTGTCACTCAGGCAGAACAGAGGCTGCCACCCAGCAAGGGCATCTAAATCCACCACTCTCCATTCTGGCTGACCCCACAGCACATACTGGGAGCCCACCTGGCCTTGGGCCCAGCTCGGACTGGGAACACTGGGAGCAGGGAGCAAGCTGCAAAGCCCACGGGCTCATTCCTATGCCCCAGACTGACAGCAGGGATTTCCCCATGGGCAGGGACATCAGGAGCAGCTGAACAACCTCCCTGAGATGCTGCTGCAGTTTGAAGTCACGCAGTTGCAGGTGTTTTCTGGCTTGGTGTCTCCATATCCAGCACACTGTGCCCAGTGCCAGGCAGAGCTGCATGGAGAGCTCAAATTCAGCTCCATTGCAGGCACGCAGGGGTTTCCAGGTGGTGAATCTGAGGAACATCCTGGAGAAGGCAGGCGGGTGCCTGTGTGTGCCCAAGGCGGGTTGTGCATAATTCCTCTGTGCACAGACAGCCTGTGCCCTGCCAGCGGAGCTGGTCACACTTTTCTGCCAATTCATCTCAATGGAAACTTTCCATAGTCTAAATTTGTTTAGAAAAAACATTGAAATGAAACATTCTGCTGATGTCAAGATATTTGGCTTTTGCATTAGCTGGTGAAATGCCCTGATTTTTTGTTTTGACTTTTTGTTTCTGTATCCTACTGACTTTATTATTCCAGTATATCTCATAAAAAATAAGAAGTAAAACAAAAAAAATCCAAACTGAATTACTTCAGTTGGCTCTAGCGCCATTCTTCAAATTACACGTGACCGGCCAGTTGAAAATTTGTTGTTTTCATCCTGGTTAGAGACAAAATCCAAACTCCAAATGGCAGAATTTTCTTTGGATTGGGATTATGGTCCTGCCAGCTCAAGCTGCAAGTGTGTGCACCTCGTGTGGTGCCCTTGGAGCTGGGCTGGGAGGGAGGAGCACAGGCAGAGGGGCCCTCATGGGTCAGTGCTGATGCTCTCAACAATCCTCCATCTCCTGCTGAAGCAACAGCTGTGGGGCAGAACAAATTGTCAGTTCCATTGGTGTGCCAGTGAGGAGCCTGGTCCCACTCCAGATACTCCACCTGGTCCCCACATCCCCTGAGCTCAGAGGTGACAGCTGACAGCCCATTTTCACCCTCAGCCCATCTCCACTCCCTCATCCAGGTGTCAGCTGGTGCCATGTGCTGTGTCCCCCAGGAAGCCCCTGCCTGCTCTACTCTCTCCTTGGGGGGCTCCTGTGCCAAGTGAAGTTTTGTAGGCAGAGTATGAACAGCTTGGGCAGAGGAGCTGGGCAGGGTCTGGAGAGTCAGTCCTGGGAGGAGCAGCCGAGGTAGCCAGGGGGCTCAGCCTGTAGATAAGGAGGTTCCTTCTGGCTCTCTGCAGCTCCCTGACAGGAGGGGGCAGCCAGGGGGGATTGGTGTCTTCTCCCATGTGACAAGAGGGCAAGAGGAAATGGCCTCAAGCTGTACCAGGGGAGGTTCACGTTGGATATCAGGAAGAATTTCTTCCCTGAAACCGTGGTCAGGCCTTGGCAGGGCTGCCCAGGGAGTTTGGAGCTCCCATCCCTGGAGGTGTCCAAGGAACCCCTGGATGTGGCTCTCAGTGCTCTGGGCTGGGGACAAGGTGGGGATCAGGCACAGGCTGGACTTGATCTTGGAGGTCTTTTCAACCTCAGTGATTCTGTGATTCAGTGGTTCTCCCTCAGCTGAGAAAGACTTAGGTCTGACAGACCACCCCTTCCAGCTACCGAGGATGGGTCACCTCCATCCAGAGCCAGGCTCTGGTCCCAGGCCTGTCCCACTGGCTCCTCTCAGAGCTGTTTCTGTCCCCTGAGCAGAAGTCATGAGTGCTTTCCTCCCAGAAAAGCCCAAGGCCTGCTGCCTGCCCCAGCCTGCATGATGCTCTTGTGGGGAAAACCCATCCTGCCTGGATTGGGACTCGTGCTCTCCAGCAAAACACAGGCTTTGTTTACCCACCGTCTGTCTGTCTGGGTGTCTGTCTGGGTGTCTTGGTGGCCCGCGGGGACAGCCGCTTCCAGAGGGCTGCAACGAGCGAGTTGACAAGTCCTGCATGTAAAAGCTGAAGGCTGATGACCCCTACAGTCAGCCTGGGAAATTCATCCCTGCTCCAGCAGCTCCCCTGGCAGCTCTCAGTGTCCACCCAGCCCATCCCGGGATGCTGTCTGGCCAAACTGCCCTCCCAGCCCTGCTTCACCTGCAAAGAGCATCCTGGCCCAGCCCAGCCCTCCCAGAGGGGTCGACTCCCCGGGATTTGGTGCAACTCCCAGCTGAGAGACTGAGAACAGCCCACGGGGACCCTCCCTGGAGAGCAGAGTGACCCAGCACAGCGCTGGCAGCTCCTGGTCACTGCAAGGCAGGACAGGGGCAGGAAAGGCAAAGAACAGAGCAACTGCTGCTCACCACCTGAGCACAGACCAGCCAAGAGGAGAACCTGGAGGAGCCTGGTCTCACACCCAGGGAGTGCAGAGAGGGCAGGAGGAACTCTGTGCTTGTGGCACTGCTGCAGGAGGTACTTATCCTTCCCATGCCCACAAAAGGGACATCTCCACTGCCCTGGGAGCACAGGAACCTGCCAGCAGTCAATGAGCCCATGGAGACCAACTTGGTTTTATCTGGGAAGCGTTTACTGGGGAGCCCCTGGTGTTACAAAAGCAGAGACCGCACACCAGCCATCCTCCAGCATTTACATGTCTGCCAAAAAAACCCTTTGCTCAGAATTGTCTTCTCGTTGGAAGTAGCAGACCAGACCTGGGGGATAATTTTCTCATTAGCACAACAAGGAACCCCATGTCCTGCTGTCTGCCACCCCAGTTCAAAGAAAGGCCTAAAAATCTCTGTAGTGCACAGTGATCCTATGACATTCTGCCAAGGGTTCCTTCACTCTGTGCAGCACGGACACTGATTTCTTGCACTACTATCTGTTATTTTTAAGTAATATGTCTCAGATAGCATATCCATCCCATCTGCAGCATGACTTTTATCCCACAGCCAGGGATTCCTGGGTTTATTATCACTTTGTGCACTGTGTGTCTGTGTGTGCAAGCACACAGTCATGTCTTTGTGGGAAAATGTACCTGTCAGTTTTGGAGGCACCTGCAGAGTTTATTCCTGCATGGGCTGTATTTAATCCAGGAGCCACTGGTGTGGTGCTGCCTGAGGGAATGCTGCTGCTGTTGCTGATGCTGTGTGAGTGCAGCCAGAGCGATGCTGAGCCCTGTGAACCACCCCCAGTGAGAGACAGGCCCTGCTCTGGACTGTGTCCCACACAAACAGGGTGGACAGACAGGACCATGGCTCTTAGCTCATTTCTTAGGAGGGAACTGAAGTAAATCAGGAAAAAAACCTTGCATGTAAAGAAAACATGTTCTGCAGAAATAATTGTTTTCCCATTAAATCTTTCCAATTTTTGATCAGAGTGTGAATGGGCTGGAGCTGCAGTTTGGCCCCTCATAGTGCATCTCCTGGCAGATCAACTGCTTGGACTTCCCTGTCCCCATCCCCGTCCTCCAAGGGCTGTCCCTCTGGCCAGCCTCACCCACGAGGCTCCTTGGCCAAGGGCAGCACAAGAGCTGGGGGTTTTAGTCATCAATCCTTTCCTGGGGATCAGAACTTTCTGTGAGAATGAAGAAAAGGCTTCAGGGTGTGTTCCTGAGGGCCAGGCCAGCTCACACAGGATGGGAGCTGGCTCACCATGAGGGACAAGTCAGGACATTTGGGAAAAGGTTGAAAATGGGGGCAGGGCTCAGGTGGAGCAGGACAGAGCTGTAAAAGAGCCTGTTTGATGCGTGCTGCAGCTGTGGGCGCTGAACTTCAGGCACTTTGGAGTCTCCTCCAGTCTGTGACCCCGAACCCCAGGTCAGGGTTATGAGAAGATTATTCCTCCCTCTGCAAGTGGTCCAACCCAGCAGGAAGCTCTGGCTACTGGTGCCAGACCTGAGAGTGGCCCTGGTCCCTTTCCATTGCAGGCTGTCCAAGGCACAAGTACTGTGCAGGCATGGCTGGGCTGGCTGGCCAGCGACCCTGTCCCCAAGGAACGTCCCTTTGTGCTTGGAGGGATGGCACCAGCTGCATGGGGAGCAGCACTGCTGGCTGCTCCTGGGGTCCCCTGGCAGCTCCCTGTGGCCGGGGCGCAGGGACATCTTGGCACGAGCACTGCAGGAACAATTTGTTGTCTCTGCCGTCATTGTCAGACATAAGATGGAAAGCAGCTCATCAGGGTGGTGGCATCAATGCCATTCACCTCAGGCTGTTTATCAGATGGGGACAAGATCCCAGAGAGTTGGGAGATTCACCTGGAGTGAAATCCCACCCAGCACCACCAGCCACTGCTACACACATGGGCACAGCCCTGGCACAGGGACCATGGGAACAGAGCTGCCACCACTGTCCCCATCCACACTTGCAGACCCACACCTTTGGCTTGTCCCCTTCATGCTGGGATGGCCACAGGCAGAGCAGGGTCTCACTGACTCTGGCAGGAATTCTGCCCATGACATCAGCGCAGTGGAGACTTCGCATCGTTCTATTTGGAGAGATTATCTAGAGCAGCCCTTGGCAGCCCTGCACGGGTGGGATGCCAGATTTCTTCCCAAATTAGAGGTGAAATGTGCCAGTAGAAACGCAGTGAGAGCCAGGCTCTGCTTCCCAACAGGCAGGGTGCTGGCAAAGTGCTTATCAGGGCAATATCCATCACTCCAGGGGAGCAGGGAGCTGCTGACACCTCACTCAGGGCCTTGCTCCTGTCCCTGCACCTGCTCTGGCACCTGCCAAACCCTCCACACCTGCGCTGCCCTCAGAATCTCAAACATCCTCAGTGCATCAGGATGGGTGCTGATGAAGGGTGTTTGTCTTTCTCACCTTTCCCAAAACCTGGGTGGTTATTTCAAGAAAAAGGAGGAGAGTTGTGAGATCCAACTGACTAAAGTAAAAAAACCACTTTCTAGTTAAATACTCTGAGAAACTGGTCTGAGATTTTCAATGCCACCATAATTCTTCCCTCTTCAAGGTGTATTTTTTTCTCCTAGGAAATGTCTAGGGCAGGGAAACGTTTGTGCTTTGGGACCGTGTGGCCTGGGAGGATAGCTGGGTGCTCAGTGGGACCTTGGTCGCAGGGCTCATCACGGGGCTTGAGTTTTGGGTTGCACATTTTCCCTTGGATGCTGCTGTGGAGAGCACACAGAACTGGCTGGGTTTCCATGCTCATTATTGTTACAAAAATGTCTAAATGAATAATTGAAGTTTGCATGCTTTATATGCACAAGTAGAACATTAGAGGCACTTCAGTGCAAAAGTGCTGTTTCATTAATTTGCTTTAATTTTATGTTTTAGGGGGTTTTTTATCTTATGGTATGACATTAGGTGTTACTGTGTACAAGGCATGTTACCTTTTGTATAGTAATCAAACAATATCAAAGTTGTTTTTTTGCTTTTTGAGCCTTGTTGAGACTTTTACACATTAATTTAATGAGAATCAGAACAAACTTCTCAGTATTGACATTTCTGATGGTGTTCTTGTGCTTGTCTTCTTGCAGTCTGATTTACTGGTGCTCTGATTTGCCAGCAGATAAGTCATTAATCCCCACTGTAAATTAGTGTAGGGGAAGTTCTGAATCGACCTGTGCACATGTGTAAACCAGTGCCTCTTCCAAATGCCTGTTGTGCTAAACCCAGTATTAATTCTTCCTTTCCCTCTGGCTCCACAATAAAACAAGACTTGTTTTGCAAGGCAAATGCTGAACAGTCAGCCTGGAGCAGGGGATGGGAAGGTGCCAACCTCCTCCTTATAGATGTGAGAGCATCATCATTAGGTTCTCTCAGAAGGAGGGACCAGCACTCCCTAATCAAAAGTCGGAGAAGAAAAACCCTGACAGGGATTTGGAACGTGTTCGTAGGAATCCTCTGCACAACCCTGCTGAGATCCCATCTCTTGTGAAAGCCAAACAAAATGATGAGGGGCTGACAGGCCTAAAGGGCAGAAGAGCTAAAAGTGGGAAAAACAGCTGACCAGAAAGGTCACTGCAAATAGGCAAATGCTTGAAGAACCATGGAAGTGGAGGAGATATAACTGCCTGGGGCAGCACAGCTGAGAGCCCCACAGTGAATTTAACTGGAGGAAAATGTGGGCTGGCTATCAGCAAAATCCTGTCTTCCGGGCAGCGAGATCTATGGGAGCAGAGTGCTTTCCCAGGGGACAGCGCAAGCGCTCTATTGCTGGAGTAATTTAAAATTGGATGGGACAGAGTGCTTGGGAACAGGCTGCAGAGGCTAATTGTGGGGTTGGACTGTGTGAAAATCTGGCATGCATGGAAAATAAAAGTTTACTGCAGAGGGATATATCTCTTGATCAGACAGTGGTACAAGGATCAGAGCACATAGAGCAGGCGAGAGGATTTGGGTCTGGGGGAGATGAGCTGCATGGGATGCTGGTCCCTGCTGAGCCCCAGGATCACAGAGAACCTGGCAGTGCCCTGGGGTAGGGGCCGGGAGGCTCCTGCTGCTGCCCTGGAGAGAAGGTCTTTGCACTCCCTCCATTCCCCTCCTGGTGGGGTCTTGGTGTTTCTGCTCCAGGGAGGACTTTGGAGGGGTTTCATTACTCAGGCAAAGGTGCGACCTCTGTCCAGAGCTCAGCCTCCACCCAGCCCTGGCAGCTGATGGACAGAGGGATGGCCACTCCACTTTCCTGGCTGGTGTGTGGCTGCTCTGTGCAGCATTCTGTCCCTCTGCTGTGATTTACAGTGTCCTGTCTGGCTCCTCTGACCTCCACACTTGTCTTTCCAACCACCATCACAAACAGTGGAGCTGGGAAGCACCGGCGGAGCTGTGGTGGCAGGTGCTGGTGGTGGCTGAGCCCTGGCCCGGCCTGGGACCTGGTCACGGCATGAGCTGGAAGGTGCAGAGACCTTCTCGTGCCCTCCACCACCGGCAGGGCTGTGACTTTGCAGCTGAAGCTAGGTTTAGTGTGGCCACTGGGATGGGGAGGCAGCTCTGTACCCCACACCGGCACCCTCTGGGTCATCAGTGGGGGGTTCTAACCATCGCATCCCAAGTGCTGGAAGGGGTTACCCTCTCCCACATGGGGATGGGCACCCTGTGGCATGGAGCTGAGACCCCTCATGGCCCTGTCCTGCTTGCTCCGGGCTGGACACAAAGCTCTGCCATGGGATGTCCCCTCTGTGGTGCTCAACAGGAGAGCACCGCACTGCCTGTGCCCACATCTACCCCACCACCCAGACCCAGAAGGTCTCCTAGTGTCTGCCAGGACTGCAGAGCTGTGAGATTTTTGGGAGAACCGGTAGCAGCAGACTGGCCTGGGCACAGCCCTGCCGCCCCCTGACATGCCCAAAGCCTCCTGGGGTCACCCTGCCCACCTACAGGCTGTGCAGGGACTTCCTCACGCCCTCTCCCTGCAAGACAACCCCTCTGCTAGGCCTAGCAGAGTTAAAAATAGAGCCTTGCTTATGGAAAGTTCATGCTGGATAAGAGACTTAGCAGGACGCCGCCGACATCCTCATCTGAACGTAAATCAATCGCTGCGCTCTGGGCGGGGCCGGTGGGCAGGAGCAGGACAAGCCCCCGGCACACGGCATGTGCCCTCAAATTAAAAAGAGACTCTTTGGTCCGTTTTGGTCTCTTCACTGATGAAGAGCAAGTGGACTGCTCCACTTGATCTTCATCAGTGGGAGGGTGGGGCAGCTGCCAGGCCATGATAGCAAGATTCTGGCTGGGACTAGCCACCAGTGGGGGACACAGCTGCTAGGGCAGTGTCCTCCTCCTGTCCCAGGGTGCAGGGGCCTGTCTGGGTGGGCTGTGAGTGCGACCCTGCTGCTGCTGGGCTCTGTGGGTACAGTGCCCACAGCCAGACCTTTGCAAGGTGGCATCGCCCCTCCTCTGGTCTGGCTGAGCCTGGCATGTGGATTCGTGCCAATGGGTTTCAGCACAGTCCCAGGGGGAAAGTTCTTTGTGTTGCTGTGCCAAGTGCTGTCTCCTCTCTGTGTGAAGGCGTGGGTGGCTGGGGTGCAGTGGGAGAGGGGTTAAAGCAGCCTCCGGTGTGCTGGGGGTGGGTGCTCCAGCCACTAACAAGGAATAGTAATGAATGGAAAAAGTGAAGTGTTTTTTCCCTAAAGCAAACAGCCCGGTCAGATTAGAAGCTCGGAGTGCGCTTTACCCAACTATTAATACATTCCTCGCTCATCTCAAACTAAACAGCCACACTGAGCTCCAAGTTCATAAAAACAGCATCAAATCCATGAGAGCACAGAACATTTATAGTGTCAGCCCGTAAAGCTGCCTGCTGGAGGTGATGGTGCTCTGGCTCCCTGCCTGCCGGGAGGGACAGGCTGGGCCAAGCAGGAGAAAGGTTGGCAAAGGGACCCTCACCCTCCTCAGCAGGACAGGAGGGAGCCAGGAGAAGCCCCTGCTGCTGCTGGAGTTGCCCTGCTTAGAAATGCTGTACCATGGCAAGCTGGCACTGCCAGGACATGGGGACTTGTGTTGGTGGCTGCCCGTACCTGGGACCATCAGGGATTGGCTCAGTCTTCCCAGTTAACACCCTGCATGAATCCTCTCAAACTCCAGATGTCCATGTTCTTCTCCCCTCTCTGGCAGGCCCAGAAAGATATACTGCAATGCAGGGCAGAGCCCAGGTGACATCCTTGTGTGGCACTGCCAGCAGAGAAACTTGGGCAGATTCACACTCCCCTGTGTCCCCTAACGGAGCAGAGGAAGCATCCCCATCGAGGACCCTGCAGAGTGCTGGGGCAGGCAGCTGCTCCAGGGCTCTTGAGCAAAGGAGATCCCTGCTCAGCTCTCCTTGCTGACAAGTGTGAGGCAGCCAGCTGCTTCCCAGATCCCTACAGCTGTGCAATCCATCTGCAGCACACGCCGCGAGCTGTGCCGGCTGCAGCCCTGAGTGCGCTGGAGCAGAGGGAGGCTGCAAGGCAGGGCTTGGATGGCAGCATCCCCTGTGCCCCTGCAGCCTGACAGGGCCGGGGTGCTGGAAAAGGCCCAGCACCTGAAATGGGACAGGAACAGCAGCCTGGTCAGGCTTTGCCATGACCTCGGGCTGGGCAGGGTGTGCATCCAGGGCTGTGAGCTCTGCAGATACCCCTGTGCATTCCTGGCCTCTGTGCCAGCTGCTGCAAGGCAGATGCAGGTGTTTGGTACCTGAGGTTTAGAGCAGAGGGGTCTGCAGGGACAAGCTGCAAAGCCTTTCCACATTTGCATGAATTCCAAAAAAATGGTATCTACTGGTGCTCTGCTTCTCACCAGTGTCTTTTAGTTCAGGAAGAATTTCTTCACTGGAAAGATGGTCAGCCATTGGCAGGGGCTGCCCAGGGAGGTTTGGAGTCCCCATCCCTGGAGGTGTTCAAGGAACACCTGGACATGGCACTCAGTGATCTGGGCTGGGGACAAGGTGAGCTTGACAATCTTGGAGGTCTTTTCCAACCATAATGATTCTGTGATTCCCATTGGGCTGGTCTATGCTCCGTGTTTTATCTGTTGGCCTGGGATTGTTTAGGGTGACACTGCACTGGACATCGCCTGAGGCCTGCAGATATCCAGAGAGAGCCAAACAGAAAGTGTGCAAGAGCCAGGATTATCCCAAACTTCCTTGAGGAGCACAAGGCTGTTGCTCCTGCTGTGGTGTTGAGACATCCTCCTGTGGCAGCTGGAGCTGGGCAGAGACTGCTGGTTTGAAGGAGGCTCTTGTCCCTCTCCTTTGTCCTGCCTCAGTCTGAGAAAATGGAATGTTCTCAAAGAGCCCAGGGCTTGCTGGCCTGAGGGCTCTGCCCTGGCTACTCAGTGGCTCCCATGAGGCTCATCCCATCTGCCCGGTGGCTCAAGCCCACCATGGGCAATGAGCCCAGCTGACTGGGCAGACCAGGAATGCCAAGGCTGCAGTGCAATAGCTGAAACAGATGCAGGGTTAATCCCAAATAGAATGGGAAAGAAAAAAATGCCCCTGGAAAACTGTGATTTTGGTTTTACAGAGGGGCATTTTCCTGCAGAAAGAAGATGACTGTGGCAGAAAGCTGAACTCACTTGTCTTGTGGAGGAATGGAGTTTGTTCTGGTTTATTTTGTGCCCAGGGTCACATCTGCAAACCTCGGGTGAAGGGCACCAAGGGCCTGAGGTGGCTCTGAGCACGATGGCCTCACACATGCCTGGTGGCTGGCAGAGTTGGCACGAACCCCTCCTGGCTGGTGACACTTGCCAGGGGGTTGCTCAGAAATCTCACCATTTGCTTGTAACTGCCTGTGTCAGGGAACAAATGAGGCTTCTTCAGTGACAATTTTATATACATTTCTGAGCAATAACAGTGCAGCTGCTTCACCTTGCCAGGGACTAGACCCACACTGCAAAGGTTTCTTCGTAAAGCTCTTTATACCTAATACAGTTACACTGGAAAGATCCTATAAAATATGCCAGGACACAAGGCTCATTCCAGAAACTGTTGCTTATTAAATCACCAGGGTGGCAGAGGAAGAGGCTGATCAGAAATGGACCGATAAAGCGTGGCTCTGGGAGCTGCCTGACCTCGGTGTCATGTTCTGCCCTTTTTTATCTTTCCCACACATTGCAAAAAGGCCAAGTCTGAAGTGATGCTATATATACGGGCTGCTGTGCCAGCCATCTGGGCAGCATGAAGCCCGGGTTTACACGGATCTGTCTGGCATCAGAGGATCGAGAGGTTATGTTATTGGTACATTTCTGCACATCCCAACCATGAGTCATCATTTCCAGGAAACCAAATACTAACTTAAAGAACTGTGATGCAAATTGTGTTTCCCAAATATTTTATTCTTAATGCAGCCCTGGACATCAAATCCGGGCACACAGTTTATGAACAGCTGATGTACAGCGAAAGGTTGAGGCGAGGGGTCAAAGCTGCCTGCAAGTTTAGCCTGATTTATGGACAAAGTAATTTTGTTATGAAAAATAAGCATATAAAGTACTAGGATGTTGCAGTAAAACCATAAACAGTGCACTTTGCCTTCTGCAGACAAGAACTAATTGCAAGTATGCAGCAAATAGCAAACACGCAGAGAGGTGCTTGCTTGTATTTTATACTGACAGCACTGCCAGTCCTTTATAGTGCTAATTGTTGTTATTGTTGTTGTTATTACTATTATTATTATTATTATTATTTAGGGTGAAATAGATTTTGACTAGATGTATTTTGAAGCTCTCATGTCACCCTGTTCTCCAGAACTAAACATCAACATTGTTGTCCTAAGAGCTGTGAGAAAAAGCTCCAAAAAAACCCAAATGCAACTATCGAAACAAATAAAAAATGGTCAAACTTTCTCCAAAGACATGAAACTCCAAGAAAAAGGAAACATTTTCAGGGTGGCTGTTTACAGGCCTGGTGGCATGTCCACTCAGCTGGGCTCTTTGCTCTCACAGCAGCAGCTGTCACACTGCACCGAGGTGCTGCTGGCAGGGACAGGAGGGGAGCTGAGGTCCCTCCCGTGGAGGGAACAGGCTCTGTGTGTGCTGTGCAGCAGAGCAGTGTCCCAGGGATGTCAGGGGGGCACAGCCTGGCCCTGGACGGCAGAGGAGTCCCTGCGATACTGATCAAAGGTCATGGAATCACAGAATGGTTTGGGTTGGAAGAGACCTTTCTCATTCCCTGGCAGGGACACCTTCCACCATCCCATGCTGCTCGAAGCCCTGTCGAGCCTGGTCCTGGACACTTCCAGGGATCCAGGGGCAGCCACAGCTTCTCTGGGCACCTGTGCCGGGGCCTGCCCACCCTCACAGGGAGGAATTTCTTCCCAATATCCCATCAAACTCTGCCCTCTGCCAGTGGGAAGCCATTGCCCCTTGTCCCGTCACTCCAACTCTTGTCCCCAGTCCCTCTCCAGCTCTACTGGAGCCCCTTCAGGCACTGAAAGGGGCTTAAGGTCTCCCTGGAGCCTTCTCCAGGCTGGACACCCCCAGCTCTCTCAGCCTGTGGTACCTGAGTAGGAAATGCAGATGGGATGTGTCAAGGAGATTAAGCCCTTGTAGCTGAGACTTTCCAGTCTTTAAGCCAAGGGGACAAGATCTAGGCCCTCTTCCAAAAGCTTGTGTCCATAATTCAGAGCTGGAAAGCCCTGAAGCTATTTTTTTTATTCTGGTTAAAGCTCATGGGAGCTGCCAGCTTGGTGATACTGTTTCTAACAAACATAAGAAGAGGACATCCTGGCTTTTAGCAGCCTATGCATGGCGAGGTAAGAGACAATTCCCCTCCTCTGAGGTGTCCCAGTGTGCACAGGGTGTGGCTGGGCTGGGGGAAGAGGGCTGCATGTCCCCCCCAGGATCACCCAGGCTCTGGCTGTTTGCAGGACAGGTAAGGGCCAGCAGCTCTGCTGAGCTGCAGCCACCCATCATGTGTCCATGGCTGTCCTCCAGAGTGGCTCTGGTACAGGTCCCTCTCTGGGCAGTCTGGGGCCAAGAATGGGTGAGGGACAGTCCCATGGGTGGGACAGAAGAGACCTTGTGTTTTGAGAGGAAGAGAGTGTTGAAGCTCTCATGTGTAGACACAAACCCTGTCACTGCAGTGGTCAAACAACAGCCCAAGAATTTTTATTTTCTATTTATCCTGTTCAGCAAATGCAACCACCTGTCCAGGCACCTCACCAGCCTCATCCTCACTGGACATGGGGACAGATGGACAGCTGGAGCAAAGCCTGGGGGTGGCTGGGCTGATCTCTAATCACTGTGAGGAATAAATAACAACGGTGCGATGTCCAGCCTGCCCCTGCCAGGCTGCTGCTCCTCATTCCCACGGAGCAGCTCTGGGACTCGGCAGCCCAATGTTTCTCAGAGCTGAACTGAGCAGAGCCGGCTGAGGGGGTGGATAAGCCTGTTCTGTCTCCCTGGGATCCTCCGTGGTATCTATTCTAAGGTTGGCTGTGGCAGGCTCTGGGAATGGGCTGGGACGGCGCCTCTCGTGCTGCCAGCGGCCCTTGGGGACCTGCTCTTCCCAGGTTGAGTGGCCATGGTCCCTGATGGGGGAGATGCTGTTTGCAGGCACCTCTCAGCTTTCCTGAGGCTCTGGAAGCCAGGCTCAGGCTCTGCTGTCCAGCCTGGCTGGACATCACCTCCCAGATGTACAGGCCAGGTCCTAGGGTCAGTGTGCGCCAGGAAGGCTCTGCCAGCAGCATGTGCAGTGTCGCTCTGCAGCTGGGGCTGGGGTTACTCATTGTCCCACCTAATCTAGGTGTGCAAAAGTCTGGAGCATGTTTCTCCTTTCTTAAGACCATAAGGTGAGAGTTTCTGAGATACATAAGTTTCTTTTTCTCTCATGCCTGTGTTTTGAGGTCTTGTTAGAGAAGTTTTGCAGGGACTTTCTGGCTCCATCTCTCATGGATCTACTTGACCACAAATTCTCTGTGACTTCTGCAGTCACCCTCTGTTGGACCTTGCTGGGCCCATGAACAAAGAGAACTTCACCCAAAGATCCAAATCATTTTAGGACTGAAAGAGAAAAGAAAAGGAAAAGAAACAAAATCTAACCCAAAGTTTAATTTTAAGAATGGGAACAAGATAAAAATACAAAAGTAGTTGAAAAGGAATTCAAAAGAAAAGCTAAAAGGGTAAAATATTTACAGAAGGAATAAAAACTGTTTAAAGACGAAGTATTAGAGTCTGAGAATAAATATATACAACTAATCTAGAATGTGCTAAAATATCCAGAAAAAAAAAAATCTGCCATACTTTAGTAGTGAAAGAAGTTACAAGAAGAATGAGAGATTCATCAAAATTGAAATAATTTCCAAAGAAGGAAGATAGAATGGAGTACAAAGTATGTCTGTAAGATGTAATACCCATAATAAGGACAGGCCAAAAATATTTTTAGGAAAAACTTGCTAAAAGCATAAAAGCCAATAATAAAACATTTCTCAAAGAATAAATAATAGGAAGCTCATCAGGAATTGTCCCTGGCTCACATCTATGTAGGAAAAGACAGAAGGCGGTGAATGTTGCAGTGTAAGAGCCAAACTGCTGCTTGGTGGCAGGGGGTGGGAGGTGTCTCACGCTGTGCCCATCCTGCACACAAAGCCACATCCCACAGCTGAGGAGTCTGCAGGATCAGTGACTGTTTCTGACAGAAATGCCCATCCTGGAAATGCTCTTGAGCACCAACTGGAGCTGAACCTAATGAAACATTTGGGGAGATGGTGGGCCTGAAACCCAGCATCCCACAGTAAGGCACAGGCGTTCGTACCCCCAGGGATCAGCACAGGCACTCGTGCCCCCAGGGACCAGCACAGGCACTCACATCCCTGGGGATCAGCACAGGCGTTCGTACCCCCAGGGATCAGCACAGACATTTGTACCCCCAGGGATGAGCACAGGCACTCACATCCCCAGGGATCCGCACAGGTACTCACATCCCCAGGGATCAGCACAGGCACTCACATCCCCAGGGATTAGCACAGGCACTCACATCCCCAGGGATCAGCACAGGCACTCACATCCCCAGGGATCAGCACAGGCACTCACATCCCCAGGGATCAGCACAGGTACTCACATCCCCAGGGATCAGCACAGGCACTCACATCCCCAGGGATCAGCACAGGCACTCACATCCCCAGGGATCAGCACACGCGTTCGTGCCCCCAGGGATCATGAGCTCCCACCCCTCCCCATCCCTGTGCATCTCCCCACCTTAACACCACCACTCCTGTGACAGCACCGTGGGCTCTACCTGGTGTGGAAGCTTCCTGCCCATCCTTGGTGACCTCTGGCTCTGTGCTTTGGCCAGTGTGGAACAGGCACTCTGTGATTCCCCATTTTCCATCCTGGAGGACTTAAATGCTGTTCCAGCAAACACTATGAGTCCTCCCCATTACCCACGACAATCCTCTGGTTTATCTCACTGCGTGTCCCTTAGCTCCTGCCCCAAGTCCCACTGTCAGTGGTGCTGGCAAGGCATGGCAGAGCACAGTGAGGCAGCTCCTTGGCAGTGTGCAGGCCACGGGACACAAGGAGAGCTGTGCTGGGATAGGAGAGGTGCCAGGGACAGGGGGGCAAGTGGAGGGCTCATGCTGTGGGCACCTTGTGTGACCCCAGGCTCGTTTTGCACATAAACAGGTAATGAACTGCTGTTAGCCTGGCCTCGAACTGGAATGTCTTCTGTCCCAACTGAGCCCAAACTGGAACAGAATGAAAAACATGCGGTGGTTGGACTCCCTGCTAACTGAGCACTGGGATCTGAATTAGCCATTACCGCTGGGGAAAGAAATCCGGGGCTCTCGGGCAAGATCATGGAAAACATCGACTCAGTAGGGGGCAAGAAATGGAATCAGATTTTGGGAATGATGAGGAGAGGAACTGAGAACAAACCAGAAAATGCAGTTCTGCTGTGATAAGTCCACAGCAGCCCCACACTCCAAGCTGGCTAGTGTATCCATTCCTGTCTCCTCATCCTCAGGAGAGTTTGGGAAACCAGAAAAGGACTGAGCACAGGCATCTAATGGTGCCCACAGGAACCATGAAACAGTCAAGGGCTTTTTTGCTTCAGCAGAAGACATCTGAGTGAAGTGAGGGGGCAACATAGCATAGCCTGGAGATGCCTGTGAGTGGTTGGGCACTCTTTCTGTTCAGGAACAAGGATACACTCCATGGAATTGTCAGGTAGCAGATTTAAAACAAACAAAAGGAAGTACTTTTCCACACAACTCGTAATTCAGCATGAAACTTGTTTCCATGGGACAGTGTAAGGCCAAAACTGTAGCTGGCCTCAAAAAGCAACTACATTTATGAAGAAAAATCATTGAGACTGTTAAACACAAGGGCCTGATGATAGCCTCCTGCTCCCCAGATCCAAGGGCTGGGAATTGCATAGATAAGCACCAGAGCAGAAATCCAAAGTCCATGACTGACCAGCAATGGAGAGTCCCAATGCATTGGCACAGGGGCTATAGGGCTGATACAGCACAGCCGTTGCATGTTCTCTCCTATTCCAAGCTGTCCTTGCCTTCCTAAATCTCAGCCTGAGGAGAATAAATTTCTGTCTTCTCCTTCAGCTTTGGTCTTTAAGCCTGCCACAGACAGCCATGCCCATCAGAGAGAAACGAGCCTCTCCAGTGCAAGATTCCTCTGGCTGGGTGTACACATGCCCATGCCCCAGACCTCTGCAGAGGAGCTGGAAAACTTCATCTTGCCAAGGTTTTGCCTGACCTTTTGTTCTGCACAAACAGGATCTCCTTGGGCTCAGGATGTCCATTAGGTGTACGGGAGTCATCCTCTCTCCTTAGCAACACATCTGTGAGGCCAAAACACAGATGCAGTCACTTGCTGGGAGCTCATAAGCTGACATTAGGAGCTTGTCTTAGGATCTTCCCTCTGAGGTTGATGTAGGAAGAGGAATTAATCCCCAGAAGGATCCATTTTACCTGCCATGGCCTTCAGGTTAGATGAGTGTCTCTGCAGGAGCACACCTACCACCTCCCTGCCATGGCATGGCTCATGATGCCTCTGGCCAGCTCAGAGCTCAGACTGCAGAGAGCAACCACAGAACTCAGGTTGGAAAAGACCTTGGAGATCATCAAGTCCTGCCATAAACCTAACACCCAAGATGGCATCTGCTGCCCTTCAGCTGTGGCAAATGCCACTTCCTGATGCTGTGCCCTGGCAGTACTCTGACACAGGGCACTTGTGCTGGTTTAACTTGGACACATGGAAATTTGTGTGTTGTGTGTGCTGGTGAGGCCACACCTCAAATCTTTTGTCCAGGTCTGGGCCCTTCAAGAAATACATGGAGCTTGTGGAATACATCCAGAGAAGGGAATGGAGTTGGGAAGGGTCTGGAGCACCACGAGCAGCTGAGGGAGCTGGGAAAGGGCTCAGCCTGGAGAAAAGGAGGCTCAGGGAGACCTTGTGGCTCTGCACAGCTCCTGACAGGAGGAGACAGCCAGAAGGGGGTCAGGTTCTGCTCCTGGGGAACAGGGACAGGAGGAGAAGGAATGGCCTCAGGCTGGGCCAGTGGAGGTTCAGGCTGGACATGAGCAGAAATTTCTCCATGGAAAGAGTGGGCAGGCATTGGAATGGGCTGCCCAGGGAGATGGTGGAGTGCCCATCCCTGGAGGTGTACAAGGAAGGTCTGGACGTAGCACACAGTGCTTCGGGCTGTGGACAAGGTGGGGATCAGGCACAGGTTGGACTCGATGGTTTTGGAGCTCTTCTCCAATCTTAACGATTCTGAGATACTGGGATTGTGTGTGCGTGTGCGTGTTGGTGACTATAAACACCAGGGGAACCACAGCGAGCCTCACATGCACAGGGACACACAGGAACATGTGCACCCCTCACACCTGCTCCAGGCCCTCCGAACAGGCTGCAAGGAGCGAGTCCCGTGGGGTGGCAAGTGACAGGGCAGCACTGGCCCCGAAGCCGTCACCAGTGCTGTAACCACACGTGATCGGTGCAAACACAGACATGGCCAGGCACCCAGCTCCATGGTAACCAACACACACATCTTCCAAGGACATTCAGTTCACTGCCCTGTTTCCCATCCACCCCCACATGGATGAATATGTAAATAGAGGATATTCTTAGCAGAGAGGATTCCCAAGAAAATGCCATGTCTCCTTGATGCAAGCAAGGATTTAGTACACTGGTATGGGGAAACACTGAGGTCTTCGTAGCGACAGGAGAGCCGGAGCCTCTGACACTGCCCAGCCTTCCCAGGGATGGGGCGACGGTTTGGGAATGTTTGCTCTGCTCTCCTCTTCTCCCCACTGGTGAAATTGAAAGGGGTGCAGATGGGGGTGACATCTCTGAGCTAACCAGTGTTCAACTCATGACTCAAGAGATCCTCTAGCGCTGGAGGGAACCTGGGGATCTGGTCCCAGAACTTCTTGCTCCTGCCTGGTGTCAATGGTGCTGTGCGGACCATGGGATCTTCCCCCATGGAGCAGATGAGGGCTGCAAGCAGAGCCAAGACCCAGATTTAGCTGGGCAGCAGCCAGTATGTTCTACTGTGACAACACTGCCAGCCTGCAGCACGTCATTCCAGATCCCCCCAGGTGTGATGGAGGACTGGACAAGGAGAGGTGCAGGGCAGGGAAGGGCTGTCTGCTCCCTTGCTCAGCCCCCTCGTCCAGGCACAGCAGTGGGGTCAGCACAGGCCAGGCTGGGACAGAGATGGCTGAATTTCAATTCCCCAAAATAGGGACCTTTCTTTCCCTTGGGGCTGCCATGCAGGGAGCAGAGCAATAAATTCCCCAGGCGAAAGGCATAACATGGAAGCTGTGAAATCTGGGCACAGTTTCTCTCAGCATGCCTGACAAAGATAGACACAAAACTCATACTTCTCTGATGTAACAGGGGCAGAGCTGGGCTGCACAAGCACAGCAGCCTGTGGGGCACGAGGCATCCTGACCTGCTTGGGGCTGTGTCCCTTGTTCCTGGCAGTGGGTGAGGCTGGCTGGGGGGTGCGCTGGGCCATCAGTGTGCAGGGGGTTGTGTGGGGTCGGGGTCAGTGAGGATTTTGAAGCACTGTTCTTCAATCCCCAGCTCTCTGCACGCCTGGCATTGCTGAGCTGAGCAGGTGTGTGCAGTGTCCACCCTGGGACTGAGCATGGTTTGGAAATGCAGTCAGGACCTGCATGTCCTTAAACCAGCGCAAGGTTCAGCTGGGGTTTAATACAAAGTGCTTGACTGGCACGTCATATCACAAGAAATAAACAACATTGTTTAAACAGCATCTTTCTATTAATTCTGCCCTGGCAGAGCTGGGCACTGGGGTCATTTCCAGCTCTGCCTTACTGGGATGTTCTGCCACAAACCTGCCCATCCCACCCTGCTCTGGCTGGGCTCTCTCCCACGTGCAGAGGTGGTCGTGGGGCAGGAAAGGCTGTGGCTGTGAGCTGCCTGTCCTGCCCTCGCAGGCAGTGCCTCAGCGTGGCTGAGATGGCTCTGACATGTCACCCCTGTGTCCCACCTGAGCCCCCAAGCTGCACCAGCCCTCACCTCGTGCCTCACCCGCTGTCCCATGCTGAAGACTGATTGTAGTATATGGGTCCATACAGCTCCATGTGTGCTGCTCTTCAACATCCTACGTAATGTTTAGTCACATTTAATAACAATAAAATTCTCCTTCACAGCTGCATTCTGGAAAATGGGGCTGATTTTACTAAAAACAATGAATGTGAATAGTTCATGGTCTTCTCGCATTACCCAGAGATTTATCACATCTCTTGCATAATTTAATCTCTACATCTGTGGGACACAAATGTTTTACATTTCTTACATTTATGGGCAGACATCGAAAACATCTGTGCAGACCCAACACACAAAAACATCTGGAAGACATCTCTGCTTTTTTATGACATACATCTCCTGATCTTTTGTCTGGAACAAGTGTGCAGCTATCAGTAGTAGCTTTATGTGTTGGTTACTGGGCTTCCCGTTTGGGCTCTGACAGGCACAGGGGAAAATGTGATCAGCTCTGAATTTCAGCCCATGTCAGCAAGTGGGGAAGCAATTCAGGGAGCTTCCCACCCACCCACGCTGTGAGAATTTGGACCAGGATGAGAACAAGGCAGCCAGGGTTTGCTGCTAGGCTTGTGGACAGGATTGTTTCCTGAAGGTTCAGGCTCGGAGCTTTGCTGAGCTGCTGCTTTCCTCTCTGGAGTATCCCAGGCTGGTGCAGTGCTCGCCCCAGGATCAGACACACTGCTCCTGCTGTTTGCATCCCAGACCCCTGAGAACGAGATAAGTACTTTGTGCAGGTGGGATGGGAGGCAATAACAGCACCTGGAGATCTGCTTTTCATTCTCCAGTTTCTCTACAGTCACATCAGTGTGTTCGGGAGTTGCTGGCTGTGTCCAGGTGAGCGAAGGGATCATGCCTTGGGCAGCCGGGATTCATCAGCTTGTGCCCAGCTGTGATGCAGTGCCTGTCACAGCCCAGCCACTCTGCCCAGTATGAAGACAGGGAGCCTCTTCTGGGATGAAAAAATGTAGTCATCATTCCTAGAGACTTTAGGCCCTGTCATTTGGCCACAGGGCTGGGGAATAGACCCTGGCTGGTTTTACTTTAGGAGTAAGGATGGAGCAATTGTGACCCCAGACGTGCTGGGGCTGTCACTGCTTGCATTGGAGGTGGGGGTGGGAACCTGCTGTGGTGGATGTGGTGCAGAGGATGAATCAAAAAGTTGTTCTTACCAGCACAGGCATGAGGCAGAGGCATGAGGAAAGATCCAGAGAAGTGAATGAAGTGGCTTTGGGGCACTGAGTGGAGTAAACCCAAGGGTGATGGGTTGTGTGGGAAGGAACAGGAAGGTGGGTCCTCAAAAGAGTAGCAGGGATCCAGCATGATAATCTGAAGAGAGTGAATAAAATATATGCTTGCTGTTAAAGGGGAGGGAGAACTCAGAACTACTTTGGAGAGAAGCAGCACCAGCAGGGATGAGAGAAGAGAGCAGCACATGGGGGAATTGTGGTGGCATGTCTGGTCAGCTCTGCTGTGTTCAGTGGCAGAGCTGGTTTTTGCAGAACTGGCAATTTGGTGAAACCAAACAATGAAACTCTTCTCAAGCTTCTCCTCTAGTTCAGAACTACAGAACTGCACAGACTGCTCTGTCCAGTCCCTCAGTACTGTCCAGTGCTGCCTGGTCACTGGGGCTGGGCTGGGCTGAGCAAAGGCAGCTGCCTCTGCCTGCATGGAGACCTGCACACCACTGCTGGGCTAAACAAGCCCAGCTTGTGCAGCCAGGAGCCAAATACTCATTTCTGAACCTCTTGCCTGTGCTGGGAAGGACTCCTAGTCACCTGCCCTGGGCTGCCAGTGGCATTTCTGCATGGTGTCTGCCCCAGAGACGTGCATGAGACTGTGGCAGAGGGGAGCAGTGTCCCATCTTCCACTCCCCTCCAGCAGACAGGTGAGCCATGGTGCCCTCACAGCCAGCCTCGGGTCCTGTATAGAGGTTTCCAGGGTTGCACAGGCATCTGGGAGGGGTTGGTTGAGGTTAAATGTAGCAGGAGCACATTACCCTCTTGGACATTCATGGAAACCTGGGCCCATCCTGTGGAATGCTGAGCAGAGGCAGTCCCTGGCTGTTGCACCCGCTCAGGGTAGAGTGCAGCTCCTGGTGAGAAGCCCTAAGGCAACCCTGTGCTCCACTTTCTTGCATGCCCCTGCCCTCCACAGATCCATGTCTGTGTGACATCTTGGGCTGGTGGTTAGCCCTGAGCCACCCAGAGAGGAGAAGGAGGAGGTGGAAGAGAGCTCTGCACCACTGGTGGTTTGAAATCAGAGAGATGCCAAGTGTTACTCTTGTCTTTGCAAGTTGTGAGAATCCTGGGGCAGCAGTGACACCCTGTCAGCAGTCCAGGGGATCCTCATGGCCCCTGGGCTTGTTTGGAAATTCCTGAACTCATATCACGGTTGGTACAGGGAAGACAGCCAGCTCCTCCAGCCTGTGAGCTCTACCCTCGCCCCGGCTGCCAGCAGCCCAAGCACGGTGGATTCATCCCTAGAAGGGCTCCAGGCTGCCTGTGACTGAAGGATCCGCAGGGAGAGCCCTCCTGCCATGACAGGGTTCTGCACTTTTTAAACTTGTGGGACACAAGGAGGCTTCTTCCCCTGTGCAGAGCTGCTGGGACTGCTGGCCATCAAAACGCCTGCCTAGCTCATGTCAAAGCAGTCTGAAAATGTTCAGTCCAGCCCTCCCAGAGGTTCATGCAGCTCACCAACCCTGCATACTGCTGGTACAGCCCTCCCTGAGCTGGCAGGACCCATCTGTGGGGACAGGGAATGTGGTCGGGGCCGAGGGAAGCCCCACCAATATCCCAAAGAGCTATAAATCTGTGAGTGAACTGGATCCACGTCTCCTAGGACTGTGTGCTCCCAAATCCCGGCACACCCTGCTTGCCCTTGGGCCAGTTTCCCTCCCCACTGTGGCCGCTGTTCCAAACTGGAGCTCTCCATGCCCAGGCAGCTCCATCTCATGGCTCCATCTGGAATGGGATTCCACTCTCGGCTCAGACCCAGGCACTGCAGGGGGGCACAGCCAGGGAATCTGCACTATTGCACTGGGAATGCCCAAAGCAGCAGGAGCAGGACATCACCCTGGGATCGCATCTTGTCTCTTGGGTGGGAGCAAAGCAGGGACACCCAGCACCTGCCCTGTGCCAACAGCTTCATTACAACAAGGCCGTGTGTGGGAACAGTGAAGCTGAGCAAAGAGGCTGTGGGATGAACATGGGATTTGGGTGTCACAACACTCATCCGTGGGCAAGGCTTTCACCACAGGTCAGCGCCAAAAAGGCTCCTCCAGGTCTGCTGGACCAAAAAAGGACCATCCAGGTCTGCTGGACAGGTGATGAGCTGGAAGGTGGCTCTCCAGTGTGTGATCCCTTCTAACACTTACAAAACTTCATGTTCCAAATGAATAGTCGATATATCCTTTTTCGCTCACTGCTGGGCACATCAAACAAATGCTCAGCTCAGAACAGAAAAAACTTTATACTTCAGAAAATCTGAAATGGTTCACTTGAGTCTGGGTGTTTTTCATAATTTTAAAAAACTCATGATGCAGCAATTTGAACCTTTAAACAATGTGTCATTTTAAGAAGAAAACTTGGGAAGGTTTTGCACAGTTGTATACATGGCAGTTATCTCAACATCTTCAAATTTATACCTACCATTTATTTAGCAAGAAAATAACACCAAAAAAAGAAAAGGCAGCGTGTTCTTGCAAGTTTAAATTTTAACAGATCTGTGTTTTCTAAAGCCAAAATGTTTTACTCAAATTTTGTGGATGAATTCCCAAACTTTTCAGATTGCCTGGGCAAATTCATTTGCTTGCACTCAGATATTATGTGGACTTACATGAACAGATGTTATTTTTCCATGGGATGTGATGTCTAAACCCAGAACTCTAGAGATATAATTTGATCAAATGTCACTGAAATTTCCCAAAGATAACTGGTTGGGAGCTCTTGCTCCAAAATGAAGTGGTTTGAACTTCTGAATAGTGTCTTTGAGGAGCTTTTCATCATGAATAAGGAAAAATATTTTCCCCAAAGTCTGTTTCAAGGCATCACTGACCTGTTTAAGCTGAGTCCTTGCAAAATCCTGTTGAAGCAGACATCCTGGCAGTCAAACCTGGGGTTTGGCAAACTCTAAGCCATGAAGGGTTTAAGCAAAGAATTGATCGACATTACCTGTCTGTGTTAATCACAGAGCTTATTTTCCACATTTTTTGGTAATGTTTCTGAACTCAGGATGGAAATAAGAAGTCAGCACAGTAGCTTTTTCCATCTTCCTCCATGAGCAGGGGGAGACACACAGAGCAGATCATGACTTGGACAGTAAGGAGGGAGAAGGGAAAGGAGGGAAGGAAGAGAAGGAAGGAATTTCCCTGACAGGGAAGGAAGAAGTGCCCATGTTGAGCCTGGTTTCAAGATGTCCTGCAGGAGCCAAGGCCAGGCTGGGCAGCGCCAGGACAGGGAACGTGGCAGGGGAGAACCAGAGCAGCAGTATGGGCCTGCTGCTGCTGGGGGCCACTGCTGACTGAGCCCACAGAGCAATTCACCCTCGCAAACACCACATTTGTCGATAGCAGCGCGATCAGAGCCTTAGGTGCACCAGGAGAGGCTGACATTTGTGTCCTCCTCGGCCTGGGCCCATGCCCGCGGCCTGGAGCAGGGCCCGGAGCCTTGGCAGGCCTCGCTGGTGAGCTGCCTCCTGAATCGCAGCTGGAAGATGACAAAAATCTGCAGCCAAAGCGCAGCCAAAGCCCAAATAACACCCTCCAAATCCCCGCACTGACAGGTCGGGGTGACAGGAGCCTTCCTGTGGCCCTGCATGGGGCTGCGGGATGGGATGGGATGGGATGGGATGGGATGGGATGGGATGGGATGGGATGGAATGGGACAGTCCCCTGCCCCGATGCGCTGTGGGGAGCAGGAGGTTGGGGACATGCCCATCCCAGCCTCCTGCAGAGATGGGCCCTCCAGGGCTTTGGGAGCTGGCAGGAGCTGAGACTTGGCAGGAAAGGTCTGCAGGAGGAGAGCTCCCCGGGGGCAGCCACTGCTCCCCCCAGACACAATACTCCGCTGCTTCCAAGCACATTTTTCTCAGGCAGAGCTGGATAATCTACGGGAATGTTAAACACCAAAATGAGTAACAAGCTTGGCCGGAATTTCTCTGCAGGACAAGTAACGATCTCATGTTCCTCTCCAGGGGTAAGCAAAGGAAGGTGGAAGAGGTCAGTGTTCCCAAGTCACCCAAATGGCCCAACCCACAGTGAAAGTGCCTTGGACACTTTAGGAGTTGCATAGTCTGGGGGAGAGGGAACTGGCAATGTCACATCTGTGCATGTCAGTACCTTGCTTCCCTGTCAGGAGCAGCAGTTCTTCTGAAAGGTGTGAAGATTGCTGAGCCTGCCTTGCTAAACTGCTCTGCAGCTCACAGCTCTGGAAAAGATTTGTGTTCAAGTGACATCAGTCTGTCCAGGGGACAGCCAGGCCCTGTGCAAAGGTAGTGGGATCGTCAGCTAGAGGAGAGAAGGATCACAGAATCCCAGAGTCCCAGGATGGGTCAGGCTGGAGGGACCTCAGTGTGTCCCACCTGTGCCACCTCCCTGCTCCAGCAGGGCCATCCCAGAGCTCAGGGCACAGCACTGTGTCCCCACAGCTCTGCAATATCCCCAGGGAGGAGACTCCAGCCCTGTCTGGGCTCTGCTCAGGGCTGGGCACTGCCCAGGGCACAAGTTGTGCCTCCTGAGCAGGGGGAGCTCCCTGGGCTCAGTCGGTGCCGTTCCTCTGTGCCATGGCTGTGCCCCGGAGCAGAGCCCGGCCCTGCTCGGAGCCTCCCTGCACACAGCCATGGCCACTAAGGGCTGAGGGCCCCTCTCAGCTGGGGCTCCTCGGGAGCTGAGCAGCCCCAGCTCCCTCAGCCTCTCCTGGGCACCATGGGCCATGCTCCAGGCCCTTCCTCAGCTGCGCAGCCTCCGCTGGCCGCGCTCCAGGAGCTCCTGTCCTGCTGGGCTGAGCATCCCGAGCTGGCACAGCACCCAGAGGAGCCTGCAGGGCTGGGCACAGGGCAGGATCACCGCAGAGGAGCCTGCAGGGCTGGGCACAGGGCAGGATCACCCCAGAGGAGCCTGCAGGGCTGGGCACAGGGCAGGATCACCCCAGAGGAGCCTGCAGGGCTGGGCACAGGACAGGATCACTGCAGAGGAGCCTCCAGGGCTGCGTAGCAGGAACATTTAGCGGATGGAGAGTGTCCCCTCTGGGACATGTCTTCTCAAAAAAAGAAATAGTCCTCCTCTCCCATGGGAGCAGAGGTTAGTCCTCCCAGCAAAATGGTTCCTATCCACATCCCAATATCCATGAAGCTGGATAGGGATACTCCACATTCTGGATCCCAAAAAGTTTGGGACACAGAACAACACCACAAGTCACTCAGCAATGACCAGTCTCTGCTGCCAAATCATAGCCACTGTTCTTCCCTTTCCACACTGGGGGACAAGCAGTGCCTGATCCAGAGTGATGTCCCATTCGATGTGTCCCCAGGAGGGCATTTCTCCCTCTGAAGCAAAGGCAGTGCTCGCAGTACAGTGCGCAGCAGTGAGGAGTGCAGGTCACCACACACCCGTGCCACACGAGGCAGGTGAGTGTGCAAACTCACCAGAGCCCCTGGTTTCCATGAATCCTGTGCCCAGGGTGGCTCCTGGGCACCCCAGAGCCCCATGTGTGTCCACAGGACGTGGTGGCAATACAGCTTCCAGCACTGTAGTGGGGAGACACTTCATATCAAGGCCAAAAGCCTCTGGGGCTGTGGGGAAGTTGTGTGGAATTAATTTTTTCTTTCACAAAAACATAGTGTTTTCATCTTTATAATGAAGTGTTCCTGTTTGCATGGGAATGCAGCAAGGGTTGTTTATTTATTTGCTTTTAATAACTGAGAAATGTTTACTTCCAAAGTATTCTCCTGGTTTTCTTCCATGAAAATCCTCCCAAGAGGTCAAGGGAAGAAAGATGAGGTGTTTGTTTTTTCATTAAAATTTCTACTTTGGCAAAAACACCTCCCTCCGGTAAGGAACAAATAAGTGCACAGAGCTGGGGATCAGTGCTGTGTGACAGACGTCTCAGTGCCCAGAGGAACTGCAGGCATTTGCAAATGAGCAATAATTCCCAGGTTGGGGCCTTGTTCAGGGCACTGGGACCAGCACGTCGAGTGTGTTCGTGTTCTGAGCCGCTCCAGGAAACCTCCCTTGGATTCTTGGCGCGGGCCTGGGCTCTGTGATCTGGCATTGACCCCCCAAAAGGCACATGGAGGTTCATTATCATTTGCTGATCCAACTCCTGTTTTCATTCCTCGTGACAGAAATCTGCACAGTGTTTAATGCAAACAGAGGAAACACATTTATTGCCCTTTCTAAAAAATTCTGATGTTTCAAAGCCATGGTCAGAAAGCTGGAGTGACTAAATTCTTCTGTCTCTGCACACCCAGCTCTGAATACTTTGTGCTGTCTGCTTTGAAAAACATCTTACAAAATTCTGCCTAGGAGATATTTCTTTTACGCGTCCTGGACCTTCACCGAGGGGCTGCGGGGCTCAATTTAAGGTCAGTTGTACTGTCTGCTTACAGGAACAGCCAGTTCTGTGCAGGAAACTCTCTTTCTGCTGTAATTCTCCCCTACAGAAAGCAGATTTGACAGTATCTTGATCTTCTCGTGGGCTTAGCCAGACATGTGGGTCTCAGCTAACCTGCACGGCCGTCCTCAGCCTCAACACCAGCTTTTCCATCCTTGGAAAGAGAAAATAACCATTACAGCACAACTGAAGAGAATCTAGTGGTGTACCAAACCCCTGGCCCCAGGGACAGGCTGGTGGTGAACCATTGCTGAGGTGTGCAATGGGCACGGGCTTGGACAGGCTTCAGGAAGAGTGGGATTGAGTCCACCATCAGCGAGTTTGTGGATGACAACGAGCTGAGTGGTGTGGTTGATGCTCTAGAAGGAAGGGAGGCCATCCAGAGGGACCCTGACAGTCTGAGGTGGGCCCATGGAATCTCGGGGGGTTCAACAAGGCCCAGTGCAACGTCCTGTACCTGGGTAGGGTCAGTGCCCAGCACGAGCACAGACTGGGCAGAGAATGGATGGAGAGCAGCCCTTGGGAGAAGGATTTGGGCGTGTTGTGGGTGAGAGCTGGGACCCAGAACCCCCCATGCCCTGGGCTGAGCCCAGCGTGGGCAGCAGGGAGGGGAAGGGAACTGCGCCCCTGTGCCCCTGTGCTCAGGTGAGCCCCACCTGCAGAGCTGCCCCAGCCCTGGGCCAGCACAGGGAGGAGCTGGAGCTGCTGGGGAGAGTCCAGAGGAGGCCATGGAGATACTCCAGGGCTGGAGCCTCTCTGCTCTGGAGCCAGGCTGGGAGAGCTGGGGGTGTTCACCTGGAGAAGGATCCAAGGAGAGCTCAGAACCCTACCAGGGCCTAAAGGGCTCCAGGAGAGCTGGAGAGAGACTGGGGACAAGGGATGGAGGGACAGGACACAGGGAATGGCATCCCACTGTCAGAGGGCAGGGTTAGATAAGAGATTAGGAAGAAATTCCTGCCTGCGAGGGAGGTGAGGCCCTAGCACAGGTGCCCAGAGAAGCTGTGGCTGCTCCTGGATCCCTGGAAGTGTCCAAGGCCAGACTGGATGGGGCTTGGAGCAGCCTGGGATAGCGGAAGGTGTCTCTGCCCATGGCAAGGGTGAAACAAGATGATCTTTAAGGTCCCTTAATCAGGGGGGATGTGCTGTTCCAGAGTGCAAAATCTCCCAAAATAAGACTTCTCTTGTTTTAAAACACTAACAAGTGGATCCAACTCCACAGTTATACCAATTTTACTTTGATTTAATGCCACTCACCCATGTGGACTTAGACCTCACAGGCTCAGATGAGATCAGGATGTGATCCAGCCAACACAGACTGTGGGACATCCTCTGCCCTGGCCAGAGTTCAGCCAAAGCGGACCCTGGCCATGGTGTCATTTACCCTGCCATGTGCTGGCACAGACCTTGGGACCTGCCCCACTGATTTGCGATCTGAGGCAGATGTGAAAGGAACAGACCATTATTTTAATCAAATTAGAGCTCTGTGCATTGCTGCTTAGAGCAGCCTGAAGGATAACACATTGTTCTGAGGGTGCTTCACTGCCTTGAGTGCTGTGACCTGGTAAATCACGTCAGGAAACCCATTTTGAGCAGCTTCAAACACATCTGTCATCTTTCAGGGGTTTGTAATTTCCAGCTGATCACAGCACAGTGATTTACACTTGCATCCTTGCAGAAACTGAGAAAATGTGTGTCTGTTTACAAGACCATGGAGTGACAGGACAAACTGGCAGAAAATAGGCATAAATTAGATATTGGGAAGAAATTCTTCCCTCTGAGGGTGGTGAGGCCCTGGCTCAGGGTGCCCACAGAAGCTGTGGCTGCCCCTGGATCCTTGGAAGTGTCCAAGGCCAGGCTGGACAGGGCTTGGAGCAGCCTGGGACAGTGGGAGGTGTCCCTGCCATGGCAGGGGGTGAAATGAGATGACTTTTAAGGTCCCTTCCAACCCAAACCATTCCATGAATCTATGATTCTATAAAATACTATTTCAATATCCAGCGTGTCAATGCACCTGACATTTGCTGGAGCTGCCAGGGACACTCAGCCACTTACTTCCTTGATTGCCACAGAACTGGGGAGCTTTTTTTGGCAGTAAGTTGGTGCCCCTGATAAATACAGGCTGACGCAGCTCTGCTTTGTGCTGTACAGATGAAATTCTCATCCAGAAGAGAGCAAATTATAACTCAGGTGGACAATGACTTTCTGTAGCTCCAAGATGTCTGCAGGACAGGGTGGAAGTAAAAACTTCTTATGGACACAGGTGTATTGCACAAAGATGCACGGCCTGCCTCGTGCCCAGCCACAGGAACACGGAGCACTCAGGACTCTGCCTTTTCTCCGACCACCCCAATGCTCCCACGTCTGCAGGATCCCTGGATGTTTGCAGGAGCTGCATAAAGGCTCTTGTCTCACTAGCCCAGGGCTATTTACTCTCTCCAGCTGACTCTCTGAGGGGCAGTCTGACAGTGATGGGCAGCACTTCCAGGCTGTGTTGCTTAGAGAGCACACAGCTCAAAATCCCTGTTCTTCAGTTAAGTGAATTGTGTATCTTAGCAGGACTGCAGATGAAATAAAGTGCTGTCATGCTGAGAATGGCTTCACAGTTTTACCCTGTCCTCAACATAAAGATTAAGAGAAGAAGTTCTGGTTCAAGTGTTTAAGTGAGTGCCTGTATAATTGAATTTCATGCTTGTTCATTCCCTCTGAAGTGGTGTACACAGGCAGTCACTTGAAAGGGGGAAAATCTTGCTCAAACCCTCTGTGAACTTTCTACATTCAGCAAGATTTTTAATAGTGGGCAAATCCTGCTCAGACCCCTTTGACCATGGCATGTTGATGAGAAAGAACTTCTTTTCATAAATGTTTCTGGGGACAATCCTTAAATCCAAATTACCTGAAGTGTTTTCATAGAATGAATATCCTGAGTTGGAAGGGACCCACAGGATCACCCAGTCCAGCTCCTGGCCCTGCACAGACACCCCAACAATCCCACCCTGTGCATCCCTGGTAGTGCTTTCCAAATGCTCCTGGAGCTCTGGCAGCCTTGGGGCTGTGACCATTCCCTGGGAAGCCTGGGCAGTGCCCAGCACCCTCTGGGGGAAGAGCCTCTCCCTCATATCCAAACTAACCCTCCCCTGGCACAGTTTCATGCACATATCAAAAGTGATGCAGGCATATAAATTAATTGCAGTTATTCCCTGTAGCTAAGTAAGAGAGTCAGACCTATGCACAGGTGTCCTCTGCTTGCCTGGCCCTTGTGAGAAGCTTTGATGTCTTCAGATCAAAGCTCCTGAGTAAGCATCAATATTCCTGTAATTTGCAATCGCTGTGTATCAAAGCCTCTGTAACCTGCACCTGGATCCCTGTTGAGGTGGTGCTATAGGTGTCCCCCATGGCTTCCATGGGCCACATCTGGGTTTTGTGACATAACACTGCTTTGGGGACAGCTCCACGGCTGTGAGGCATCCCACTGCTGCAGCCCAGCGCCTGCTCCACATCAGACAAGCTGTAGGTGCAGGTTTTGTACATCAGAAACTCCAGTACATTGCACCAGCAAATCAGTGGTGACTGGGGAGATGCTCATGCACTAATTAATCACCTTCCTTGTCAGCTGTCAGGACCATTGATATACTTGGCCATGGTGGCCAGTGGGATGTGGTTCATCCCCTGCCCTCTGTGTGAGTGTCTGTCTGCAGCCTCAGAGCAGGTGACCTGAGCCCCACCGGTTGCACCTGCAGTGGGTTTGGCAGCTGAAAGGAAAAACAACAGCAAAAGTAGAGTGAAGGCCTTGCTTAGCCATACACATTGGTGCATGGTCAGGAGGACGGGCAGGAGGAACTGGGATCCTGCTCAGAGGGCACAACATTGCCTGGCACGGGGGCGAGGGGCTTTGCAGGCACCAAGAGGAGGGGTTGTGACCAAAACAGGAGCATAGAGTAAAGACCAAGGTCCTCACCACGAGCTGAGGTTATAAATCCTTCCTTAAATCTTTCCTCACAAATCAAACCCTTTCACTACATTTCACCATCTCTCTGCTCTTGCCTAAACAGCAATCTTGGGTGTTATCACAGCTAGAGGATGGGGCCTGCCCAGTGTCCCTTTCCTCCATGCTGACGTCATGGGCCGCCTGTGTCCCTTGGGTTCAGAGTTGTGTGTTCTCCTGACGAAAACACATTTCCCTCCAACTGAAAGGTGACTTTGGCGCTTGATCTGCCCAAAAAGAGAGTGTGATACTGCAAGAGGTAACTTGTAGCTCTGAGGCCTCCTGGCTGAACACGTCCTCTTTAGTGTGTGTTTGCATATATATATTTGTGCATAGATAAATACATGTGTGGATATATATGCACTGCATTTGAGGTTTCAGATCTCTCATCCTTTCTGGGTCTCCTCCACATATCCAAGATGATGCAGAGAGGTCCCTGTGTGCTCGTGTCCGTTTGCTGCGGAATGAGCTGCCAGAGCCTGTTCCTGCTGTGTCCCTTGGAGGCAGTAAGATAAGCCCTGGCTGCAGTGAGGATGAGGATGGTTACAGTGATCCAGCTGCAGATCCCAGCTGCACTTATTCTGTAGGGCCCAAGGGAGACAGGGGAACACAAAGGACCTTCCTTGGCACACCCAGAGCATCTCAGGCAGCTCAGCAAGATTTGAGGTACCCCCAGAAGATCGTGTGGCTGGCAGTGCCCTGCTGGGTTACAGCCTCGGCATGGTTTGGCGTACATCTCCCCTCTTCCTGCTGAGCCTGCAGGATCCTCACTGATCCCATTCCTTTATCCTGGCATGCCATTAGCACCTCTCTTACAGGTTATTGAAGAACAAACAGTTTGGTTACATGTGGCAGCTCTGAGTTTCTGTTCCTGTGAATGTTTGTCTCTAGGCCTTGGGTGAGTGGACAGATCTGGGTGTCTGTGTAGGTGTAGGTATACCCCAAGAATTTTCCCCACAGGGGAGGGATGTTGATAGCGTGTACAGGTCATGACGGTCGGTCTTTGGCATATGTGTTTGTGAAAGAACTATTTAACAAAGTCTTTGCTCAGAGGAGTGAATAATCATTAACAGACTGCCCAGGGCAGTGGTGGAATCATCATCCCTGGCATTGCTCAAGAAACTTGTGGATATATCACTTGAGGACATCGTTTAGTGGTGAACATATTGGTGGTAGTGCTGAGTTGATGGTTGAACTTGATGATCTTAGAGGTCTTTTCCAGCCGTACCTCTTCCATGATTTTCAGGTCCTTGCTTACAAGCTCCATAGCAGAGGTGTCACCTTCCCCAGCCTGCCCCTCTGCCCACTGTTGTTCCCACCCACCTGTCCTTTAGCTCTTGCATCAAAACCTGGATGAATCCATGACAGACATGGGACTTGTGCCACAGAGAGTTTTGGTTCATAGCTGCGCCTGACACCCAGAGGCGGGAGTCAGTCAGAATCAAGCACAGACACAGACTCAGGGTGTCAACCAGAAAGGTCAAAAGATAGGGCTGTTCCCAATAAAATGAAGCAAAAAAGGTACCTTTTCGCCCATTTGGGCAGTCAGTAGCAGTGAGGAATCCCGGGGACACAGGGCTGCAGGTGCTTTGTCAAGGAAGGGCATTTGCTGTTGACAGAGCGAGACACTGGAGAGGAAATGAACCGTCCAGTGCTTCCTTCTGCAAACATGCTGGGGGAACTGGGAGACAGAGGTGTGTGGTGTTGATATTGGCCAGACACCTAGAGCTTTCCTGTTCCTCGGAGATCCCTTGTCAGCAAAACACTGCTCTGCAGGCAGCAGCACAGAGAGGGTGTCCCACAGAGAGGATATCCCACAGGGAAGGTGTCCCACAGGGAGCGTGTCCCACAGGGAAGGTGTCCCACAGGGAGGGCTCTGCTCTCTGGGCAGCAGAAGAGGCTGGGTGGCTGCTCGCAGCAAAGTGCCTGGGCTGGGGGCTGGTCAGTGCTGCAGGAGGTGGATTTCTCCCGGTGGTTTTACTGCCCTCCCATGTTCTAGTCCCCAGTCTGTCCCCAGCATTATGGAAATAGGATGCTCCATCAGGGAAAGGAGCTAGTGCAGGGTCACAGGAGTGCCTTTCTCGCCTGTCCCCATCACCCACAAGACAAGCTGTAGCTGTAGCCACAGGGCATCTTGCAGAGCCAAACTCTGGCTCCACAGTGCCCAGATGGGGTGAGGCCACTTCTCCTCGCTCAAGGATAACTCAACATCCAGAAGTGCCAGCAGCACCCATTGGAGAGCCTAGCAGGGTCAACGAGGGCCCAGCTGAAATCCATCCCTGCATCTCCCTGCACCCTAAAGCCCATCCCAGCCCTATCATCTGCACGGAGGGCAGACCCTGGGCACCAGTCCAGCTGGTGTCCCCTGGAGAAAGGCAGAGCTTCTCCGCTCAAAGTGGGGCGACGCTGAAGCGAGATTTAGAGCTGCACAGTCCTGTTGCCAGTAGACGTTTGAGCAGCACCCCCACACATGACATTTGTTTGTTCAAATGTAACACAGTTCATGGGCTCTTGAGGAGCCTGCTGATGCTGTGACATTAAGCAGCCGATCACTCCTGTGCTTGGCAGGCGCTCAGTCCCGCTGAGATATGGCTCGTGCCCAGCACCTTCCCCAGCAAAGTGAATTGGCATAAATATGTGAGTAATGCAGGTGACAGGCTCTGTGGCTCTGGCTGATTATCCCTTGCTTTTATGTAATTTATGCTCCAAAAGTAACTGTGCTCAATCTTGTCCGTGAATTTGATTCCTTTCATGTGGTTTTCTGTGCTAACGAGATTAAATCAGTTTCAATAGGCACCATTTTAATGGAGATGATAAACTTTTATTGAACTCAAGCACATTAAAATGAAATGTAAGCAATAGGTGACTTTAGCGTTAGTCTAGAGTCTTTTCCAATCTGGATCAAGCCAGCATACCTTCCCTGTTAAGCAACAGCCAGCACCCCAGCACATTTTATGAGCTTCTAAAAGAGCCGAAAAATCCTTCCCCCACGGCGTTTCCCTGTTCCAGGGCCGCCAGAGGCTGAGGTGGAGCATTAATTGGAGCAGCTCCGTGACCTGATGGTGCAGCCCCAGAATGAGGAATAAACACAGCTAAGTACAGGACTTTACATCTCCTGAAAACAGGAAAGCAGGGGATGGGTAATTTGGTGTTTTACAGCAGCTTTGTCTGCTAATCTGTGATCTGTTTGGTCTGCCAGTAGGATTATTATGGTGGGTTTACTGAAGAAGTGCCAAAAATGATGTTAAATAAACTGTTTACACAATGTAACTAGAGGCTGAAAAGCTAAACAGAGAGTCCCAAACTCGGCCCCATTGCAGGTTTGAAGAAAAATAAACTCCTCAACACTTTCAACTGGACGCTGCTGCTCTGCAGAGGCTGCTCTGTTTGTTGAATATTAAAACATAAAATTAATGCGTTTCCCCCTCTTTCTGGGGCTCTTTCCAAAGGTCTCATGGTTGGAAACACGATCGGATCATTTTGAGCTCCTTGGCCGTCCTTGGAATTTGCTGTGATCATTTTAGTCGTTATAAAATATTCAAGTTTCAGAATGACGGCTAGAAAGCCCATCATTCTTTAGAAGTGGGTTTCATAATGTTATTCCTGAGAGGACAGGAATAGCCAGTGATGGTTCTGTGCTCTCCAAGGGATTATAAGGGACACCCGGGGGGCAGAAGTCGAAGTCCGTGGTGGTCTCCTGTGTAGCACATGTGGAGCGTGGTCATACAAAATGTCATCTTCACCAGTGGGTGGGTGATGTTGGAGAGCTCTCCACCGATTTAAAGGACAATTTGAAGGCACAAAGGAACTTTCATCCATTTCTTCCATTTTGCCTATCTGCTTCAAGGCTGTTTCATTGCTGAAGAAGGAACTTGAATGGAATTAGGAAAAATTAGTGGTGTCAGCTTTTTGGCTAGGGAATTGCGTGGAAATCTCTCTTGAATTCTGAGTATTTCTGTTAGCCACAGCCTCCCTCCAGCAATCCAGACAGTTTCTGCAGCACATGGGACAAGCACGCAGTTTGTGCAGGGCCCATCAGTTATAGCCAGTGTTTTAGTTCTTATTTTAGTGCCTGAGGGTGGGGATTTCAGTTTTTTAAACTATGGTGAGATGAACAGGGCATAACTGGCATTGGCAACAACTTCAGGGCCCCATCCAGGATGGGCCTTTGTTGCTTGTGTGGGGTTTCTGAATAACAAATTCCGTAGAGATCAAGGAACCTCACGTGTGCTGACCGTGGACAACAGTGGTAGGACAGCATGTGCCTGGCACCGCTTGCACAAAGGTTGTGTTGATGTTCTCTGAGCATTTCAAAACAGTGGGCACAGAGGGATCACTGACAAAGCTGGCATAGGCTTTCAAAAGTCCCTCGTCAGAGGTGGTGGAGTAGCTGGATTATCCAAGGCATAGCCAGGGTTCAAAACCTGGAGGCAGCACAGAAAATCAGACCTCTTTGTCCTGGTGCAGACCTACAACAGGGCTGCCAGGTTTCCTGCTGGGTTTTGTGCTCTTAGGTCTCTTGATGGATTTTGTACAAAAATGAAGCGAGATGCTATGAAGGTGCAGTGTAGAAATGCCATTTGAATATGCATGTGTGGTTTTGCTTAGTCTGACATGTGTATGTTCCGTGAGAGAGCTTTAGGCATATGAAGACACAATTTATTCATTTTTTCTATAGGAACCAGCTTTACTAATTGCACAATCTTACTTTGTTCCCTGAGATCCTGTGGTTAGATAAAGCAAAGCTGTGGTGACATTGCACACACAATCACGTAGACACTGCAACACATGTTTATTTTGTTTAAAAGTGAGGGGGAAAAATCAGTAATTAAATTCAATTTTTCTTCAAAAAAGACTAAAAGCAGCATATCTGTCTTTACAGTGGTGCACAAAAGGTCACTTCAGAGTCAGTGTCCCAAACATGGTGTGGGCAAGGGTGTCTCCTGCTGCAGCCTCGGCCACTTGCTGGCAGCAGAGGAATGTGGAGACCTGGGAGCCCAGCACTGCAGTGTCCCAGCACCAACAGCCAGGAGGGACAGTGTCTATCCACCCCAGGGACAAAGTGACAAATCCACCCCAGGGACAAAGTGACAACCTGGCACAAGGGCTCAGGGCTCAGGGGCAAGGTGACATCTGCCATGGGGGTATTAGGGGAGTGCAAGGGCTGGGGCTGCAGCATGGCCCCGCTGGGTTTGGTCTGGGCTGAGGGAAGGGACAGTCACTGGCTGGAGTCACAGCAGTTGCGGGGGACAGCCCTGCATTGGGGGGGGTGGGCACAAGAAAACCTGCTTTTCAGACCCTTCTGTAGCCGGATGGATTTGTCACGAGTTATGTGAGAGTAGAGACACAGACCTGAGACCAAAGACCCCTCCCCAAGCTGTCCTGAAAAGCTCTGAAGGAGAGGCTTCCCAGCAATGCCTCAATAGGAAATCAAGTGTTTTCCCCTAATTTTGCTTTTCAGAAGGACTGGCTCTTGCTGAAGCTCTCCCAAGTTATTCAGCTCAAAGGGTTAAAGTTTGGCAGGGCTGCAAGCAACCGAACAATGGGTCATATCATGGAAACTGTCAGGCAACCTTAAATATAGCTGTTATGATCTGCATAGTCTGCAATGCTCTGGAAACCAGGATGAGCAGCAAGGGGAAAAAATTCATAAAGCCCATGGAGTTGTTTAGGTTAGTCAGGAACAGAGAGCACTGCAGGGAGTGCAGAAAGCCAAAGGGCGCCCAGGGAAAGGGGTGGGCGGTGGGAGGGCAGGAGCAGGGCAAGGAGCTCACCAGGAAGAAGAGTAGGATGAGCCAGAATGGAATGATGTTGGGGAGGGGTGATGCTTGGTGTCTGGCTGGTTTTGGAAGTTTAATGGGCTTATCTGACAGCAGCTGCTGACCGCTTTTCCCCAGACCTTCTCATCTGGCCCCTCTAACCTGCCCAGACTGAAGAACTGGTTTAGTGTTTGCACAAACCAACCTGAAAATGATCCAGGAGTCAGGGCCAGGCTCAGCTCTCATGTGGAGATCCCACATCCTCACAGGGACCCTTAGCACTCACTAGGGGCCACAACATGTGAGTATCAGTTCCTTCCCCTGCAGCATCCCAAGTATCCCTTTTGAGATAGCCAGCAAACATGGACTGAACTCCGAGCCCAAGAGCTTCAAAGTGAGTTGGAAACTATTTTATCATTGCAAAATCAGTGCAGGCTGCGATGCTGGAAGCAAGCGGGGCTGGGAAGCTCTCTTACGGGAAGCAGCTCTTACTGTGCTGTCTGGGCGCGAGCCTGGCACGGGTAGCGAGGCCTGAGGAGCACTGAGCTATGCAGGAGGTCACACCCGACATCCCTCTGGCCTCCAGCTCTCCAGGCAGATGCTCAGCTGGAATGGTGTTATAGCCAGGGAGCCTGAGTGATTTACACCACTAGAAGAGTTTTTTGTTTCCCTTTTTCCACCCCAGTGCCCTGCTCTCCCTCCTTATGCAACGGCACTGATGGGCAGCTGAAGGGCTACGGGAGCACCCAAGTGCCCACCCACACTGATGCCCCAGCTCAGACATGTCACAGTGAATGGCACCTCGTGGGACAACGCAGCCCTGCTGCTCCCTCACAAGCACCAACAGTTTCTCTGCTGGCTCATGACCTGCCATTTGCTGGCCATGTCTTCAGAGCCTCCTGGGGACAAAATGCAGCTCTGGCTGGGTATAGAGTGAGCTTGGGAGGGAGTTTTGGCTTCTGTCAGTGCCCTTCCTGTCCATTTCTTCCAGAATCCCCACATGTCTCCCCATGAGTTGTGCTCATTGTCCCACAGGGTCCTGTGACACCCCTGTCACACCATAGCCCACACAGCCTCCCTTTGTATCCATCTGCTCCTCTCGTCTCTGGCTGCCATCATGGCTACGATCAGTGTCCTGAATGCCAAGCAGGGACAGGAGCTGCTCTTGGACAGACTCTCAGTCCTGAAATCATTGGAAAATTTGCAGGGACCGTTTGGGACAGGTCTGTGCCAGGGGAGGGCTCCAAGGCACGGAGGGACACCCCCAGTGTTACATGGCACAGCGCTGACCTGAGTATTTCCACTGGCCTTTTCTTGACCATTTTTGGTCCCTTTCATTTGTTTTTGAATCTGTTCCTCCTCTTTGCCTAAGTTCTTTTGCACTAATTGGGAACTGGCTCCTCTCGGGGTGGGAGGTCTGTCAGGACCGCCTTATGACAGATTTACTTTGTCTCTCTGTCTCTGCATTTTGGCAGTTTGGTTCTTCTGCAATGTTCTGGATTTGGATTTTGCTTCTCAGTGCTGATATCCTCACAATAGGAAGCCTATGGATTGAATAAATTAAAACATAACGAGCTGGAATGCAACTGGCAGCTCGGCAAGATCCCCATCAGCACAGCGGGGCTTGTGAACGCACAGCTGAGCTGTGTCTCTGGGCAGGCACAAGCCCATGGCTGCAGCCTGGGTAGATCGGTGAGCCCAGGTGGGATGTAGGTGTGCTGGAGAGTGTGCTGGACAGTGTCCTGAACCACAGCAAGGGGCTGATGGATGGGAAGTGTTGTCCAGTATCGATCAGGGGTGCGGGTTCAGAAGGAGGACAAGTCCAGAAGGTAGACTTCCCTCATGTTGATCCTTGCACCCTACATGCTCTGGGTTCATCTTTGCTCCATGACTGGAGCCTCTCCTCCATCCCACTGCCATGTTAATGGGCGCCCCCAGAACCTTCTGGAGCTGGATCCCCGCTGAAGCATGGTGGCTCTGTGTTCATGCCAGCTGTGCCCCCTGGAGAGGAGGGTCTGTGTCATTTTTCCTGCTCACCTCAGCTGCAGAGGATCCATACTGGGGTTGTATCTCACTTTCCTGTATCTGCTTCCCCTGCAAAATTTCTCCTTTTGTGAGTCCAAGCTCACCCAGGCTCATTTTCAAGCCAAAGGTGCTTTGCTAATCAATTGCTAATGTGGCTCAGCCTGGCATGTCAGCAAATGCAATGGCCTTGGAGAGCCCCAGTCCTTGTCCTGAGGTGGAGGTGACACACAGAACGCTCAGCTTGTGACAAGCAGCCAATGAATGGAAGAAAAGGAGACAGCAGGGGGCACTGAGTGTGGGAGTCCATGGCCAGCATGGGATTGCAAGAATGTTCATCCCAGCTCACAAGACATCAGGAGGAGATCCAAACCCAGGGAAGGCCCTTGAGAAATGGATACCATTCAGACTGGGGCCAGAGCTGTGATGGGAACTCAGGCAGGCAGAAAATGGGAAATAGGGAAGCAGGGTTGGAAAGCAGTTTGCTCTCCCTGCTGAGGATGCTGCCGCTCACTGCAAGCCAAGATCCACGAGCTGTGGGCAGCTCTGACACCTCCCCTGCTGTGCTGGCCAGCCCCTGGCAGCTGCCAGTGGGAAGTGCTGTGGAGCGCATGGCACAGGTACTGTTTGGTTTGGGTCACCCACACCCGTCAGTAGCACAACAGGAAAGCGAATGTGACACACGCACGCGGCTGAGCTTGCTCACATTTCCTGACACAGCTCTGCCCAGCACCTGCTTTTCATTAGGGCACTCGTTTTCCCCAGTGCCTGTCTGCAGTCGGCCACAGCAGGAGAAAGACCAGCACATTAGAAAAATCCAGAATGAACAGAGGAGGGGTCTGGTTAGGGAATGGTGAGAGGAGCAGATGACCACTTTCTCCTGGAAGGAGAACAAGCAGGCTGAAGATAAGGAGCATCTTGCATGGACAAACACTGGCAGGGTGAAGGGCAGGAGAGATTCAGAGGTGTGAGATGAAGAAACCACAGTAGAACAATTTCCCTGGGTACCCTGAGGTATAACAGGACATTTTCCTTCTTGTTTCTTCTGAGTGTCTCACTATTAGTGAGATCGTATTGTTTGGGATCTGGAAAAATGCTGTGTCCCCTCTCCCTGAGGTCTGGGTACTCACCTTGCTCATGGGAAGAGAATTTCTGCACAGAACCCAGTTCACCTCCAAAACCAATCGTGCTCCTCTTCACAAAGTAGGACAATAGTAGGACCACAGCCAGAGTTTCCAAGATTGGTTTCCCATTTATTGACTGTGGGTTATATCTAGATCCTAACAGTGAAGCAGGGAACCATCAAACTTCACCAGTGCCCATATAATGCAAATTAATAACTGAAATAGGTAATTAAGTAAAGCCAGAGGAATGGTTGGAGAGGGGGCTCAGAGATTCTCTGCTGGTTAGTCCAAGAAGGGATGTCATCTGGCTTGTCTTCTTGCACAGAGCAGGCCAGGGCCTTTCCCCCAGTGAGTACTTGCAGAGCACGTACTTTGGAGGTCGTTTTGTATTGGTTTTTGAGTTGGCAATAAGAGGAACTCCTCCCACAGCCCTGGTTGAGTTGTTCCAGTGCATTTCATTCTACATCAGATCTTCAAATTAACCTAATGATCAGCTTGATTAAATTATAGTAAATCAAGTAACATATCCATGTCATCTTTCTGGAAAGACATCAGTCTTGTTCAGCTCTGAACCTCCCAAATCAGCTCTCACTTGACTAGCTGTGTCTCTTCCAATCCAATGGGGATTTGGGACTAGACACCCTGCTGAAGTCCCTCCAACCAACTTTTCTTCTATTAATAGCTTTTCCTAGGAGAGTCAACCCTTTTCATGGGCTTCAGCTTCTCTGGGACCCCTGTGCTCAGCTCTGCTGCCGGCTGGTGCCGTTTGTCCAGCACAGCACCCAGGATGGAACAGTCCAGCTGTTCCCTTAAACCCAGCACTGTGCACACCAACCCCGCCCAACCCCAAAGAGCAGAGGATGTCACACTTCACAGTCCAATGACAGATCTGTGTGAAAAAAAATAGTTTTTTACGTGCATTAAACATATAAATTGTTACCTACTAACTACCTGTGTGAGGGAGACAGAAAAGCAGAAAGGCAGGATATGTTTCAGAGGGCAAAGCTCATGTGTTCCAGGTTGGTCCCAGCTGGCCTGGCTACTGCAGAGATCAGGACCCAGGACCCAGGGCTAAGGTTGAGGCAATGCTGCTGGATGATAGGGAGCAGGAAAAGAGGAATGACCCTGAAGGTTGAATTCTGATTTGGTTCAGCCACTGGAGCATGCCTCCAGCGGGTGGTCTTGAGGGCCCTGCTTGTGTCAGCATGATCTCTGGGGATTACTTGTGCCAGGAATCTCCAGCTGGAGATTCCTTGTGCCAGGATGGTGAATCAGCTTGTGTCAGCTGAGGGCTGCCTTTAGCCTGATGGCCAATTAGTGGTACGAGAATATAAGCACAGAGTTCTCTGTCAGCTGTGTTGGTATCACAAAGCTCCATGACTGCAACCAACACCCAGGCACAACTGCCTGCTGCCTTCAAAGACTCTTCCTTTGCCCGTTTTTGAGCTGTTGTCCAGAGACATCCCTGTGTCACATGTCCCTCAGTGGCTACAATGGCACACCACTGTACTGAGGTCATGGGCATAACCCATGGATCTAATTCAGTCTCATTTCTGCTGTTAGCAACATATCTTTCCAGGATGCTGAAGTCCTTGCATCCAAAAATATTCCCAGTGCAAAGGACTGCAATTCACAGAATCACACAATGACAGAATTGTTTGAGTCAGAAGGGGCCTTAAATCTCATCTTGTTCCACACCCCTGCCACAGGCAGGGACAATTTCCATTATCCCACGTTGCTCCAAGCCCCATCCAGCCTGGCCTTGGACACTTCCAGGGATGGAGCAGCCTCAGCTTCTCTGGGCAACCTGTGCCAGGGCCTCCCCACCCTCACAGGGAAGAATTTCTTCCCATTATCAAGACCTTTCAGGAAATGGGGCTCTCAGCCACCTTTATGAGCTTCTTTCAAAGAAATTATTAGGACATGCAAATTTTGCATCATTTTCTGATTTCATCTCAACTTTTCACAGCCACACCCAGGAAACTTTTTCAAAGCACCACACTTACTATATTCCAGGTCCTGAGAGTTCCCTATTTGTTCTGTGCTTTGGCAGCTCAGCACATGCATGAGCCGCATGTGAATCCAAAGCTGGCATCCATTGAATCCTGATGGCCTGGATCTCCACCTCCAACAGCTCTCATGACAGCCTGTTCAGCTGGAGAAGCTGCCCCTGCTGCAGGTTTGAGAGGCTTTCCTGCCCCTCAGCAGACACATCTTCCCTGAGCACCCTCACCTTCCCCTCATGGAGAAGCTGCCTGAGCAGCCAGGGGTTGTGCAGGTTCCTGTCCTCCTCATCCCTGAGCCCAGTGTCCACCAAGACTTCAGCCACAGAAGGACTGGAGATCCTGCTGCTCTGCGGGGTATGCTCTGGCTGGGTGGATAGAAAAGAGAAGGGGCACCCCACATCTCACCGGTGTGGAAAATTGCCAGGGTTTGAAGATAAAGAAGTCCCTAGAAGAGCATTAGTTTCATGTGGCAATGTTTGCCTGACACCTCCTGCCCCAGCCCACCCCTGGGAAGCTGCTTGGTAAGACAGTTCAGCTTTCAGGAGCATTACATGAGCCTGATGAGCCCCTGGGGAATGGCAGCGTCCAGAGGGATGGAGGTGGGGCCGTGACCCGGTGCTTATAGAGAAACGCAGCAGGAATTAGATCTGTTCCGTAAAATAAACAGTGCGAGTCTCTAATTTCCAAACAAGCCCCAATGGCCCCTTTCCCTGAGCTGTTCTGCTGTGACTAATCATACTGGTAGGTGTTGGGTCAAAATCAACAATGGTTCTCCACTAAGGTCACTCACTTTCTCTGTTTACACTGCTAATTTTATCACTGCTCGGAGTGGCTAATGGTATTATTTATACTTTTAGCAGTGATAAATGTTGATGCTAAATAAAGGCTCCCTGGCACAGGCAGGTTAAGGGCTGATATGGCACATCCAGAACTTTATCATCAAAGGAATTAGCACTGTGGGTAAGAGCTTTCCTGGTTTTCTGCAAAGCTGAACATTTATGAATGGGAAACAATGACAGCAATTAGCAATGGTGGTGGTAATAGCAATTATTAGCCATGGTGGCCTTTAAGAGCCTGGATTTTACACATCTCCACAGGAGGGCAAAGGGAAATCCCCCAGCCTGCTTTCCATGGTGAAAAGCTGCTCATAGCTGCTGGTGTATAAAACAGGGGCTGTGGGAGAGCAGAGACAGAGCTGCACCCCAGCAAACACCCAGCCCCCTGTCTGGAAGCTGCTGGGAGCACGAATGCACAGCCCAGGGTACCTGGGGTTACCCCAGGGCTGGGCAGCCCGGGAAGCAGCATTGAGGTTATTGCAGCACTCAGACAAGGATTCTCATTCCTCTGGAAAAATGTTTACTTTCTGGTGAAAACCCACAGCCCACATTATTTCAGGGAAAGATGGCTAAAATCCAGGCAGTTTGACCCAGGGATGCCACTGAGGTGACTCAGTGAACTTGCAGTTCTGGAAACTCCTGTCACATATCCTGTCTGGATGACAACCTCTCGTGCTTGGACTACATCACCCAGGATGCTCCATGAGGTCTTCCCTAGAAGCTGGGCTGATGCATGGTGAAAGCCTTTGGCTGCAGCCCAGCCTGTCTCAAACAACCATGAGGCCCTGATGTGTCTTTTCTAATTAAAAAACTCACCCTTTCCCAGTGAGAGATGATATTTTAAGAAACTTCTTGTGATATTTGATTCCATCTTGAGAGAAAACTCTTGGCCTTTTTTCATCTTGGAAAAGGACATGGGAGCACGAAGGGGGTCTCAGGGCCAGAGAATCAGGAAGATCTGCTCCGGAGACTGTGGCCATGGGCAACAGAGGAGGGACAGCAGTTAGAGTGGATTTTGGAGAGGGAAACTTCTCTGATATCCCGGAGAAGTTGCGTGGCAGGAAAGCAAGCAAAGAAAGAGAGCACAGGGGGCCAATGGGTAGGAATTGAACTGTACATCAAGACAGAGTCCACAGCCATTGTGGGAAGGCTGGTGGATGTGCTCTCAGATCCTCACTCCTTGTACTGTCCATAATCATTGATGCTCACAGCATCCCAAATCCAAAACTTAAGCATTCTGAGAATTCCTGGATCCTGATCTTCATTCAAACGAAAGCCACCTTATACAGGCACTGCTCTCCCAGGCTAAACAAGTGTGAGCACAAGCCAGTTTCAGCCCCTGCTTTGAGCCACTGTGTTCTCTGCACATCTGCTTTCATTCCTGCCCTGCACATCCCATTCCCAGTGTCCCATCCATGGTACAATAGTGACAGTGATTCTGCAGGTCCATGCACTGGAAAGGAGACAGGGAGCAGAGCCTCTGTTTATGGAAGTGTATTTTTTCTAGGAACATCTGCTGGGATTAGGATATGGTTCTGGGTGTGTTGAGGGGCTCAGGACAGGGATGCCTCATGCGGGATCTTGTCTCAGGGGAAGCTGGACCATGTGCAGTAGCCACTGTGGGTGCAATAAGTGCAGCTCACAGCTTCTTCCAAATTCCCTTCCGGGCAGCTGTGGGCTGGGGGAGCTGACGTGGTGCCAAGGTGATGTGCGGCATGAACTCATCAAACTCCAACCCAGTGCACCACAAAAGGGTCTGTGGTTCTGCTGCTGTAGCAGCAGTGTGGCCCCTCCACGGATCAGTCTGGACATATCCTCATCCCCATAGATTTGTTCATGCCTTAGACCAGTTTCACTGAGATCAGGATTCAACTGCCAAAGTCTGGCTTTAGTTCTAGTGGTCCCCTGGGTTTAGATTTTCTCTACACAGGTTGCCTGCTGCTCCCAGTAGGATCTACGGTCTGAATCACACAGTTTATTTGATACCACAGCCAGGGTATGTGGGGAAATTTATCATCTATATCCACGGAGGCCTCCTGGGGCAGTGCTTCTGTCTGGCATCACAGATTTTGGATTGACTAAGAACCAGCCAGTAGTTTTGGCACTGGACAGCTGAGCACACCCACCTCCTATCAGCCTTTGGTAAGACAGGACTTTCATATCCTCTGGCAGGTTCTCCTTCACAGCACTCCACAACTCTCACAGATGTTTCTGTCTATTGCTCTGCCAATGTGACAAGACAGGAACAGGATGCCCCATGTATTTGCCATGCCACATGTGCTTAGGGGCCACTTTCAGATTTGTAAAATGCTGCAATTTCAGGGTAATTGATTCCCAGTTGTGAGAGGGGTACCAGGGTTGCATTTGTGTGTTTCAAACAGGTGGCTGACATCACTTTCTGAGCAGCTTTTCCTCTCTTACCATAATGAAGGCACTAGAATCCTGCAGAGGTTCTCTATTTGTTTTCAAAATAGTGGATGCATTCTACCATTGAGCCTAGATAAAAGTTTTTGGAGGGTACTGGGGTACTTGTGAGTAGGGAATTACAGTTGTAAACCCAGGTGAAGAGACACCTGTTTTGGATGGTGATGCTTGGTGCTCCTTCCCTGGTGTGACGAGCAGGGTGGTGCTGGGTCAGGCAGCCTTGGTGTCCTCTGCCATTGGGGCACAGAGGGGTGTTAGGTTTGGCTGTGAGGTATTTTCTTGTATTCATAGGTGGTAATAACTGTTACCTGCATCAGGTCACATACAGATGATTTCACTGTGGTCATAACAGAGCCTTCAGAGAGGATTGCTTTATGCTGTTCATGGACCCTCTTCCCCTCAGGAATGGTAGCCACATCAAAGCAGTAGTGGGGTGCATGGCAGTCTGGCACAGCCTTTGTCTTGGGGCTTCATCCCAGTTAGGAGCAGGAGGTGAAGAGCTGGAGGAAGGTCAGTGCCATGGAACAGGAGGTCCTGCTCTGTCCAGCCCCCCAGACTGTCCCCCTCAAACAAGGCCCCGTGTGGGCACATCCTCTGTTCCCAAACACCTGAGAGAGTGCTCTGCCAGGTGGAGCTGCAGCCCCAAGGCAGCCCAAGCACCCCTTGTTTGTTGAACTCTTCCCCAGGGCAAACACGGCCCGGCTGTGCTCGGGTCCTGTCCTCAGGGCTGGAGTCAAGAGCTATACATTGTGTTATGTGAGCCAGCACATGAATGTAAACAGCAGGCTCCAAAACAGTGGCAGGAGAATTAGCTGATGCTATATGCTGCTGCTTCATGTTTTCTTTGGAGTTGAGGAATAGGTTTTGGAGAGATTTTCCTCCCCATTTTCTACTCGTGCCCTTGGACACAGCTCTGTTATCCCCAGCTGACTTGCCTAAGCCTATAATCCCTGGTGCTCAAGAGAGTGAGAAGAAAATAGTATTCAGAGTCCAAATGCCTCATGTGTCGGCTTCTAGAAGATTCCTACCATCTGCTCTGGCCACCAAGCAAAGGGACTGAGCTCATTTTGTATCCTGTCAAGCGGTGCTGTTGTGCATGAGAAGCTGGAAGGGCCATGGAGGGCTCTGTCTGTCACAAGTTTGGCACAGGGACCTGGGAATGCTGCACATCCCCGGGGAGAGCTGCCCCCATGCACTGCAGTGTCTGATGAGCACCTGTGCCTCACCCCACTGAAACCTGACAGGCAGACCCTGTGTTCTCCTCAAGGAGAGATCCTGCAGTTTGAAAGCATTTATTCCTGCATGCTTGGAACTGAAAACGTGCCAGCAATCATTCTGCTGTTTGAGGTCAAGATAACAAATCACCCAGCACATTTACTCAGAGCAGCCACTGACATGCAAAGAAAGGGTCTCTAAGATCATACCCAGCTCTCTTCTTCTGGCCAGCCAGAGCTCAGAAGCATCCTGGTCTGCCAGGGGCACCGTGTTTTCTCCTCTGTGCAATGCCTGCTGCTGTCATTCCCTAGGGATGCCCAGCCAGGAAAATCCATCTGCCAATTCTACCCCGTGTATAATTTCCACATCTCTCAAAAGCTGTCAAGCTGCAGCAGTAAGGGTGAATCCCTATTATTTTTGACAAACTGTGTTGGTTTCCATGCTTAGGTACAACTTGTAAGCAGCTGTTGGCATGGAAGAAACACTTATTTGTTGTCAGTTGAGATGAAATCCTCTTGCCAATGAAGTCGGTTGCTGCCTTATATTGCAGCAAAAGATGAATTCACAGTCTTAATTTAAGATGCTGTCACATACCTGGACTCGAGCAGTCAGGGCTTCCCACAGCCTGCAAATCCAGCCATCGCTGCTGGGGTCTAATGCCTCAGGGTTATGACTCCTCCGGATGCTTTCCAGCTTCACAGCACAGCTCCAGGGAACAGGCAGCACAACAAGCCTTTGCTTTTCAGGCCAGATTCACCATCCCTGGCTGCAAGTCAGGGGCAGCCAGAGGCAAGGATCATCCCAGGGATGTCCCTGTGCCGCTCTCCAGCACGAGTTCAGTGGAAAATGGGGTCCAGCCACAGCCCCCAGGGAAAAGGAGCAGCCCCCATATCCCTGAGCTGAGGTGCTGGTTCTGTGAGCTGGACACCCCTGTTACAGCTGGCATTGTCTCACTTCCACCAGCAGCCATAAGCCCTGTTCCTTATTTTTCCACTGAATCAAAGATTCTTCTTGTAGAAATGCTGCCTTATAAACACTGTTCAGTCACTTCATCATATTTTCTTGGATAAGTTAAATTAATTGACCTACTTTAATCTCTCACTAAAACATGCCCTTTAGACACAATGTTTTTCTGTAGCTTGTTTCAGAACCCTTTCATTTTTTCATTTTTCAGTATCTTGAAAGAAACTCATAAGGCTAAAAATGGGAAGACTCTTCCAGTGCGGTCTTATCAATGTCATAAACAGATAACTTTGACACTATTCTCAGAGTCAGTGTTACCCATTCTCTGCAGGCCAGAGTGCATTCCCACATGGAGACTGAGCATCACTCAGGCAATATTTGCTGATGTTGTCAACAGTGACCCCGAGGTCACTTCTAAGTTCACAGCTTTCCAGGGTACAATGTGTTGTCCTGCCTGTGACATCTTCATCTTCCTGCTTGAAAGTGTAATATTGATCTGGCTTCAGTCCAGAGAAGGGAACAAAGCTGGGGAAGGGTCTGCAGGGTCAGTCCTATGAGGAGCAGCTGAGGGAGCTGGGAAAGGGCTCAGCCTGGAGCAAAGGAGGCTCAGGGGGACCTTGTGGCTCTGCACAGCTCCTGCCAGGAGGGGACAGCCGGGGGGGTCGGGCTGTGCTCCAGGGAACAGGGACAGGAGGAGAGGGAACGGCCTCAGGATGGGCCAGGGGAGGCTCAGGGTGGACATCAGAAGGAATTTCTCCACTAAAGAAGTATTTAAACAGTGGCAGGGGCTGCCCAGGGAGGTGGTGGTGTCCCCACCTCTGGAGGTGTCCAAGGAAGGCCTGGACATGGCACTCAATGCTCCGGGCTGGTGCCAAAGTGGGGATCAGTCACAGGTTGGACTCAGTGATTTTGGAGGGCTTTTTCAACCTGTGATTCAACATTAAAATGCACACTCTGTAATGCCCAGCTAACCAAACCCTCAATTACCTCAACATTTCAAATGCTATGAGCACTAAACATTGTTGTTTTTCTACTACAACACATTTCTTCATCTTTGAAATATTCAGCGGCAAATATTTTTCCGCAACAAGAAACATTTTCCCCAGATCACAGTTGAAGAGCTCATGCTGTGTGGGGTTTAGAGCAGGACAGGAAGGTGCCTCCCCCCAGAAACTCCTGCAGCACCATCAGAGGATGGCCATTAGCAGACACATTTCAGGGTCTGATTGTTGGGCAGGCTTAGATCCACTTAGCAGTGCAAATGTCATTTTTGGTCAATGAGAATTTCAAGAACAAAATATCACCAAGTTTCAGCCTTTAGGGAAGGCTGGGGTGTTTACAGACCAAACTCCATAAAATTATCTATTGAATTCATGCTTTAAGAGCAGAAACAGCTTTTGATTGTCTCTGAATAGTCTTGTATCAGCTTGCCACAATTTCAGCTGGGACTGATGTCAAGTTAAGAGGCTGACAGTTTATTCTATGCTCTGTAAATATTTGTACACTGTTGGCCTCTTCCAGTCCTTTGGAACAATATTCCAACTTTTGTTAAAAATAAACATGAATGGGGCGGAGCTCAAGGACCAATTCTTTATAAACTCTTGTGCGCTGATTTTCAGGTTCCAGACATTTGTAAGGGACACTGCTTTCCGTGTCTCAGGTCCCCAGCCTGTGACACTGGGCTGTAGCTGCATGAGTGGCTGCTGTCCCCAGCATGAAGATGCCACCTCGGGGTGTGGGCAATAGTGAGAATCCAGCACATGAACCCCTGCTGCAGCTGAGAATCCTGACCCAAGAGACCTCTTCACACTCTCAGGTTACTTTAAAAGTGTCAGCTTCCACGAAGAGAACGCCAAGAGCTGAGAGCAGCAGCCTGGGTCAGCGTCAGACAAGGGAGGGGATAGGTGGGAACCCCTGGAAGGTTGGCCAGAACATAGACAGGGTAGGAGGAACATCATCAGGCAGGTATCAGGGCTGGGGTCAAGGATGTGAGAGGTCTGGAGTGTGAAATATGTGGGCAGGAGGAAAGCTTCACCTCTAAAGCCATCAGAATTCACGCCAAGCTTTTCCCAACGCTGTCATTACTGGTTAGGATTTCATGCCAAAATTCAAAACTCAAGTTCTGTACAAAGGGTAAGCAAGCCTGAGAAGCTAAGAAGGGTTCCCTCCATCTGGCCTAAGGTGTCTTCCTCAAGACTAAGTGCTGAGTTTGCCAGACTAGACAGGAAAATCTGGGAATTCATATCACTTTCTTCCCCACTCCTTGTTTATGGACTGTAATCCCCCCAAATAGACAAGCTCACTCCAAATCTGTTAGAACAACCCAAAGATGCAAAAGAGAAAGTGGAATGCTCTGCTCTGCAAGAGGAAAACTCTTCTGCCATGGACACCAGGACAGCAATACCAGTTGAGGGAGGGACAGAGCTGGTCCAGGAGGTCAGTGCTGCCCTGCAGAGGGCCTGGTGCAGCTGTTGGCTTGGGGGTCAAGGTGCCCACTGGCCACCCCGTGTAAGGCACAAACCCTGCTGCAACAGGGAACCTGGGGGAGCATGGACACCGTGTAGAGACCCCTGAGTCAGGGACTGGCTTGGCTATGGGAGACTCCTCTTGGCTCTTCCTTGGCTTTCTCTGCAGAGCAAACCCAAGAGAGCCAGCACTGTGTCGTCTGGCCTCATCTCTGTGTTTGGCACCTCTGTCCTCGGCAGGGCCACGCACTGTGAATGGGAGCACCGTGCTGCAGCTGGGGATGCCCTTCCTCCCAGGCCCAGAGGTGCCGACAGCATTCCCAGCACAGGCAAAGAGCACAGGCTCTGCCTGGCTGGAACAGACTGATGAGGAATGAGGATAGGAAGGCAGGCATGCGTCAAACCCCAGGGAAACACTGAGCAAATAGCTGAAGAGCCTGGTACTCTTATTCATTGCGTTTCTGGTATTATATAGTGGCATGAGGTTAAAATAACACACTCAAGTAAAGAAAAAAATGACCTACGAGATACCAAAGCAAAACACATAAAGCGAACAAGCATCTTTGGCTCTAAATCATCCAAAGGAGGCTTGATGGGGGAACCCTGCTCAGCTGCATCTCCCCAGGGGTTTCATGCAGTCCTGCTCTGGCTTTAACACGTGCAAGGCCAGATGCAGGCATAAAACCATACACGTTTTCCAGGGGTGGGCAGGGAGGCAGGCAGGCAGCTGGGCTTGGAGGAGAGGAGGGAACCAAGCACAGAGCCAGACATCGAGGAAGGAGACGTTTCAGGGAGAGGTGATTTTTGGTGCCCTGCAGTCAGTCATCCCACTCTGGGTTTTGTCAGGGCTCTGAGACATCCCGAGACAAGGCTCCCTACACAGGCTGCTCTTTGCTCTGAGAGTGCTCAGATGCTGGGAGCCAAAGACCCACTGCCATGGGGAGAGTCAGCTCCTTCTGGGAAGGATTTATGACATGTCTGAGGCGTCAACAGCCCCCCACCCTTGGCACTGCACGGCATGGGCCACGCAGCTCGTGCCATAAATCTGGGCTGCCTTCCCAACCCAGTACAGCTGGATCCAGCCCTTGGTATGTGCGATGTACATCCAGGGCCAGCACATTTTCAGCAAGAGGCAGATGGGAGAGCAGGGAAGCAAACATGCTGGGCATAATTGCAATTGTTGTGGACAGCTCATGTGGGGACTGCGGTCACGTTCCATCAGAGGCAGGACACGGTGGCAGGTTCATCTCTCAGCAGGGACGGCTGTGCCATGCTCTGTGCCTGGCAGTGCCAGGGAGGCTTTCCCAGGGACACATTCCAGTCTCCTGGGTCATGGCAGCTCCCTTGGATGTTGTTTTGAAAAAGCTCCCAAGCGGATCCATGACAAAGGGCAGCCTGAAAAAGAGCAAGTGAAACCCTCGCTCCCTTGAGGCCAATGGGGTTTCTGCTTCCTCAGTGTCATGGGGTGAGGATTTCTCCCAGCCTCCCCCACTCCCCCTTGGCTGTGGTCTCAGTAGGCACAGAACAGTGCCAAACTTTCAGGTCCACAGTAATTTGGCGTGCGTGCAGACCCCATAGAGACAAGACTGGATGGAAAAAGTGCAAGCAGCCATTCTCCAAATGCTCCCTTTTGGAACCAAGAGGGTTTCAAAGGCACAAGCTGCAGATCTGGGAAATGCCAGGGTGCATCTTCCAGTGCAGGAAGGCACCGATGATGGGAAAGTTCCCATGGCCACAGGAGAAGTCAGTCCAGAAGGACTAGGGGGGCAGGATGGGACATCACTACCCCTCAGGTTTGACAGTGGCTTGAATTCCATGTGCTGCTTTCTCCTGCAGACACCTCCATCTGCTCCTGGTGCCTGGCATGCTGTGGCCACGGCAGAGTGGCTGTGCTGTGCCCATGCTGGTCCGTCCATGGCTTTCGGCAGCAGCTGACTCCAGCACAGCCCTGTCACCTGTCCCACCCCAGAGTACAGCTCAGCTCTCAGAAGGGGATGGGCAGCAGTGTCCCCGCACTGACCTCAGCTCACTCCAGAAAAAAATAACCCTGCCACAGGACCCGAGCACTCCCTGCCAGCTCTGTCACGGGTCTGCTCCCCATGTCACAGCTCTCCATGTCACATGCATTACAGTGCTCTCTGCAGAGCTGAAATGCTCCCCCTGCCCTCTTTCTCCTTTTCCCCAAGGTAGGCAATATTTTTTTGCCTCATTCCTGGATGGAAAGTCTTCTCCTGATGTATAAGATGAGGTGTAACTTCCACAAACCCTCCTTTCTTTAGCAGGAAATATCTCCCTGTCTCAAACTCTCCTTAGCTGGATGATCATTTATCTTTGGGTTTCCACTGGGTTCATGTTTCCTGTTTTCTTCTTCCAGATTGTGATCCCTAACTGGAGATATTTTACAGCTCTGCTTTGCTTTCCACATATCACTGCAGAGATAATCTCTGAGCAGACAGTTTCTTTTTCCTTGGAAGTTATTGGAAAAAAAAGTAACTGAGCTATCAAAACATGAGTATGTCTTCGCAACCAAAAAAGCTCCTCTCTGACCGTGCATCCTCCTGGCCCCAGCACATCACCCAGTAATTGAGATTTCTGCCTTTCCAAGTATTTGCTTTCTGTCTGCTTCTCCTTTAAATTCCCAGGAGTCTGCTGGCAGCGCAGGCAGCGCTGATCCTGTTTTACCAGCAGAGAATGCCTTACACTTGGTTTTGTTGATTCCTTTAATCTAAACTAAGTCATTCACCCAGAAAGTTCAAGGCTCTGGAAAGGTGACGCTTTGGGCCCTGTCCCAGGTGAATGTTCCCATTCCCTGCCAGCTCCCAGACGGGTAACGACTTCCCAGCTCCACAGGCCCAGCACCACTGGAGTCAACTGCTATAAACCTGCCACAGGGGATGAGAGCTCATGAAAGGAAAAGGATCCTCTTTATTGTCTGTCTACTTGCTTGCCTTTGGTGCTGCTTCCCATCAGTGCTGTTATGCCGGGACTCCCACATGAGACATGCGGTGGCAGCAGCAGCAGCAGCAGCAGAGAAATGCACTTAGAACAGCACAGAAATGCGCTTAGAGCGGCACAGAAATGCATTTAGAGCAGCACAGAAATGCATTTAGAGCAACACAGAAATGCACTTAGAGCAGCACAGAAATGCATTTAGAGCAACACAGAAATGCCCTTACAGCAGCACAGAAATGCACTTAGAGCAGCACAGAAATGCATTTAGAGCAGCACAGAAATGCACTTAGAGCAGCACAGAAATGCATTTAGAGCAACACAGAAATGCACTTAGAGCAGCACAGAAATGCACTTAGAGCAGCACAGAAATGCTTTTACAGCAGCTGGGCCCAGCCCATGACACTCAGCCCTGTCACTGTCCCATTGCAGCCAGTCGCAGGGACCTCCTTCCCCTCTCTTTTGCTTTCTCAGACATCAAATGGAGACAAATTTCCTGGTGACACCTCTGCACAAGGCAAGTCATGAGACACAGAAAGCTGTAGTGAATGCACCAAGGAAAGCAGTACAGCTCGTGGCATTTTTCTGGAAGCTGAACTCAGCTGCTGTGACACTGAGGTCTTTTCACTGTTTGTGCATCTACTGCTGCAGAGAACATAGCTGAGTGGGAGGTTTCTTCAGATTTCCATATTCTGCCCCAGAAAGTACCAGAGTGGCTGGCAGGGAAGGTGGGGCATGTGGGGGGGAAGGGGAGTAGAAGTGGCAGTGGGAGAAATCTGGTGTCAGATTATCTTTCCAAAATAAAAAATAAAACAGTGCCTCTTTCCTTTAGATAGCTCTGCTCCAAGCCCAAGTCCTGGTCATTTTTACACCTCTGCTGTTGGAGATGGAGCACCAGGATCCTGGCGTTGAGAGCCAGTTCATGATACTTTAGATGCTGGATTCACGCTTTCAAAGAATTAGAGACCTTCACATGGTGTTGAAGGCATCTCACAGCACCTTTCTGGGAGCAGCCTGAGATATTTTGCAGACCAGGCCACCTTTTGGAATGGCTTTCATGGACACCTGTGATGCCATCCAGTCCTTGCTCTCTGGAGCAATCCCTTGCTCACTGACTCAAGATCCATCACCCTCTTCAGAAGGTGTGAAGCCCCAGGACGCACAGACAGCCACACTCTTGTGCCAGCCCCATTCCTCATGTTATGTGTATCCCCCATCTCCCTGCTGCATCTGGCATCGATACTTCTCCTTGTTGTGCTCACAGCTTTGATTTGGAAGGGCCTCTTCAGTATTTTGGGAGATTAGGGGTGGTAGTTTCTGTGGTTTGGGAAGAGAGGCTGTGACACACATGTGAGGTGCATATAGGATCCCCAAAATGCTTGTCCAGACTTTTATTGTGAATGAATTTCATGCCTGTCAGTCGTGTCACACCTGACACCTCTCCTTGCTGCGCACAGATTTGTTTTCCCAGCTCATTAAAAGGGCCCCACCTTCACAGGGCAGGTTTGCCAGCCAGGCCCAGCAGCAGCACTGCAGCAGCCCTGGGAGTGGAGGTGAGGATGAGCTGCAGCCTGGCCCTCTCCTGAGTCAGACACTGTCCCTCCTGCAGGGAAGCTCAGGGCTCTGACACGGGCTGCCCTGAAACCCCTCTGTTCCTATACTGACATTTTAACAGGAGTCTAATTAACTCATTTATCTAATTTATGTATTAGATATATTTGTCTAATTCTGTTTCGAACTGCTAATAGCACCTTTTTCTACAACCTCTCATGGCAGCCATGCTCAGACATTCTTTGGTGGTCGTATAACGAAATTATTTCATATGCTGCTAATTGCCCCCCTGGCAGGATCATCCTAGGGGCTGGGGGAACAAAAGCATTTGGTGTTCCTATCATCCCCATGAGTCTGTCAGCCCTGCTGGCTCCTGCCTCCACCTGGAACTCTCCAGGGCAGATATCTGCTTCGTCCCATCTCCATTTCTATCACTGCTCTCCAGACCTTCTCTGATTCCACTGTGTCCTGAGGAGAATATTTCATGGGTTTTGGCCACCTTCTGTCCCATTTCTGTGATGTCAGAGCTGCCCCAGGCTGGGGGGTGTGTTTTGGAGCTCCCTGCAAAGCTTGGCTACATGTGCAGGATCTAGGCTGGGACATGTCCAACTCTAAACCCTTCCTGTGCCAGCCCCAGTGCCAGCACACTGCCTGTCCCAAGGTACCACCAGGCTGTTCCCAGGCAGTGTGGCCCCAGTGGCTCTTGCAGGCATTGGATAGAACCCAGGGATGCCCCACCACCTCCTGAACTGGTGCTAGACCCCACAATAATCTGTGTTTATCCACTGTCCTGCTGCATGGAGGCAGCAGGAGGGACAGGGATGCTGGGTGGCTTGTCCTCCCCAATTCTGGCAGAATGGAGAGGTGCAGCCCCAGCAGTTACCCCCAGGTGCCCCTCAGTTAGCTCTCCCCAGTGCCCCAGACCAGAGCAGGACCTGCAGTGAGCACCTCAGTGCTCCACAGCAGAGCCAGGAGCACTCCTGAGCTGAGGCATGTGTGGGACAGGTCTGGCAGAGGGCACATGCAGACAGCCATGGAGCAGAGCCCCAAATTCTTGGCAGGACTGGCTTACACCTCCTCCATGATCATAGCCCTGCTGCAAAGCTGGAGCTGAAATTTCCACACATGGTACTTGTCGGCCTTGGGGAGCGTCTCTGCCGCCCGTCACGTAACTGTTTGCCTCGAGGAATGTGCTGGTGTTTCTTTTGGGGGATTACTAGGTCTTTCCTGTCCTGTTTTTCCTTGGAAAAGCCCTTTCTGTCTGCAGGGCCAGGCTGGATCTCTGGGCTATGTAAAGCTCTGCACAGGCAGGGCCCTTTCCTGCTGCCTGGATGTCTGTGGCAGCAGAGGGGGCGAGCACTTGGCTCTGCAGAGGAGCTCTGGTGGCTGCTGGTGCTGGCAAAGCCACCTGCTCACAGTCCAGGGGGGCTCACTGTCCAGCAGGGCAGTTCACCCTGACTGCCCACAGAGCAGCACCTGGGCTGCAGGTGTGGGATAAGCACCCAGGGAAGCACAGGGAGGCTGTCCCCCATCCCCTGGGCTCCTCTTTGTGCCTGGAGGTGGCCCTTGGCTCTCCCAGAGCTGTGCAGCTGTGTGCCCACCACAGCTCCTCTCCTCCAGCAGTGCCTAAAGCTGCTTGGCTTGGGGGCTGAGCTGGACACTGCTCACCGTGGGATGTCCCCACACCTCATGGATATTGAAATATAGCTGGGAATGTACTCCTGGCATGCTGCAGAGGGATAGCCTGGAAATTCAGAGTTTGGCCATCATACAGGGGCTTTAGGCTTAGTGTTTATGCTCATCTTCTAGAGGATTTATTTTCTAATGTAAATAGCAGGAAACACATAACCTGCCTTCTTATCTGGAACTAAGAGATGTTTCCATGGTGCCTCTAGTCAGACTGTGTATCTGGAGCTGCCCTGGGCTCAGCTGCGCAGCATCACTGTGTCCCCTGGGCTCAGCATCCATGGGGAGGAGCAGGAGGGGTCAGCATTTCAAAACTGCTGTGAACTGCAGGCTGGAAAGGAACACTTTGCATTTCACTGTTACACACACAGCCCTGGGGAAGCCGATGTGGGCCCAGGTGGCAGTGCCACCAGGAGAGGCCATGAGGCCACCCTCAGAGGAAGGCAGAGCAGTGTGGGGATGAGCAGTCAGTTCCAGGGCTGATCTATTTTCACCTGGGCAGGACACCTGCCCCTCTCTTCACAAGTCTTGGTGACTTTCATGGGCTGTAAAGCCTCCAGTGCCACTGGTAATGTCCCACCTCAGTCTGGACCCCTCAACCAAGCACCCTTCTGGAGAGGCCACAGGTGTGCTGAGAGGTGAGGACGCCTCACAGCAAGATCTGCAGGGCCATGAGAAGGAGCTGTGCTGCCCAGCAAGGCTGGACTCTGCATGGTGCAGCCTGGCCAGAGGTGTCTGCTGGGAGCACCTGAAATGCTCCCATCTCCAAATTCTGCAGCTCCTCAGAGCTGTACACTTCAGGCTTTGGATTAATCCAAAACAAGCTCCTGTTTCCTCATGGGCTTGAGTATATACCCATTGTCCTGCAGGCTGACTATGCTGACTGCTGAAAGATCCTTCCAGTCTCTCTTCCAAAGAATCCCTAGAAAAAGTCTTTGTTGTAAGTAGGGTCCAAAAGTATTTCATGGCTTCAATTTGCCTTACACACAGAGAGATGAATTTAGCCCTCCTGGATCACAGCAAGTTTCACTGGAGCAAAGGGTCTAGATTTGCAGCCCCAGAGAAGGAGAGGAAATGCCCCACTTTGAGGGGGTGTGAATCACAGCTTTCCTAGGGAAACCTGCCACTCCCTGAGTCCCTTCTGGGCTGTCCATTGCCCATGTTTAGGTGCCCATGCTCCTCCAGGCAGTACATGAAATGCTTCTGGAGTGATCTGAAGACGTTGCTCAGACTGGCCCCTGGGCACAGTCTGCAGGTCACCAACACAGTCTGGAGCCAATGGGAGCATGCAGCAGGGCTTGCCTGGGGCACTGCAGGTGCTGCTGCAGACCAGAAGGTCTGAGAGACACAAACATTTTCTGAAGCAGCATTTCCTCTTATTGATTTCCTCCGGTCACCAGGGATGACTCTTCCCAGAAGCAAATCCTTCATCTAAGCTATCGCTGCGTAAAATCCCCAGGAGGGTCAGCTGCTCTTGCTCCATTTATCCCATCTGCTCCCTACCAGCACACTTGTGAGTGGATCTGCTTTCTGAGACCAGCACAGAGCTCCTGTCCCTGAAAATCCCCCGCACGCGGCTGCGGTCAGACAGACTGCAGGACAGCACAGCCCTGGCAGCAGTGAAGACTCTCACTGAAGAGGTTAAAGAGTTACCTTGAGCTGGGATCTGTATTTTGTTAAATTATTTGAAAGAACAGCATCTCTCCTGTTTCCTTCTCCAACATGCAGAAGAAAAATGACTGTATTATGGTTGTGTCTAGCGTAGTGCTTGGCACCAGGCCAGCAGGATTTACAATGCCTGGGTGAAAAGTCTAGAGGGAAGGCAGTCCGTTTTGCTGTGGACAGTGCTTACAGGGTCTGCAAGGACCAATCTCACAGCACAGCAGGGGCCCATGGGAGCGCCAAGAGGAAACCTGCCAGCAGAGAGCTGCTGGAGAAGCCATTTGCTCTGTCCATGAAACATGAGGTCAGCAGGACCCACCACCTCCTGCCAGGGGTGATAAGAGGGGGAAGGCAACAGAGTGAGACAGGCTTTGTCTATTCCGGATAAAAGATCGATTTTATTGCGGCTCTTTAGCGTAAGATTTTTTGTGCTGGAATTTTCTGGCTGGGAAACATGTCTCTGATTCAGAATTATTTTCAGAAAGAAACACCTGGCCTCACTCCCTGGAGGGGAGGAAGCAGCTGAATATTGATTTCTAATACTCTGTATTAAACTCACATGTATTCCTGAATGAGATTTTACTCTAGAGGCAAGTACAGCCACCAGGACAGGCAGGTCTCTGCTCTGCCCTGGTGCCCATCAGCACAGGTACTGAATACATTCCTGCTCTGCTGGAATGCTGTGTCCTGCCTCGTTTGCTCTCCTCTCCTCACCAGACAGAGAAGCTCGAGCAGTGAAGAGCCTTGTCCTGAGCAGGGTCTCAGTTTGGAGTGCAGATGTGGGCTGTGGCCCTGTGTGGATTTGTGTCTCAGCTGGGTGTGAGATGCTCACTGAACGGAGACTGTGAACCCTGTGGGGGTCTGCCCCATCGCTGCTGCAGAGAGGGAGCACAGAGCTGGGGGTGCCCTGCTCTGAGTACGCAGAGCTGCTGGCAGTGCTGGGGCTGTGCTGCACCCAGCTCTGGGCATGGGGGCGAGGGCTGGAGCCTTGAACCTCACCAGACACTTACGAGGATGATGAGAGGCAGGACTTGCAGCCTCATGTGCTTCAGGGCAGCGATCCCCACTGCTGAGGGCTCTGTGCCCAGGACATGACATGGCAGAAGCTCAGAAAGGGTGGCCAGGGTTAGGTGCTGCTGGGAGGGTTCAGAATCACAACACTGCTTCAAAACCACCTCAGGGGGTGTTTCCACGTGCCCCAGAGAAGCCCGAGCCCTGCTCGTAACCCCTCTGCCTCCATCCCATTCAGGATGAGGTAAAGAGTCTCCTCAGCCCAGCGCTGTGCTGGATCTGTTTGGGCAGTGCCACTTGGCACCAGCACTGAAGCTCTCTCCATCACAGCTCCTTTTGTGGTGTCAGCAGTACTGGGTGGGACAGGAGACACAGAGAATTTGCAGAAAAAACAAGGCACAGTCTGGAGGTGGAAGACATCACTGATCTGGTTTATTGGTTTGCTCTGATCAGGTTGGACAATGGCTGGGACTGGAGGAGAGCTGTGTGCTCAGGTGGATCTCAGACCATCAGGGACAGGTGAATTGCTTCTCTGAGGAAGGACCTGGCTTTTGGGTCAAACTGGCTCTGGGTGTTCATAGCCTGAGCTGGTAACTGTAGGCAGAGACCTCAGGCATGGACATCACAGACATTCCCAACATTCATGGATATCATTGTTGTTACAGCAATAGGTCAGACCTCACGGGCACCACTCAGTGCCCCAGGGTGCTCTGTACCCTGAGCAGTGGCACTGGACCTCTGCCCCCAGCCTGAGCCCTTCCTCAGGCTGAACCCAGCATCTCTTTGCCCGGGGTGGGATACAGCCACATATACCTTCAGCTGAGCTGGCCAAACCATCACTGAGGGCCATTAAACTTCTGGCCAAGATCTTCCCCTCTGGTGAGGTCGGGCCTTCAGCTGGACACCTGGGCAATGGAGACACACTTGCCCCACATCCTGGCCAGCAGGTTTCACATCTTGGAGGAGCATTACAGCTGAGTGATGTCCCTTCAGGAGGCACTGTGGGTTTGCTTTCCCAGGATGGGCTGTAGCAGGTCCGTACCTGACAGTGGCAGCAGATCCACAGGTTTCCTGTGACGAGAGGCTGAGCAGGCTGTGATGACTGACCAGGGACAAGCGCTGCTTTACACAGCCACATCCTCAGAAAGGCTTTTAGCAGTAGCCAGGTGTGTTTTAAACTGTTTTTATTGTTAGAAAGATATATTAAAAAAACTGAAAGAAAGAATTATTCTGGGAAACTGCTCTGGAAAATGTGTAGTAAAGATGAGTCCCTATGGACTGAGTTACACTGGGGATACAATGCTGCTGCTCCCCCTTGTAGGCCAATGTCAGAGGAGCTGTTCTAAACCCACAGGCCAAGCCCTTGCAGCCAGGCTCTTTGTCCCCATCCAACATGGACAACTCAGACTTTGTGTCAAGCCTTGGGAAATGAGCTGAAGTCCTCTCATTTTTGTGGCATTGTCTTGGATTCTGATAGCATCCTCGCTGGTGTGTGTGAACCCCACACCGATAGCAGTCAGACACCTGTGACACCAGACAGCCTGCCCGAGGTTTAGGATGGAGATCAGGGAAAGGCTCTTCCCCCAGAGGGTGCTGGGCACTGCCCAGGCTCCCCAGGGAATGGGCACAGCCCCGAGGCTGCCACAGCTCCAGGAGCGTTTGGACAGCGCTGCCAGGGATGCACAGGGTGGCATTGTTGGGGTGTCTGTGCAGGGCCAGGGGCTGGGCTGGGTGATCTTTGGGGGTCCCTTCAGCTCAGGCCATTCTGTGATTCTGTGATTGTATGCAGGCAAGACAGGCTGGTGGTGTCTCCATGCACACAGCATCTTACCTTCATTGGTGCTCCCCATCCCTGGGTGCAGGAAGAGGGAATGGTCAAAGCCAGCTCTGCTGGAGCTTAGCAGAGGGAGCAGGGAGCAGGCATCGGGGCTCAGCTGTGTTGGTGAGTGTCTGCCTGAGCATGCAGCTGCCTAAATCCCAGAGATTACTCACAGCAACCTCAGCACAAGAGTTACTGCTGAAGGAAAAACTTCAATGTCAAGAGCATGAGTAATAACCAAGCTGGCACTTAACGGTTCAAACAGAAGATAAGAGCTAAGGCTGGATTCTCAGAGGGCCCGTTTTATCTCTTTTATATATGTCACAACTGAAGAAATGAAGAATATAAAAGTTATTTATTAGTGTTTCGTTCCTGCAGTACTGTTATCATGTTGAGTGTGCATTGACCCCACGGTACCACAGAACTGGAGAAGGGATTAACAGATTAAGGGAATACTCTATCTCAGTAGGACCAGATTTGGGGGTGATCTTCACCCTCTGACCCCTTCACAGCTCTTCCCAGTTTGCTGGGAAAGCTGCGGTGCTACTCCTGCCCAGCTCCAAGCCTTCCCCTCAGGGTGAAGAACACATTTTGACCCTCCAGGCAGGAGGCTGGAGGTGATCTGGAACTTGCACTGGCCCAGGGGCCAGCTCTGCTTGCTGGAGGAGACCATCGCCAGGCTGCTCTTTCCTCACTCCTGCAACGCCAACCGGAGTGCTCGGAGGTCCTGCTGAGAGGACATGGTGCAAGAACCAGCTGGAGCAGCCTGGTGCTAACAGCAGAGGCACAGGAAGGTGAGAGACTTGGAAGGGCTGGAGAAATGAAATTTAGACAGGAAAATGTAAGATACCATCTCCAGGAAAGTAGCTAAGGTAGGAAAGAAAACAGGAGAAAGGAGGAGGGAAGCGACCAACTTCAGTAAGTACAAAATATATCTTAAGTTTCCTTCATTGTGTGATACAGATCTTGGCAATGCTCTGTGTACTGTCCTTGGCTCAAAAATTATCCTCCCGTCCCAGCTGTGAATGAGGTGGCTCCGAAGTGGCAATTCCTGCTGCTGGGAATGATCGAGCTGAACAACAGAATGGCTGGGGAGAGCAGGTTCTGTGCAGGGCTCAGCAGTGCCTGGGGCTGCGGGGCAGAGAGCACCGGGGCTCCCTGAGTGCAGCAGGAAAAGCTGAGTTGTACTCAAACAAGTTTAGATTGGTGCAGAAATGCAAACCCTGGAGCGTTTTGAAACATGGCATGTCGGGCTGAGCTAAACAGCAATGAAAGGTGCAGCACTCGCAGTCTACACAGACCATCAGGGTGTTTATGTGGCGCAGGCAGAGGGATTGCTCCGGGGCTTCAGGCGCAGGAAAGGTCAATAATTAATTATTGAACAGATGTGACAGTTTTGCCTGCATCTTCCTATAATCTGACTGTGACCAGGTGGTGACTGTCTTGAATCTGTCTGTGATCTTCAGTTAGTGTCTGTCACTGAATAATTCTTGACCCTTGAAACATTTGCATGCTGTAAATGTATGAGAAATCCAAGCCTGTGCCCTTTGACAGCACTCCAGGTAGGTCCGTGCACTCCGTCTGGTCTCACAGGCTGGGAGGGAAGCAGAGGATTTCTGGTGTCAGACAGGATGTGTGTGATATACCCTTGCAGAGTGAATTTTAAATATTATAGTTCAGTCCACCAGCTGCAGTGTGGGCTATACGGATGTTTAAGCTCAGAGATCACCTTTCTCAATTTTTCCTGTTAGTGTTGTTCTTGTTCTGGCTCATTTATTGAAACCAAGTGAGAAATGTAGGAGTAGGGTATTGGGGTAGGCGTGGATCTGTTTTAACATCTCAGTGGGCATCAGGGAGTGCTTAGGAGAACCATCATGTGCCAAGAACAATCCAAGTACTGTGATGTTCCTGGTCAAAATCACAAGTGTTTGTTATTCTGACTATCAGGACAAACTCCAGCTGGAAGAAGGAAGAGCCTTCCAGGAAAGAAGGATCATCACAGGATGGGCAAATGGCTGGCAAATACAATTCTGGGTGTATTAGATCTGGGCAGACCAAGTGTGCTCTCAATGGCACTTTAGAGAACTGTGTTTTGACAGCTTTAATTCCTCTGATCTCATCTTACACAAAATGTCCTGGATTTTGGCATCAGCACCACCCTTTTCAAAATGACTGGTACCTCTGAAGTAAACCAAATGTGAGTTCAGGGCAATTATAGCTTAAATTTAACAGCCAAGATTGAAGTGTGGCTTGTTGTTAATGACAGGCAAGTGAGCAATAATCTTTGTGGTTCAGGTCATTCAACACTTCTCATCTCAGGAGCGTCTTTTCATTTGTCAATAACTTTGATGAATGGCTGGGTCCAGGATTCCTCATGCCATGTATCTGTCTTGTCCCGGATTTGTTTATAACATCGCACTGAAATCAGTGTAAGTTGCATCAGAGAAGGAGACTAGAGAAAACCAGTTGATTTTTCCCATTTTCCAAAATTCTTGTGACTTTCATTTTGAGACACTCCAGCACATGCAGGCTGTGGAGCAGCACATGACATTTGGCAGAGGTGGTGGTGTGTGTGTCAAGATGTGCCTCCTGCTATCCTAGAGAAAAGATGCCCAAATTTGGGAACATTAAAAGTGTTTGAAAAGCCCCGGTTCACACAGACTCAATGGGAACTCGCTGGAGTTCAGCACCTAAAATCTTGCAAGCGTTTGCCTGCACAGGTCATGCTGCAGCCCTGCTCGGGGGCTGTTCTCCATGAGCCCTGCTGAGGACAGCCTTGGGACAGGAGGAGGCTCTGGGTGTGGCACTCCTGGAAAACAACACAGGTTCTGGAGGGCAGAGGAAGAGCACACGAGAAGGATCCTAAAGTGGAAATGGTCTCAGGAGCCCAGGTGGGGACAGTAGTAAAAAATATGGGGATCCAGGTGGGGGAACAGGATTGGTCTGAGAATAAGTGATACTGGTGGAGAGGTGGAAAGGGAAATAAGGTGATATGAGGCCCTTGGGACCTCAGAGCTGGAGGACCTGGAGGATGAGTGAAACACTGCCTGGAAAAAGGGCAATAGGTCAATAACTAACATAATGTTGGGGGTGACTGTGGATGGGCAGTCTAGGGGATGATGTCCAGTGCCTCTGGTTGTGCCTGACGCTCTGGCTCTGTACTGAAGGCACACAAGGCACCACTGCTTAGTTCTCTCTCATGGAACAAGTTTCCTGCAGGGCCCCTTGGATCAGCCAGTGCTTTGGTGACTGCTTGGCTAAGTGCAGCCTTGGTCCCAGCATCAGGGGAGGGGAATTAGCAGGTTTAAAGGCAGCTGGCTCTCTCCATTCACTCACACAATCTCCTCTGTACCCTCTGAGGTGTAAGTGGCTCAAAAAGCTGAAAATTCACAGTTAAATTGACAGCTGCAGAGCAGTGACAAGGACCTTGGGATCTTGTGTTTCGACAGCAGCGCAGAATATCACAGAAAGAAAAAGGCTCAAAGGCCACAGACAAGTACTGGAGCTCACTTTTTGTGGGTCATCGCCCCCAATCTCCCTTGCACCTCTGTGTCCCAGTACACACAGGAGCTTGCACTTGAAACCCAGAGCATCCCTCCCTCTCTGCTGAGACCCCAACCATCTCCCAGAACAGCCCAGGCAGCAGCCAAGGAGGCCTCCGAGGGGCCTTGTCCCCCTGCCATGGCAGCTTCGCTGTATTGGAGACAAGTTTTGTCTCCTGGGGTGCTGTGGAGGAAGGACTGCCATCCCTGCAATGGAGAGGGGAAGCACTGCAGTCTGTGCAGGCAGCAGGTTTCAACAGAGAGGCTGTACCTCTCTGGCTTTTTCTATCTTTGAGAAACAAAAGCCCCACTCGTTCATATTTCCATTCCCCAAAAGCCACCAGTCCTTTAGCAGCTGCATGACCAGCCACACTCCTGCCATGGGAACCAGGCTTTGTGCAGTGCCTTTAGGGAAGTCACAGAGCTGCTCCTTCTGAGCCACTGCTTCCCCTGTGAAGGAGCCAGGATCCCTGCCAGGATGATGCTCTTCAAATACAAGCAGGCAGCAACTGCCCCGTGCTTGCCACTCTGGAACACCTCTCTGCAGGCAGAGAGAGAGTGAAAAAACACAGCAGCGTCTTAACTTCTGCATGGCGTTGTCATTTCTAGGAAATCCAGCACCAGCCCTGTGCTGAGCAGCAGATTGCATTGGGAACATAGTCTGCTGCCGTCCTGCACACCGTGCAAGCTCTGCTAGGGCTCAGCCCAGGGGACAGTTCCTGGCACAGCTGGTGCAGCTGCCTCTGCAGCTGCTGGGGCTCAGAAGAAACTCTGTGTGATGCAGAGTGAATTGCTGCAGGCACAGGGGCCCTGCCATGGCAGGAGGGCTCGGGCAGAGATGTGTGACACTCACCACTCCCAGGACAGAGCAGAGGAAGAAGAGCAGCGTTAGGTCTGGAAGGCAGAACACAGTGAATGCACTGGAGGCTGCAAGAGTCTGTCCCACCTGGTGTCACCATGCCCTGAGAACCGTGGGGTACTCGGTTACAGCATTGTGTGAGGAGGTGGAATAAGGGATGGGAGAGGATATTGTGTCCCTTCCCTTCCGTGGGGCTGAGCTGTCTGCAAAGATCTGTCACCAGGAGCTGGCAGCCTGTCTGCCCACACAGCAGGAAAAGGGCTGAGATGTCAGCCAGCACATGGCTACATGATCTCTAGGGCCTTCCCTGGGTCTGCCAGGGCTCTACCTCTGCACACCACTCCCACAGGAGAGGTGGGACAGCCAGGGCACCTCCTGCACAGCAGTCAGGTCAAACAGACATAGCACAGAGATGTGAAAGGCCGGGGTGTGGCTGCGTGAAGGTAGATGTACCCTCGGGTAAGGATGGGAAGAATAAGGGATCTTGCTGGGAGGAGAGGATGCTGCTCCTTGGCATCTCTGGAGCTCCCTGACACAGACAAGGCTCTCTTGTGCTGCCAGCTGCCCACAAGGTAAGGTCTGATGGCACATGGGACTGGCATGGGACTGCTCTGTCCCCAGCTTGTGTCTGGGGCAGTCTCAGTGATGCTGACAGCAAAGGGCAGCACAGGTTGTGCTCTGCTCAGACCAGCAAATAGCAGCATGTTCCCAACTCCTACCAGAGCAGCTTCAGCACAAAAGTCTTCACATGCTTGGCCATTTTCAGCTTGCAGCTCACCCAGCTGTGGGTGGCATTTGGGTGACCTGCAAGAGGCCTTTTGTTCCCCAGGCTCAGAGACAAATACCAGTTTCCTCTTCCAGCTTCTGGAGGTGAACAGGTGACAGGTATCAGCTGTTCTCTTCTTCTGTTTAGAAGTAGCTGAGCTGATTTTGCTGAGATAATAGCAATTCTAAGAAAACTTAACCCTGACATTTGATTCCTGGCTAAGCTGATAGCTTGCTAAAAAAAATAAAATACTAATAAAAAAATCTTATTTGCTTCTAAACACTGAAACTGCACTATTAGCAGATGTTTGTTTTCTGCTTCTGTTTTTTATTTTCATACAAATATTTGCAGAAAATCTTGTTAGGATATTTTCTTAGCATTTCAACCAGTGCTATCATTTCTCCAGCTCTCCATATTTCCCAGGGAGGGCTCTCACGGGAGGCGCAGGGCAGCACTAATGAGGGGCTCGCTGTGCTTCACTGCCCACAGCAGTCATGCTCAATCTTCCCTTATATGTCAGTCTTCCCAGGGTCTCAACCTTTCCCACCACTTCCATGATCTTCAGTCTTTGCCTCAAGGCCACCACATTCAGCATGGATAGTCCTGTGTGATGCCTGTAGTGATGGAAATGCTGGAGTTCTGTACCAAAATATTACAAACATCTCTGTTTCCCACCCTCCTGACACTCATCTGATCTGTGTGCTGGGAGTATTCCGTCTCCAGCTCCAGGGTTCATCTTCAGTGGGTGTCTTTAGGTCCAAGCAGGGAGCAGATGCTCTTGATTCCTGTTATCCCCAAGGGATGGGAGAGTCCCCTGCACACCAGGCCATTGCAGCCTTCCTGGGGTGACAGCCTGGCTGTGCCAGACCTCACAGCCATCGAGTGGGAGAGGCTGAGAACACCTTGCCTTCATAAAGCCTCACCAGCCGCAGGACCCAAGAGCATTTCACTGTGAGGGAGCCAGCAGGGAACACTCCCATCTCAATGCTTTGGACAGCAGCTGGTCCTGGGAGAAGGCAGGAAGGTCAGGAGTTGTGAGGAGCCTCCTGAGATGTAGTTTCACATCTGCCTCAGAAGTAGGGAAGCTCCCTGGTAAAGGGAGCACCATCTTTCCTGGCACAGTGGTTCCTCCTGGCTCTGGGCAGGACACCTCTGCCCCTCTTGCAGTGACCCACCTCACTCTGCTGGGTTCACAGCCAGGTGAGAGAACCCTCCAGACACTGCTGTTCGCAGCTGTAGCAGCCACAGCAACTGTGAATGAGATTGATTGGGAATGAGATTGTGCCCAGGGATTTGTGCCTGCCGTCCTGCAGCTCGCAGGGGACTGACACTCACCCCCTTCCTGCACAAGGGCTCAGCCAGTGGCCAGTGCCTCCTCAATTCCCAGCCCCGGATAAGGCTGTGTCACCCCTGTGTCCTGGCCTTGTGTTGGGTGGTGTTATTGAACAGAAAAGGCACAAGACTGAGCTGTGCTGCTCGTAAAGATGGTGCAGGCACAGTGTGTGTGTGCAGCTGCCCCACGGGCAGGGTGGCTCTGCAAAGCCTCGGGGCAGGAGGTGAAGGTGGGACTGCGGTCACACTACCTGGGTTGTTCTGAAGTTACAGACTGGGAGTCAGGGAAAAGGGATAATGGTGTGGATAGGGAAGGGAATACCAAACCTGGAAGAGCTGCAGCCTCAGATTCTGGGAACCTTTTACAACTTCCAGCTCTCTGCAATCCAGTGAGGGTGAGGAGAGCCACAGGAGCAGCACCCAGACCTTGGGGTAGTGTGGGACCACCATGGGGAGAGGTGGGTGAGGGGGCCCTGGCCATCACCATGGTCCCTCCCTCACCCTGTGCACCCACTGAAGTCTGCCAGGGCTTCTCCCTGCTTTCTTCAGGTCAGGTGCAAGGTTGCCCAGCTGTAGTTTCCTCTCAGTTAAAAAAGGTGCTGGGCAGGTGTAATCCAAGGCAGGTCAACAAAAGGAAGGGCTGCTCAGTACAGAGGGAAAGCCAACAACAGAGGGAATGGTGGGGCTGAAGAATTCAGTGCTTTCCCTGCTTCAGCTGCTCCTAGAGTGATTAACTTTAATGAAGTGATTAATGCAATTAACTAACTACAAAGGGGGAGAAATGTGGATTGAATAAGAAAAGAATCAGTTTGAGAGTGCTTACATAAGTGAAATCCACTTATTTACATCTCAGCTGGGTCTGCTGAAATTCTCCTGAATTTGTCTAGCTCATTTAGGGAGCTAGTGCCATCTCACACCTCGTGGCAGTCCTGTCTGAGAACAAGGGCAGGGACACAACTGTGTCTGTCCTCAGACAGGGAAACGAAAGGATACAGATATAAGGAATAGTCCACATCATGGCAAAAACACTGCTAAATACTGGAACAAGTGACCAAATGTGCTATTTGCAGGCATCTCTAGTAGGCCATGATGAGGTGTAGCAGCCAACGGACATGGATTTGTCAAGAAAAATGAAATGTTGAAGTGTCTCCTTTGTGCTAACCTGTGTATTAGAGGCAAGGACAAGCAATAACTCTCAAATAAGTGGATGCGCAGAAATGTTGACATGCTTGTGGTCATGCTGGCAGGAGAAGGTCTTGGCGGAATTGCTGAAGGCTGGTACCAAGGGAGGGAGCAAGAATGTGGAGTGGTCATTTCCATTCAGCGTCTGTCTGGAAGGTGGTGGGGAAGAAGGAGACAGCCAAGCTCTGTCCGGGTACCCCGGAGATTTCCATGGACGAGCAGGGTGTGTTTACAGCTCCAGCAGCTGACCACAGGCTGGGAAAAGAGGAAGTTCTCAGCTGGACAGGAGTAGTGTTCAGAGAGGCTCAGAGAAACCGCAGAAATGTGAGCCCAGCAGGGACCTGTGCTGGTGGTGGCTCCTCGGGGGCAGGTGGGACATAGCTGCTCTTGTCCCAGGGAACCACAGGATGGAGATTCCCTACAGCCACCAGCATTGTGCCAAACCCTCCGGGAGGGGATTGCTTTCTCCAGCCAGCTGCTGCCTCCTGCAGACCGGCCAAGGGGAGGAGAGCTCTGGGGACTGTCCCTGCAGAGCTCCCAGATTGCTGCCCACAGTCAGTCAAGTCTCCAGGGCACATACTGCTCTGCTGACAGTCATAAATTTTCCTTCAGAATCATTTTCCAGTGGAAAAGTATCCTTGTTTTACTAACTCAGTAGATTTTGTTGGGCAATCTGAAATGCCATCTGTCTGGCAGCTTCACCTCTGCCTGCAAGAAGAAAGCCCAGCTGGCAAGAGACTTTCAGACAAGAACCAGGAGGAACCAGGCACCTCAGCCACACAAGTTCCACTTAGGAACAGTCGTGGAAGGACAAGTAAGGAACTGAAGACCTGAGGGCTTTGTAGCCAGCCGCTTTCTAAGGAAGCAGAAGTGGCTGAGGGCAAGGATCAGGCTCCCAGTGACCTTCTCATTTTTCCTCCTCCTCCCTGCCCTTAGGAACAGAGGATCCCCCAAGGGAGTTGACAGAAGGAGCCAGTCTCAGCTGACTTCCTATGAGGTGTCTCATCATCAGAGGTGTTCAAGACTCCCCTGTACAAAGCTGTACCTGATTTCATGTTGTCGCTAGTCCTGTGTCAGGCAGGAGTTTGGTCCTCTCCAGAGGTCTCTTCCACCAACTCACCTGTGACTGCACAACAGACAGGGGAAACCCCCACTGGGACAGCCTCTACTACATGTAATCCTCCCAGGCAGGAGTTCTCCCTCTGCCTGCAAGGACTCCCCTGTTCTGTGTCTGACAATTGCATCTGCACCCTCTTCCTCTCTCTCACAGCAGTGTTTACAGCTCCTGGGGCCAAGGTGGACACAGTGGTGTCAGCACTGACAGTCAGAGGCCAAGATGAACAGCAGTGAAAGTGTTTTCCTCTCTGCCCTAGCCCATGTTGAGATGGGAAGGTCAGATTTTCACAGCCTCTCATTCATTCCTTCTCAGTCTTTGGGACAGGCCATTCCTCCCTTCTCTCTGCATCTCACAGAGTCATACAGACAGATAATGTCCTGAGTTAGGAGGGACCCTTAGGGGTCGCCCACTCCAGCTCGTGGCTCTTTACAGGAAACCTGAACAGCCCCACCATGTGCCTGAGAGCCTTGTCCAAGCCTTCAGCTCTGGCAGGTTTTGGGCTGTGAGCACTGCATGGGGAGCCTGTTCAGTGCCCCATGACCCTATGGGGAAAGAACCTTTCTGCTCTAAGCTGAGCCCACCTTTTGAAAACAAGTAGCAGAGAGATGCCAAGCTGGTTTGTAGGTATTTGATTGTACGTTGGCTGTGAGAAAAAGATGTATCTGAGAAACAGATGCAGTTCTTGCCTTTGTCAGGGATGATCTTATCTGGGAAAGAGAAGAATGCTGGTGCTGTTGTGGCAGATCCTAAAGAGGCCTTATCTGGAAGGCCAATGTAATTCATGTAATTCACTTCAAAAAAGCTGAACTCAGAAGGAATTAGATGTAGAAACTGGCTCATAGGATGATCAGGCACCTGGCTGTGCCTGTGAACGTTGTAGCGTAGTGTGGAAGGAACCGTAACTCTTCTTGGTGGAGAGCAGTGCTTGCTCGGTTCAGGACCTCGTGTGGGGAGGGACAGTGGGAGAGACAGGAGCTGGGAGAAGGCACCTTTTCATTCCTCCCTGTGAGCGGATTCCCATGGCTCTTTATTCCTTGCCTGCCACTAAGGACGTAAGAAAATCCCTGGCAGAGTCCCAGGCCCCCACTGCCAGCTCAGGAGGTGGCACCACGCTATGGACACACAGCTGCTCCAGCGCAGGCATTAGGGCACCAACGGTTCCTGCTTTAGGGACAAACAACCAGGAGAAACCACGGGTGGGCAGAAGCTGCTTCACATTTCAGAGCAGCCAGATGGATAGAGAAGGGGTCCTGACCCTTTGTCCTCTCACAAGGTGGCACAGCCCACCTCCGTGTTTCGGCAGGGTTTGGGGGTATCTGAGCATTTTTATGTGTGCCCAAGCATCCCAATGTCCCCTGCCAGCTGAGGGCTGCAAGTGGGGAGGCAGAGCCTTCTGCTGCTGGTCCACAGGATGCTGTAAATCTTGGGGAGCTGCTGCTGTGAAGCCCTTCACAGCACCAAGCCTGCTGTCTATTGAGAAAAGCCAATACCCTTCTGTCTGTCAGATGGCACTTAACCGCCGCTGTTATTCTAGATGAGTGAACACTTGTGTTATATTTTCCAATAGCAAAAACTAGGGTCAGCAGGGTGTCTGCTGTTTTAGCCAAATCCAGATGGGGTTTTCCTATAAACAAGTGCACACAGAATATTTATACAGGCGATGGCACCTGACGCCTTAACACTTAGGCCATCCTATTGAGTAGCCACTCATACTATAAGTCACTTCAGTGCATTAAGTAAATATTTTAATATAGCCATGTCACTGTTTATTATATAATGGCGGGGGCCCAAATCTTGCCTAATGCTTGGTTAAAAAGTCAGTTTACACCATCCTTTACAGTGAATCAAAGAATGCATAAACGGGGCTCTTTTGTTACTCAGAGCTCTGTTTACTTTACTTTTCTGTAAACCTTTCGAAACACTTGCTTATAAGAGCTGATAGAACCCAGATTTTCCCCAAGGGCTGAGGTGTTCATGATGTCGGGAAGGTACCGCACAGAGTAATCAATGGAGTTTCCACTGAGCAGCCCCAGGCTCGTCCCTCACTATCTGTCCCTTGCTCTGGTTGGAAACCAGCTCGAGGTGGCACAAAGGCTGCTTGTGCCGGGGAGAGAAGCTCAGCAGCTCCTGCTCCAGCACAGGTAGCTCTGACACACCTGGGGCCAGGTGCAGGTGGCAGCAGCACAGAGCAGCATTTTTGGAGGCAGAGGTTCAGCCTGGATCAAGTAAAGGCATCTTCGGCTTCTTCTCCGGCTGAAGGACTGTTTGAGATGGTGACCAGAGGGATGAATTCATGTCTTTTCTTTATTGCCTTCTTTCTTCACTTGCTTTTTCAGTGTCCCAGTGCAGCAGTAGCACCACCACCTCTCCCAGGTCACACCATTCTCTGCTTCACTCTGCAGCATGCTGCTGAGTCCTGGGGTCAGGAGCCATGTGTGGCTCTTACCTAGGTCTAGGAATCACAGAAATCCATGACACCATGAATTAGAGGCTGGGGACTTCAAAGGCCCATCACAGGTTCTGGTTCAGAAGGATTTGGGATTTTGCAGAGGATCACGTGGTCCTCTCAACCCTGCTCCCCCCTGTGTACCCCACACTTCAGTTCTCTGTGTCCAACCCTAGTTCCACTTCTGGCAGGGGAGAAATTTGCCCTGAGCAGGATGTACTTGACTCTTCGGAGCAATGCAAGAGCGTCCCCAGGGCAGTACCCATCAGACCCAGCTTGCCCTCAGCTCTTCTTGTACTTCTCCCAAGACCCTGAGCCTCGGAACAGCAGTCAAAGCCTCTGCAGATAGGAAGTGGGATGAGGTTAGGACACGGGAGAAGCCCTTCTGTTCCCAGCCTGGCTTTGCCCTGCAGTGGCATGCAGATTGTTCCAGAGAAAGAAAAGGCTGGACAGGAAGATGACAGGGAGATTTGGGGAGGTTGTGCCTTCCTGTCCCTAATTCACCAGCTGTCCATGTGCTTGGAATAGTCCATGGGTGCTCTGAGCTAGTGCAGAACTGGCACAGGAGGGATTGGGATTGCAAATTTTCCTGTAGAGGAGCTGATGGCAGCAGAAGAGCACACGCAGCTTCTTTGCATGGCTTCCCCCTCCAGGCAGACAGTGTGGTTTGCAAAAAGATCATGGGGCAGTGCTGGTCTCAGGTCACCTGTGAAAGGCAGGTGAGTGCTGCCAGGGAGGGGATAACGGCCTGGGGGAGAAAATGGGTGGCCTGGCAGTGAATAACAACTGAGCACACCCTTGTGACCTCTGTGACCTCCTCTGAGCTTGTCCCTGGGAGCCCCTGGCTGTGGAGCACCACTGCTCCCCACAAAGCCTCATCGGCACCAAGCCCACCCCAGCCAGGGCAGGAAGGGCCTGCAGAGCATCAGGGAGGATGCAAGATGTGCCGTGTCACCGGGTCAGTCCAAAGGGACACAGGGACCCAGGCAGAGGGGACAGGAGAGGGCCAGGCTGCAGGAGGCTCTGAACAGGGCACGGTGCTTTAGGAAGGAAGGAGATCCCTCCTGAGGCTAGCTGTCTGTGTGGCTGGGCCGTGAGCACCCGCGGGGAGTCCTGATGCTTCCCACTGGATGCTCCTCCCACCATCTGCTTTTGGTTTCTCTGCCAAAACAACACGCCTGTGAGTAATTTTAGAGCATTAGTTCTAGACCCGATAGGAATCAGGAAATTACCTCTCTGTGAGTTTCTAAGGTAACCAATGTCCACATCCTCCTCCATGCCATACTATGAATGGTTACAGCACTTAGCACCTCGGCTCCCTGGAAGGTGAGGTAGGAGGTTTGGGGACAGCCAGACCTGGGGCTGGAGGCTGCAGGTAGAACCCTGAGCCCTTTTGGACAGGGAGGGGAAGGGTCTCAGCAGCCCTGGAGCAGCACAGGGCAGGGTGGGCTTTGCTCCCCTCCCCAGGGCTCAGCCTGCCCTGTGCTGCTGCCCATGGCAGGGACACCACATCACACCCTTTGGTCCTTCAGCCATCCCCAGAACGAGCTCTGTGCTCTCAGCTCACCCTTGGTGAGAGAAGCATCTTTCTCCAATGCAAAACTTCCAAACCTTGTGGGTTCATTGATATTCCTGAAACTGTGAGGACCATTGTGAGTGGGAATAAAGCTCCCACCTAACACCTGGGATGAGCAGAGTTCTGTAGCTGATGCTCACGATGATGAACATCTACCCTACACCCCGTGGGGAGCCTCCTGTCTGTGTGCTGAGGTGGGCAGGCTGAGGAAGAGGAGGACCTCTGCACACACAATGAAGAGGAGAAGCTGTGGCTCCCGTGGCCAAGGATGCAGAGCTGAGCTGCCCACTGGACAGGGGACAGGACACAGCGCAGAGCCCTGCCAGAACTGAGCCTGAGGGACCTCTGCCCAGCCATGAGCTGCTCCATGGGGCACAAGAGCCCTAGACCTCCAGACCCCTGTCCAGAGCAGTGCAGGGAATGGATAGCTTGGTCTGGGTGCTGTGACAAGGTTCTGTGAGGGTCTCTGGTCACCATGGTGCACCTCAAACTCATTGTGATGAACAGTCCCTCTCCCTAGGGCTTTTGGATTTTGTCACTACCCAGCACTTTTGACAAGCCTGGTAAAGCAGTAGTATATTTTATCTGAAAAATTGCTCCTGTCTTCTGAGGATTTTGTGCAGTCCATGAATAGCCTTCAACCTCTTTTTCAGAAGTCCTCAACCAGTGAAAGCTCTGGCACTGGCAGGGGATTGGGCTCTGGAATATCCATGACTTTCCCTTTGCCTGCTGGACACTGGCTCTCATATTCCCACTCCTCTCATGCCCCAGCCAGCTGTTTTCCAGCTGCTGATCAGCTGCCAGCAGGAGAGAAGGAAGCAGTTTTTGCCACAGGGCACTGCACGCCAGGGAAGAGTAGCAGGATGAGTTCCACAGTACACACTTAGTCAGGAGCAATGGATGTTGAAACATCTGATAATTTGCTTTCTCACAGTACCTGTGCTGTCCAGCGCTGTCCCCAGGCCTTGGATCCTAGGGCTGAGGGATCATGAGGCAGTCATCTGGAGACAAACATCTCTAGTCCTCTCCTGGGAGCATGGAAATGCTGGCAAATGCTGGTGAAAGAACCAGGAACCTTTGAGCCCAGATATCTCCTGGTCCATGTAGGGAAGCCCATGGCTATTTTTCACTGAACTCATGTGCTCCAAAGTCTACTTTATGGTTTGTGTAAGGCCTAACAAGGTGTGTAATCCATGGGCTTGTAAAACCAGTGTGCACAGACATGTCTGTCTTTGGGAAGTATGTCTGGGTCTCAGAGCTCTTCTATAACAGAGGAATATTTCCTGTTGTACACACGAGGGCTCTGCTCAGGAACAAATCCACATTTTGCCCACGTGTGGGTGGCCTCTCACCACTGTGAGAGCAGAGGACGTTTGCAAGGCCAGATAGTACCAGTAGGGCAAAGAAGTTGGAGAATAGAGTCTCTGGGAATATATGTGCATTAGATACAAAAATTCTACAGAACCACTGCAGTATCCGTCGTTTCCTGGGAAGCAGCTCAGCTTTGTGCTCCCAGGAGGAGCAAGCATGTGCATCCTGGCTGTGGAGAGCACAGAACCCACAGTTCCCTTGCAGACTAGTTCAGATTTTGTAGTTAAGCTAGCCTGGGGCAGTGGAGGGCTGAGGTGCCATCTTTGAAGACAAAATGCTGCAAGTGATGCTGCATTAGTGAGGGCTGAAGTACAAACAAGCACACCTTGTGGAGAGCCATCCAAGGATGCTGCTCAGGACAGAGCAGCCTGGACACAAACAGCACCTGTGTCCCCTCCTGCTACGGGTACCCCACCCTGAATCCAAAGCTGTGTCCCCTCCTGCTGCGGGTACCTCACCCTGAATCCAAAGCTGTGCCCGTGCACGCTCTGGCTGCTGTGGGCAGCAGTGTGAGCACGAGACCCGGAGCACCAGCACCTGCCATGGCTCCAGGCAGCTTGCTCTGGTGTCTGTGCACCAGGACAGAGATCACTGTGTCCCTGCAGCCATGCTGGGGAGGACAGCAGTGCCAGTCCTGGTACCCTGCAGCCAGCCCCTGGCCCTGAGCCCACCTCAACTTCCCTGTCAGCAGAAGCTTCAACACCCTCACTGACCTTCTTATCCCACTGCTGGGAGAACAGCCCCCCAGCAGCACCCGGGGGTGGGTGAGGATGGGCTCTTACCCTGCTGCCTCCCTCCCCTGCCATGTGTGGACCACAGCAGGAGTAGTGGAGTGTGAATTCTGAATCCCCTGGGTCTCTGGCCCCTGTAATATATTGTTCTCCATTTCCCCCAGGGCAGCCTTGTTCCATTGAATAATTGGAAAGTATTTATCTGTGTCATATTAAGACCCATTTGGGATAATTGTGAAATTGGCAGCCCTGGCCCTCCTTTGTTTAGACCAGGGTATAATTTGGTTAATGTTATTGTTTTTTTTAACTTTGCCACAAGAAGGCGGAAATTTAGATTCCATTATTTAGCAAGTAGCTCTGAGGAATGTCCTTTGGCAGCAGGGACCTGCAGTGGGGCCACAGAGCTCCTTGCAGCCTTGGAGCATTTGGTGGGCACATTGAGTCTCAGCCAGGCCTCAAGAGCCCTTGCCACAAATCTCCATCCCTTCCAGATCCGTACATGTTCCTCCTCCCTGTCTGCTCCCCACGGTGCCACACACCAGATTGGAGAGGCTGTCACTGCAGCACATCCATTTGTGTGAGACAGGGACTGTAACGATGGCTTCATTGGGGCCAAAAGACACGTCAGCCTGGTTGGGCACCTGGTCCCAGCCACAGGGATATGGCTGGAGGAGAGCATAGAATGCTCAGTCACCCTTTTCTCCATGAGTCTGTTTCTAACCCTCTGTGCCTCAGAGCCTCCTTGAACCAGGCTGAGCATCTCCGTGTTTAATCCCTTGCAATTCTTTCCTGCATGTATCTGAATGCCTTTGGAACCATCCAACCCTTTGGCACATGCACCATCCTGCAGCAGAGAGCTCCACAGTGTAACCGTGCAGGGAGTGAGGAAATCTCAGATTTTTTCTTTTTAAAATCTCATGCTTAAGCACTTCCTTGGTTCTCCCTAGTTCCTGTAGCGAACAACCATTTCTCATCGATGCTGTTTGGACCACTCCTGACTCAGACTCAATCCTTCAGATTGAGGTTTCCTACCTCAGCCTTCTCCTTCCAAACTAAGGGTCCCAGCCCATTTCACTCTTTTTTGGTCATTGTTGTTGGCCTTCTCAGTGGACTCTTTTTTCCCCATAGGCATTACTTTTCATTTGCATTTTTATCTCTCTGCAACTCAGTATCATAATATCCTTCTGTAGTTTTCCATATGAGGCATTTTTTCCATGGAATCATAGAACCACAGAATGGTTTGGGTTGGAAGGAACCTTAAAGATCATCTCATTCCACCCCCTTTCACTAGACCAAATTGCTCCAAGCCCTGTCCAACCTGGTACTGAGTAATTGGACATTAATAGGGAAATTTCTATGTCTCTCTGTCTCGATCATCACAGTGACCAGCACAAGCCCTAACACTTTTTCCTGCCTTTTACCTTCATTAAAGCACACCTAACTTATGCTCCTTATGTCTAAATACTCATATTCTCTCAGAGCCTTTTAGCAGCTTTCGGTGAGGAAAGTTCTTAGAAATGTTCTGAAAATCCAAGTTCAGTCAAGTCACCTTTATTCAGGTGCCTTAAAATATTTCTGAGGCTTGAGGCACCGTGGAAGCCATTTGGAGCACACACCTTCCAACTCTTCATTCCTGATGCCTCAGCATGTTCAGAGCTCTGAGCCACCTGTTCTGGCATTCTTCTCCCTTGATGCATCTGGCTGCACTGCTGATGTGTTTGGTGCTGAGATCCCATTTGGTGGTGAAGGAAGGTGCAATATGGTGATGTGAGTTGTGATGTGCAGATGGGGATCCATTGGTGTAGTGCTGTGGCCTCAGGGAATTCATAGCTGATGAACTTCTGGGGAATCTGAGGAGACTGGGGAGATTTCCTCTCTTGCCCCTAACTACTACATCATTCTCACCAAGATACAGACAAAACCAGCAGTGGAGACCCTTCACCATATCCTGTCCTGTGTATTCTTTCCAAGCCAGGCACAGCTCCTCCAGAAAGGATATTCCACCAGGAATCTAGATTCTGCATGGAAACACTGGGTATCTGTCCTTGTACTACTGTGGAATAGCAATTATTTTCTTTTTCTGTCATCAATGATACTCAGGAAGAAAGAAGTGTGTAACTCCTGTGCAGCTTTACTGTGTCTCCTGATCCTTACCCACACAACCAGGAAAATGATTTCTTGTTGTTTCAGAAAGCTGTGGCTCATGGTCAGTGAAATAAGAGGGACCAGTCATGAGATTTGCAGCTGGACTTGGAGTCCCAGTCAATACCAAGCCTTGCCTCCTGCAAGAACCCCACCTGTACTTACCTAAACATGGCCCTTTTTGGTCACAGGCGTAGTGCTTTGAGTCTGGGTGATTTTGCAGATAAATTTAGACCGCAGGATATATTAAAATTTCTAGCCAGTAGGAGAATGATGTTCTTGAATAGCCTTCCAAACCGGAAAGTAGGGGCAAGGAGCCTATGTTGTTTGTAGATGAAACTTGATAAGTTAATGGAAGGGATTTCATGACACGACAGGAATGATCCTAGAGTGAAAAATTAAGCCATGGGATAATGGGCCTTGAATGTTTCATTTGTTTGTATCTCTGGTCGCATGCTAAAACAAAAAAAAAAAAAAGAGGGGTTCTTCAGTTCTTGATATTCTTTATTGCACTGTGGTTATCATCCCAAGCTACGAGTTGCCTATAGGAACCACACAATTTCTTTCTTCCTGGTGCAGCCTTGGCTTTTGGGGTTTTTTTGCTTTCTTTAACAGCATTTTGGCTAGAGATGGGATCTGTATCTGCTACACTGCTTCTGTCATGCCAGAGCTCTCCCGTGTGCCTGTGTGGGGCACCTTGCCCACAGTAAGATGTTCTTGGGTTTGGAGCCTTCTGCTCTTGGCTGGACTGTCAGATCCACCTGCATTTTTTATTTCTTTTGTGGCGTGAAGTGAGTGCTCATGTGAGTTCACCCTGGAGTTTCACTTTTAAAAGTGCTGTGGGTGCAGGGAGAATGTGTGGATGTTTAACTACTTTGGTCTCTGAGAGAAAAGGCTGAGAGGATTGGGGCTGTTCAGCCTGGAGAGGAGAAGCTTTGGGATGACCTAATTGTGGCCTCCCAGTGCCTGAAGGGAGCTGCAAGAGAGATGGAGAGAAACTATGTACAAGAGCCTGTAGTGACAGGACAAGGAGAAATGGCCTTAAACTGACAGAGAGTAGGCTTAGATTGGATATTGGGAAGAAAAATCTTCCCTGTGAGGATGGTGAAGGTAGTTGCAGCAATGCATTTTTCAGAAAAGGGACTGCTCTGGTGAGCTCTGCAGGGCTCAGTGCTGACCTGTGGTAGCACAGACACTGGAGAGGGAATCCCCTCACACAGCTCAGGTCCAGTCCAGGTGAGCTGTGCAGTCAGAATTCTGCTCCCAGCACTGCTGACCACAGGAGGCTTAGTGGAGAATGGATGGATCTGGAGCAAAGAGCTGTGGAGCACATCTGAAGGCTGAACTGTATATTGTCCTGCCATGCACCTGTTGGCACTTTCTGTTGACTCTTCTCCATACCAAAGTGTATTTTGACATCCTCAATGAGCACAAGCAGACAGGTTGTGCACTGGTTTCGCTCTGGGGGTTTCCTGTCAGAAGAATTACCTGGCAGCTCTGTTGGTGTGTTCTGTGGCATGGGTGGCACAGGATGCACACCAAAGCCATGCCTTACTCTCCCTCACTATCACCTGGGCTTTTTTGCCCTGTCAGTCTGATCCTGTGTCAACAGTTGAGGGCAGGGGACAGAGGTCTGGCCAAGAACAGTTTCACTGGACTCTGAGCAAGGTGGTGACAGGTTCTGCAGAGATCAGCAGCTGCTCTTCCTTTCTTGGCCACTTGCTTTGTGGGGTAGCCAAAGGAAGGGAGGTTCTAAGTCACCAGCCTGAAAAGCAGAGTTGGACATGACCCCTGTCACTGGATATGTTTGTATTCAGGGCTCAGACCCACAGCCACCGGGCTGGAGAGGTGACACTGCCCCACCCAACGCTTAGGACTGCTCCGTAGTCTGGCTCAGGTTAGTCTGTGCCGCAGCAGGAACACACCCTATGGGCTCAAGGCCTCTGCCAGCAGTCTGGGACCTTTCCCAAAGCCCTACTGGGTCACTCTGTGGCCTTTCCCACCCACTGAATGCTCCCTCTGCCAACTCAAGCTGGCGAGGCCCCCGTGCTGGGCACTGGGACCGTCCGAGGCTGCAGAGCTGATTCTGCCTCCAGCTCCTCTCCCGTCTGAGACCTGCCCTCACCGCTTTATTAATAGTTTGTCACTGTGCACTTTGTTCCTTCCCCTCCTCTGGCATCTAATGAAGAGGCATGGGTCCAGTTTGCGTTCATTTTCCATTTCAAATCTCTGCCATGTTTTCTTTCTTTTAGAAAGATTTTGTTTATTGCATTTCTAAAATGTAACAAAATATGGGAGACAAAGATCAGACATAACCACAAATGCTGCAAAATTAGGACACAGTTTAATGCCACAGCCATAACCAAGGACATCAACATGACCCGCAAGAGAAGCCAATGTTCTCCTGCAGAAATGTGGGGAGGCAGCTGCTGGCAGGGGTGCAAGAGTCACCAGGAGAGCGTTTGGGGGTGATCAGCCACAGCTCAATCTGCCTGGTGGCAGCAGTGCCACAATCCACATGGAGGAAGGTCCTGAACTAAGAGCTGGGCTCCTCAGGACTTCAGCAGATTCCCTTGGGATGCACAGACACAGAGCTGTGTACTTCCATGTGAGCAGGGCAAGCAGACCTCAGCCTGGGACAGAAGCTGCCCTGCCCGAGCCGTGGATCTGCACGGGCTGAGGGACCTCAGCTGGGGTCTCCTTTCAGGGCTACAGGGCCTTCACAGACAAAACAGCCTTGCAAGAGACCTTTCTGGTGGAGGACCACATTGATGAATCCAGAAAAGCTCTCCATGTTAGTAAATTTTTTCTGAGTCCAGTGCAATGCTATGAGAAAATTCAGCCTGGACTTCTTTAGGCATTTGTGCTCATGAGCTCAGGCATCTCAGAGTAGGATGGGGAAGCCTGTGGGAGGGCCTGGCCTCAAGAATCCCCCACACGTCATTGGGATGAGAAAGCTGCTCATTATGTGGCTGTCAGAACCATGACTTTTTGGTAAAAACAGTGTCAGTGTCAATGGCAACAGCGATGCTGATGGCGTTAAGTACCAGCGTCACTTCCAGGGATTCCCATCCCACTGGAAAAGTTAGAAACCATAAGGTTTTGACTGGGGCTGGATTTAAACCATTGAAAGCAATGCATTTCCTTTGAACCAGGAGCATGGTTTGTCCTGTGTAACCAGCCCACGTTGCACTGCCACCAGCAGAAACAGCTCATTGTTAAGCATTTATAAATTGAATAAAATCAAATAATAGTTTAGAAAAAAAGTATTTTTTCTCTCAGAAGCCTCATTCTGCCAAGGCTGCTGGAGCAGGGCTGTCCCCAGGTGTGGAGGGCCCTGCGCCTGGTGTGATCCAGACCCCACCAGGCCCAGCACGCAGCACACATGAGTCAGACTTGGAAAATTCACAAGATTAGCCTGAAAGAGGTTTTGCAAACAGAACAAGCAGCAAGAACAAATCTGAGGCTGATAACTGCTTTTTGAGCCTTTTCAGCATACTTAGAACATTACTGCTTATTTTAAGATTTTTAAGTTTATTTTAAGATTACTTTAAAAACTACAAGTATGGCCCAGTTCATAAGGAGGTGTTTCATCTAACTCAGAACTATCTGAATACGTTGTCCAGTAAAGCTCTAGCAGTATTTTTAGCAGACTGTTTCACCATGGAAATAACCCTGGGCACAAGAGCAGAACTAAGGACTGGTGGTAAACGCTAGGTAGCCCATGAGCTGCGATTCTTAAATGCTTCTAATCACAGAATAAAATAATCACAGAGTGGTTTGTGTTGGACAGGACCTTAAAGCCATCCAGTTCCACTCCCTGCCATGGGCAGGGACACCTTCTGCTATCCCAGGTTTCTCCAAGCCCAGTCCAACATGGTCTGGGACACTTCCAGGGGTGGGGCAGCCTAGATAATCTGTGCCAGGTTTGAAGCCATTCCTCCTTGTCCTGTCACTCCAGGCTTTTGTAAACATTGTCCCTCCATTGTTCTTGCAGGCTCCTTTAATCTTGAGCCAAATGCAGAAACCATGGCTGACAAAACTCATCATGCTGGCAGCCTGAGGCTGGCCCATGGGCAGGACAAAAGCTGTGGGTGACTGTGGAGGTTTCTGCCATGGCTCAGCTCCCACCCCACCTTCTCCATCCACGGTACTGCAGTCCTGGAGATGTAGGGAGTAGGGTTATAGCTTTGGCCTTCTGGGTGCTCCACCTCTGTCCCAGCATGGAAAGAGGCTGAGAATGGGGGAGCAGGCTGCTTGTAGAGGCAAGGGCCTGGCACAGGAGTCAGGGTCAAGCGCAGAGCAATAGGGAAAAGTGCTGGAGTCCTCACAGGGTCATGTCATGGGGCTTTACACAACACAAGTCCCTGCCCTGGGCCTGCCATTCATGCCTTCAGTGTTGTTGCCATGACCAGCCCTGGATAAATGCTGTACAAAAGCAGGAGCTGAGACAGCTGGAGTGCTCAGGCTGCTCCGTGTCAAAATGATGCCTTGTCCTCTGTCTTTGACATCCAGAAGTGTAATTTCACTCCCATGGTTCCTGCAGTATCTCTGCCTAGTCAGGCTCTGCTCCTTGCCTCAAAGCTTCCATTTTCACCCTCTGCAGATGGCTGTGTTTCCCCCCTTTGTCTCTGGACTGTTTGCTGTGTGTCTGGAGCACGGCACAGTGTCCCAGTGTCACCGTGGCCATCCATCCCTTACACCACCGTCCATCACTCACACCAGGCACGGGCCCAGCTCTCCCCACACGGTGCCAGGAGCTGGGGCTGCCTCTGTGCCAGCACAGAGCCTGTGCCCACGAGCAGTGGTGCCATGAGAAGCACCAACATTTGAGGGCAATGGGTGTAAAAGGGTGTCCCCTCTCCGCTCTGTCTCTGCACAGAGCCATCTCCTCTGCCTGCCAACACACCGAGTGCTGGCTCGGTGAGACCTCTGAGTATGGTGCTGATCAGTCACTTGCACAGATATTTGCCAAAATTTCCAGCTCTCTCGGACAACATGATGGACAAGAGCTCAGATTTTTACTCCCAGCCATGCCAGTGACGACAATGTGCCCCTTCTGCTGCAGTGTGTGATGTGGGGAGGGCTTTGCTGGATGTAAGGTGATCAGGCCAGTGTTAAATACTATTTGGAGCAAAGAACTAATCTTTTTCCAAGTTTCTGTGAATGAAGAGAGTTAAAATAAAGCCAGGGCTGAACAGGGCTGAACATCCTGGAATAATCCCTGGGAGTGGTACAGTGTCTCAGCTAATGCTACACTGTCAGTGTGAGTCCATCACTTTTTATAGTCAGAGGCAAGAAATGTGTGCATTAGGAAACAGATCATCTCACCTGCTCCTCTGCTCACAGGCAGGCTCTAGAATCCCCTGTTTCACCCTGGTGAGTGCACAAGGAGCAGAGTGCCAGGCGCTAGAGCCTGCACTTGTACTTTGCCATGGTCAGAGGGATGCCAAGCACAGAGAGAGCTCTGAGAGTTGCCCTGGGCTGTCCACCCAAGCCACGCTGCTCTGAGGCCCTGGATGTTTACTGGACACTTCTGGGGTTCTGGGTCCCATCAGGCAGCTGGCAGTGGGCACACCTCTGGATTTTGCACAGATGTCATCAAAGGGATTTGGTATAGCACAGACCCCCTCCCAGTTCCCCAAGAAAGCTCATTGTTTAGCAAAGGTTTCAGCCTGTCACCTTTGGGAAGGTTAATGCTGAAAATCATGAGGTCTTGTGGAATCAGCAGCAACCACAGAGCAGGAGTGCTTTGCCTTTTTCCTACAGTTAATCATTCAGAAATGTCCCCCTGGGCTCACCCTAGATCCCATCCTGGATCTGCCAGCCATGTCCATACATCCCATGGTCATGGGAATCTGCTGGCAAGGCAAGAGGTAGCAGTAGTGTCACTTCTGCCGCACTGCAGGCTGGAGGATCGAGAGGGGTGTGACCCCTCCTTGGGATGTCCTGGGGGCAGTCCTGGGGGATGTCCTGGCAGAGCCCATCAGTTGGGTTACCCTCCAGTAGACATCTGCTGCCACAGGGTTAGACTCCAGCCACGTCACTGTGCCCTGGCAGCCTCATGCTCCTGTCACAATGGGTCATCATATCAAAACAGAGTCATTCAGACTCACTTTCAAAGTTCTGCTTTGTCATGGAATCACAGACTATTTGGGTTGGAAGGGCCCTTAAAGCTCATCCAGTTCCACCCCCTGCCACAGGCAGGGACACATTCCACTGTCCCAGGCTGCTCCAAGCCCCATCCAACCTGGCCTTGGACACTTCCAAGGATGCGGCAGCCACAGCTTCTCTGGACAGCCTGTGCCAGGGCCTCACCACCCTCACCTCATCTCACATATTTTTCTCTATACCAAATCTAAATATACTTTCCTTCATCTTAAAGCCATTGCGCCTTGTCCTGTCACTCCATCCCTTGTCCCAAGTCCCTCTCCAGCTCTCCTGGAGCCCCTTAGGGCACTGGAAGGGGCTCTAAGGTGTCCCCAGAGCCTTCTCTTCTCTAAGAATTTTCTCTGTTTGTCTGCTCTCTCTATCCCATGCACCACACCTGCAGTGCTGTACATGACAGGAACGCTCCACATTATCTTCTGAGTGCTACCAGAATATAATAAATCACCTTGCAGAGCTCACGCCAGCCTGCCCATGCTCACAGTGCGGCATGAGGGTGTACTGGTGCTGGGAAGGGCCTTTGGGTGTCAGCAGATGCACCATGAACATGGATGCACAAGAAGAGAATCAGTTCTTGAGGAATTAACCCGAAGACCACTTATTTTAGAACAGCACAATTTGTCAGTCCAATTTTGTCACAGATATCTTCAGCCTATTTGAGTACTGAAAGAGAGGTGGGTCTTTGGAGAATCTGGGATAATTACCCATTCCTGATCACCATTTCCTCTACTATTTTCCAGTACTTAAATCTTCTTTCTCTGAAAAAAAAATGAAAGAGAAATCAAATCACTCCTTTTCAAAACAGCTTGATGGGACAGGGCTTGATGGGACAGACAACTGAGCTGCTCCCCTGAGAACAGCCCCTCTCCCTCATCATCCAGCCCAGGCTGGAGGCCAGGAGCTGTCCTGGATGAAGATCACTGCCACTTCCTGTCCCTGGGCTCTTCACTGCTGTCTAAGGCCACATGGCCTGAGGGCAGCTTGGAGCAGATATCAACGCTGAGAGTTTGGAGGCTGGGAAGGAGATTCTATCCTAAAAGCGCCTGGGGGTGCAAAGAGCTGGCAAACCTTGCTGAGCATGGGGATCACACTGTGACCAAACACTGGGTGGGTTTGCCTCAAGTGGAGATTTTATGGTTCACACAGATCTGTTCTCTGGCTCTTGGCACTGACCCCACGCAGGGCTTGCACAAGAAGCTGCACGGAATGACTTGTTGGTGAAGGGGGGGATCTGGGCTTGTGGCAGGTTTCCTGGGTTTGTTTCTGTGCTCTGGGAAAACCCCATGCAGGCACTCCCCCTGCCCTGCAGCTCCTCTGTGCAGCTGAAGTGGTGAGCAGGTCACTTCTCCAGGGCATGGGAGGAATGTGCAGATCTGTGGGAAGCAGCCTGCGGGCTCCATTGCCGTCAGCGCTGTCACAGGATGGGGTTTTCTGTGTCCCTGAGGAGGCAGGACAGAGCTCAGTGTGGGGAATCATCCAACAGGGACGTGGTCTGCAAGGCAAAACATGAGATAATAGCAATGGTGCATGTCCTGGCAGCCCAGGGAGGTCTCAGAGGAGAAAAGACCTCTTGTTGCAGGTTAAGGGCAAGCGGTCAGAGGTGCCTTCTGCCTTGCCAAACCTGACACATCTCTAAAGAGGACCAGGCTGGATCCCTGCAGAGCTTGGACACAGCAGGACTTGATCAGCATTTGCCACAAGCGAGTGCAGATATTCACAGGATATTTGCCCCCAGGAATCCAGAGCTACTCCTACTGCCTGAGCACGGTAAACACCAGCTAAAACACACCAAGGCCATGTTTAGTGAGATGGTTTTATCAGCAACATTCCTGCAAGCAGAAGCCCAGGAACACAAACACACCACAACAAACACGTGAAGAATTTGATAAGGCTGAACTGCATCTCTGAACATCTCTCTCCTGGGTTTTCTCTCTGTGTGTTTAAAGTTTTATGGTGGGTCACGATTGCTTAAGAGATGCTGCACATGCATTAGTGCTAAATGTATTTACTTCCACTTCAACCTCCAGTGGAGCAAACAGCAAAGCAGGGGTGGATTTGGTGGATCCAATACTGAGGAAGTGTAAGCTCTGCTCATTCCCACCTCGGGGCATGCTGGAGTGGCACAGGGGAAAGGAAAGTGGGAGGGCAAGGTGAGATGCATGGCCCATGCTGGGCAGAGAAGATTTGTGCAGACCATCAAAGTTCCATCACAGTAACCCAAGCAGGACCCAGCCTGGTAGAAGTGTCCTTCCTGAAGACACTTCCAGATGTTAGAAGCCAAGTGCACCTCGAGGTGCTGTGTCCAATTCCACACAGGCTACAGGCAGGAGCCAGGGATCCCAGTCCTGCAGAGATGCCTCAGGTCCAGCTGCTGCAGGCTCTGCATCCCAACAGGAATCTCTCAGGTGGTGCTGGAGGCCTCTGCTCATCCCCCGGGCTCAGCCATGGAGCTCAGCTTCATGTGACACACAGATGCTCCATCTCCTATTTTCCTTTCCTTTTTGGGTTGCTAAGGTGCATTTGCAGGACAGCAGTGGCACTGAGCAGAGGAAACAGTGTCTGTCCCTATGTTAGATCCCAGAGGAAGGCTCAAGAGATGTTTGTTTAGCTCCAGTGAGTGGCAGATCCCTGTTTTGGTATTTCTGGTGCATACCTTGGCACAAAGCTCACTCCTGGAAACTTAAAAAAAATTGATCCAGGACCTTGACATGTGGAGACCTGAGGTGTGAGGCAGTTGCTGAGACCTGGACAGTGAATTTTTCAGTTTAAGAGTTTTCCAGCAAAACAATTAGTTTTCTGGAAGATGAGCTGCTGAAGCCAAAATTGTTTCTCAGGGAGATAAAGTTCTTCCCCATTTCTAAAAATAATTTTTAATTTCAATGGTTCAGTTCATTTTTCCAAAGAAAAAGTTAAAAATGTTATAGGATAAAAATATTTTAGAAATACCCAATTATCTTCCCAGCAGGACAAACTCCAAACAGTCTGTGGGCACTTCACTGGCTGCCTTGGGGATGGGGAAGAGGGGCAAGGGGACATGGGAAGCAGGGCAAGGGGACATGAGGGGACATGGTACGGGGTGAGGGGCAGCCTGTCTGGCTTTGCTGCTCCGTTAGCTCCTCAGGAGGTAGGAGTGGGGGACAGGCAGCATCCTAATGTCCTGTCCCTGTCCCAGGGAGCAGAGCTCGGAGCTGCCCTCGGGAGGAGCTGCAGACCCTGGGGAGCTCTGAGCTCAGTCTGCTCTGCTCCTCTGAACAAGCCAAGTGCTCTCAGGCACTCCTTGTGTGGCCCCTCAAGGCCCTTCACCACCTCTGTGTCCCTCATTCAGATGCTCTCTTAAAGTTTCAGATCCTTCTTGGACTGTGGCACCAAAGCTGCCCCAGCCCTGGAAGTGAGGATGCCCCAGCCCAGAGCAGAGCAGGACAGTCCCCTCCCTCCGCTGGCTGGCAGTGCTGGGCCTGATGTCCCCAGGACACGGTGTCCCTTTGGGCTGCCGGGGCTCACGGGTGCCTCAGACTCAAGTGGCCATGGACCCCCAGGTCCCTTCCCACAAATGCTCTCCAGCCTCTCCTTCCTCTGTCTGTCCATTCATCCAGCGCTGCCCCATCCCAGTGCAACGTGGCGTTGTCTTTGTTAAACTTCACATATTTGGTAGAATCAGCCAAGTCCCTCCTGGGCCTTGGTGAGCAAGCGTGACCAGGGGGAAGAGAGTCTGAGCCTCATCCATGCTGCACTGCTGCACGGCAGAAAGCAAGGAGGCTTCTCCTTCAGAACCAGGCGTCATCTCCAGAGGATTTCCAGCGTCTTGCAAGGAAGTACCTGTGATGTACCATGGCAGTCCAGCTTGATGGATTTAAAATGTACATTCTCCTTCAGAACCAGGCATGTCCTCCAGAGGATTTCCAGCGTCTTGCAAGGAAGTACCTGTGATGTACCATGGCAGTCCAGCTTGATGGATTTAAAATGTACATTCTCCTTCAGAACCAGGCATGTCCTCCAGAGGATTTCCAGCGTCTTGCAAGGAAGTGTCGTGATGTACCATGGCAGTCCAGCCTGATGGATTTAAAATGTACAGGCAGGGAGAGACAGAACATGACCTGTGCTGTGCACGGCCTCGCAATTGATGTGTTGGCAGCAGCAGTTGATGGGAGATGTGCTCTGAGGCTCAAAAGTGTGTCTAAGCTTTGTAAATACAATCAGTTCAGCCTAAATGAGGGAACAATGTGAAATGTTTTGAGGCCAAATTTCACTTCAGAAAAAAACCACCGCTGAGCCAGTGGTGCTTGAGTGTGTTGTGAAGCCTCCGTCTGCGGGGTCACAGTGTGACCTCCTGGCTCAGACATGAGGACCCCGGCACACCCACTGCAAATTAAAATGTTGCATATGCTCTGAGTGTAAAAAGAGATTGTACACAGAGCCTGCAAGGAGCCTTCCTGAAAGACTTTCGCCTCGGCTGGTGGTCTTGCAGCTTCAACAGTGGATGTCTGGCTCACGCTCTCTATTTTTGAAAAACATTAATAATCATAATCCATATAAAACTGTCATATTGGTTCAACATGTACGTCACCAAAGCCCTGACTAATTTATCAAAGATTTAGTGTTCGGTTGAACAAAGTCTCATTTCTGTAAGCAGATGCAGTTTGCTGGATTGTTCTGTCATCACCCGCTGTTCCCACTGGAAAGATGCATCGTATCAGCAACTTCAAGCAGTTAAAAAAATGTACATTTTAAAACAGCAATGTAAACACTCATTGAACGTTCCACGCTAGTCCTGAATTACATAAAGAGTTTAGGGGCTAACGCTGCTCGTGTCAAAGTGGGTCTGCAGCCCTGCAGGGGATGGATCCTCGCAGTGGGGATGGGGAACTGCACAGCAGGCACACCACCGGAAAGGAGACACGAGCTGCTCGAGGGAGCTATAAGGCTAAAGCAGACATGGCAGATGAAATCTGTTCAGAGACGCAGCACAGCACAGCTCTGGCCTGCCTGGGGTGTTTTCATGGGCAGTGGCAGCACGTCAGGCCTTGGCAGGAAGAGTTGGGCACAGCAGATGAAGAAAGGGCCACAGTGGCGAGTGAGGAGGCAGCAATGGGAAGTACACAGCAGAAGGGAAGCTCTGGGGGCAAGGGCTGGGCCTGCACTGTGTTTCTGAGCCCAGGCAGCAGGGCTGGGTACAGACACAGCCTGTCCCAGGCAATGCACACAGGCATAGCTTTGTGGGCCACCTGCAAAGGGATAAAGTGACACTGGGACCTCTGGGACCTCCCTCTTGGCCAGTGCAGCCACCCCACGGGCACCCCGTGTGACATGTGCCAGCAGTGAAACTCAGGGTGAGGCAGGACAGATGGACACAGGGTCTGAGCTGCAGCTGGGGGGACAGGAAAGGCTGGAGCAGGTGGGGCGGACAGTGAGGAGGATGAGAAAGCAGATGGCAAAATCCCTGCTGGTGCAGGGTAGGGAGAGGGGTGTGAGGGTCCTGGCTCGCAGAGTGTGGAGGAGATGGTATCGTGTACAATGCACTGTTCCTACTTCCTTATACAGTAAATTGGTAACTTTTTGTATTAAATCAGATTTTATCACTGAATTAATCTTACACTTTTCTATTCTTGTTCTCTACAAATGACCTTTTTTAGCTCTCCTCTGCTCTTTCCTGATGGGACTCATTAGGAGCTGGTGCTGATTCTTATAGGCATTCACTTTCACTCAGCATCTGGAGATTTTTCAGACAATGCTCTGCTGAAATGGTCCCTTGCAGTTTTCCTCTGATGTGCTCAGTATCACAGCCCCTCCTAGGCCATGTGCCTCCATCCCACAAACACCTTTGGTTTAAGCTGGATCCTTTCTGTCTATATTTCTGGTGCAATGGGAGTGTCATCAAGCACCTCACAGCCCAAAGATCTGTACAAGCACAACCTGAATTTGCAGAATTTCTTAAGAGATTTTGTGATGTGTTTTGACCACAAGCCCCACATAAACCTTGGACAACAAGTGCCGAGATGTGTACCAGAACGATGTGGTAAACAAACAACTCCTCTGTCCTTCAAAAACTCTCAACATTTTGTACCAAATATGTTTGAATTCTTCATAAAGCCTTTAGCTCTGGTGGGTGCTAATCATGACTTTGATGTCAGAGAACAGGTTTTGCACATGCATTTTACTTTACAGGGTGTATGTACACCTCCTGGTATAAAATCTGACTGGTGTTTGCTCTTTTCATTTGCTGTCATTATCACGCAATTAGCAGCCTCCTCTGTGTTGTGTGGAATTATTCCTGTCACACAGTTTTCTCAGCAAACCAGAGTCATATAAAGGAAAACTGTTCTCATTCATAGATCTCTAACAGTTCAAGAGCTCACTCATGTGGGTTCTCCAGGACAGTGTGTTTTGAAGACAAATTTTCTGCACATGATCTGTGCCCATGGGTGGAAATTCCTCCAGCCAAGTAGCCAAGTAGCCAAATGTCCAGCAGATAAGGAGAATCAAGCAGGAAATAGGGAATCCTGAGGTCTTCCTGTGCAAACTCTCAGTAATCAGCTGTTTGTGATCTGATCGCTTCACAAATGCCAGTCTTCATTCACTGTTCCCCAGACTGATTTGGGACTTTGTCTTTGCCTGTGATTTCTTCCAGAAATCGCTTTGGGATCTGCTCCTCTCCCTGATCATCCAAAGTGGAGCACTCGGAATCTGGACCAGTCCCTCCAGGCACGGTGATGAATGGTGTGATCAAACAGGATCGCTCGGACCACAAAAGTGCACCAGCTGGAAATGAAGAGGAGAAGGCACCCAAGGAAAAGTCTGGCAGTGAAGTGAGAGATGGCACCAAGCTCCAGCCCCCACCCTTCGCGGAGCGGAAGAATGGTGAGTCCCTCGCTCGGGAATGGAGATGGGATCAATGTTGGTTTAGCATCTCTTGCACGTGCTGGGTTTTTGGTTCATTGCTATTTTTATATGTGGTGCTTTTGAGGGTGTTCACCAGCAAACATCTTGCCATCTCATGGCAAGATTTTAAGATTTAATGGAAGTGGGGCCTGATCTCAGTATTTCTGGGAGAGCCTTTAAGGCTGTCGTCACCTTTGAGGCATGTTCTTTGCAACCAAGTGTTTGGCATGATTTTGGCTGAAATGTGGAATTTCAAGGTCTTAGGAAGAGCCCAGTGTTCCAATCACACCATTAGAATTTCTGGGGAATTAGGGTGATGTGAAGTTGATCAGTGAAGAAGGAACGGGAAGGGTATTTGATTTGCCAAGATCCTGATGGACTGCTCCGCTCTCACCAAGTACTGGGTGATCCAGAACCCCTGGTCTTCACCAAAATTGCTTTAGATTGATGTAACAGAGAGCAGAATTTGGCCCAGGCCTCTGCAAGTGTCATTTGTGTGGTCATGGCTCCAGCAGCTACTCTTGCTGGCAGATATCGCTCCAAGTTTCGGTGGAGAGCTGTTGGTGGAAAGATGATGGACACACAACTGAGCCTGTGCAAAGCATGCTCAGGCTGAGGAGTTGTTTGCCATTTCTTTCAGGCAACTGTATAATATATGGAATGAAGAAAATTCCTTTTGTGCACTCTTAGGCTTTCAACATTAAGTCCTCAAAACATCATGCGATGTGAAAGTGCAGCCCAAAGGCACTATTTTTGCTTTGTGTCTTTGATTGTTTGCATTATTGTACAGGACCCAATTTTTCTCAATCACTATAAATCAGAAATAATCCAAATGATGTCATCATGGCAATGCACCGGTGTCAGACTGGAGGAACACAGCAGAGAGTCAGGCCCAGGGCCTGCCATAGCCACACTCAGTCTCACCAGGGAGGACTCTTTCCTACAGTCCCAGATGTCAAAGTGTACCTGAGATAATACAGTAACAACAAAAATTTGTAGAGGGACAAACTCTTCAGTGACATACAAGAAAATTATACTTTCTCTGTAGCTTTCACGTCCTTATTTTTTGTATAAATTTTATACCTTTCTTTTTCTTGTGGGGAGGAAAAGAAAGCAATATCTCCAGGTGCCCACACGCTCCCAGCATGACCATCAGGTACCAACTGCCCTGAGCCCTGCAGCACTGCCAGCACCTGCCTGGCAGCTGTCCCTGTGTCAGGCGTTCATGTCCCCCGGGGCTGGTGGCCCACCAGGACATGGCTCCACCCCTGCAGCCCCTCCACACTGGGCCATTTGCCCTCTCTAAGTGAGAAGAACCCCCCACAGTCTGGGCATCCCTCCAGCCCTTTGCTCTGCTCCGTTTCCCTTTCTTTAGCACATTTAGACAGCACAGGGGCTCAGCTCTTCCTGCCGTCCCCATTTGGGAACAGCCGGCTCCCTTCATCTCACATCATCTCGGGAGCTGGCAGGGCTGCCGAGTGTCACACACATCATGTGGCACCTGGGCCTGCCTTTGATGTCACGTTCTGTGGTGTGACAGCTCCCGCAGGGCCAGTGGAGCAGCCTGATGAAGTGGGAAGGGGCCATCCCACAGCCCCCCAGGCTGCCCTCCACAGAGCCCAAAAGCAGATTTGTCCCTGCCAAGGACAGAGCCTTCCATCCCCCTCAGTGCCCTTTGTTGGGGTGTCACAATAAGGACCTTCTAAGCTGTCTTCTGTGGAGGGTCAGCAGTTGGGATTGACTTGGGGAAAAAACAAGGCATCAGTGTCTCCTCATAGCCCACCCTCATGAAGGGCACCCCATGGGTGTGCTCAGCACTCCCACCTTCATCCCACACACACAGGGGACAGCAGGGTCCCCCCATCCGAGATGGTGCCGCTGAAGGAGACAATGCCTGGGAATGAGCTGGGTGAAATTGAAGCTTCCATCTCTTGTCCTTAGGAATCTTCCAGGGCATTAAGGAGAAGCAAGTGCAAGGTGTGTCAGCCCCCACTCCTCCTCCTGCCCTGTTGCATCCCATCTGCTGAGGGTACAGATGTGCACACCTCAGCCAGGCAGGATCTGCCCTTTGCTCCATGTTCTTTCCACCCATGGGCTGGTGGTCTGTGCTGGTTCCATGGGTGCTGGGCAGACACCGTTCTGTTCAGGGCACAGCTCCTCAGTGAGGACCAGCTCCTGCCCAAGTCTGAACTTTCAAACTGCCGTCTTTATTTGACTTAACTTTGATTTAATAAAAACAGTCTAGCTAGAATATTTTTAAATAGGAAAATAGTCTTTTTAACTCTAGTATTACTCAAAAATGGCTGAGGGGATTTCATTTAAATTTGTAAAAATAAATCACCTTTGAGCAAGCAGAAAGCCCATTTGGCAGGACCTACAAAATTCTGGGACTGCATGCGTAAGTCCTGGAAAATGGAGTCCTGTTGCCTCTACATCAAGCAGGAACCCTGACCTCTGCCTGCCCAGCTGTACTGCCAGCCCCAGGCCTGTCCTGTCCCAGGATGGAACACGCAGACTGTCCTTTTACCCTGACAGTGCCCAATCCCATAATGTTTGTATGCCATGACAGCATCTCCTTCTAAGTTCTGGTCTTACACTGGCCTGAGCCAGGCAGAGCTGTGAGCTGCTACCTCAGAAGAGCCTCGGGAGAGGCAAACATGGCTCTGGGTCCTTCTAAAGTCCCTAGTGATGCTGGGTTTGGAGATGGGGCCTAGGCCCCCCGCGCTCCTCATTGTGCATGACTTGGCTGGGCACAGGATCCATGGGCTCTTGCACCCTGCCTCGACAGAGACTGGCACTCTGACCTCGGCGTGGTGACTCCATCTCTCAGCCAGTGCTCTGCTCATCCCATTCCGTCTCTCCATGCAGGGACAGTGCTGAGGCACAAGGTCAGCGCATGACACCCCTCAGAGTGGGGACACACCATGTCCTGCCCACCCCTTTGTTGCTCCCCGGGCTGCTGTGGTTGCACACAAGGGCAGACACAAAAGCAATAAGGTAATTGTTGGTGCATGGGCACATGAGCCCCTGCAGGGCACTGGGGTCCCCAGCAGCCACTTCCTCAGGGTTCTGGAGCCTTCAGTCTGGGAACCACAAGGGGCACTGCCTGCACTGCATCATGTGAGCCACAGTCCCATGGTGCAGGTGCCAAGGGTTCACACAGTTTAGTACATGCATCCCTCACAGGCTCAGTGCTCTGAGTTTGGGGGTCTCAGATCCAAAAGCTGCTTTTACGTCCCCAATCCATCTGAAACCCTCCCAGATGTTGACTCCAGAGCCAGTGGTTACACTCTGAAGAAACATCAATGCTCCCAGGATCAGTTTCTTCAGCTGGTAGCAGTTTTCATCCCACCCCAGCTCACCCCAACTAATACCTCTGTGACCCATCCCATCCCATCCCATCCCATCCCATCCCATCCTGTGCTGTTGTGCTGCACACCTGTATTTTATCTGTGTCAGCTGTGCCATGGAGCAGCTGTAGAACATTTCACTTGCCTTGCAACAACGCTGTCTTTACCTTGGCCATTCCCTGTGTGACCCATGATGATCTCTCTGCACACCTCCCAGCAGTGGGGAAGGCAGTGAGGGCACAGGCTCAGTGGGTGACTTTCACTGTGTGTCTTTCCCTGTGCCAATTTGGCCAGGTGGATTTTAGAAATAATTTTATGGTAACATTTGCAATCACAAGGAAAAGGGCCTGAGTACATGCAGGGACTGTCAAGCAGCTCCTCCAGAAGCATCTCTGTAGGTGTGCTCAATGTCAAGAGTGAGGTGTCCTTTGGTACAGCCCAGAGACAGCAAAGTCCCTTCTTCCTTGTCCTGGTACTCTGAGACTGAGATGAATTTCACTCATGGAGCTGTCAAAGTGTGAGACTTTTATCCTGTCTGACCTGATGAGCTTTCTCTACCAAAGAAACTGCTCAGTACAAGCTCAGCCCACTCCGGAGGGGCCCATTTCTCTCCAGTGATTATCAGAGTTTAAATGCCCAGCTCTGACCCAGGTAACCTTTGAAGAAGAGATTGATTTTACCCATTTGCCTCCACCCATGTGTCTCCAGGTCTGGGTGTCAGCTCAGGTGAAGGGTCTGGTCCCCAGGCACTGCCTGGCTACTGCAGGTAGGAGAGATGAAGGGCTCCCCTGTGCCTACCCCACTCCAGTAGCAGGTTTGCAAACTGCTCATAATGTTTCCACATAGGTTTCCCATTGCTGATTTTGGAAAATAATGTAGTTAAACTCTTCTGTTTATTTGTGTGGTGAAACAGACCTTCTGACCACCAGCCCCTTTAGCCCACTGCAACAAAGGGGAGGATTTTCCAGTGCCCATCTGGTTTGTGTTTAATGTAATGTGCAGAAAGGTTGCACATTTTCAGGGCCTGTGTTCATAAGTAGTAGATTGTACAACAGTTTATTACACAAATGGAGCTTTATATTGCTGGGCTTTGTTGAGCTGCCAGTTGGGATAAAAAAAGAGTAACGTGCTTCATAGACCCTATCAAGGAAAATTAGAAAGCATTAAATTCTGCTCAGACTATCCATCACTGGTGAGCTGGTAATCAAATCCAGAGAGGCTGGTGGGAGGTCAAGACTTTCGTGTTCTCGGTGTTTCTGAATCAATAACTACTATGAAAGATATGTAAGTGAAACCAAAAGATGAGAGAGAGACATGTCTGACCTAGAAATCAACACAAGATCCCAGCACAGAGGCCAGAAGAGACCAGATACCTCCAGGTTTTGAGGAGAAAACCCCACAGTCCCAACTCAGTTCTTGCGGTGAGCATGTGTTTTTGTTTAATTCTATATTGGAATGGTTATTAAATTACTATCTAGTCCCAGGCAAAATGTAGCCCTTGTTCCACAGAGCCAGGTAAGAGGTGTATCTACAGGAAGATTTTCCAAATTACCTTTGGATCCAAATCAAATAAATATTGCAAGCCCTGTATTGAACCCAGGTGATATCTAATCCGCAGTGAAATATCAGCCTGCAGCCTCGGACTGCGCAGCCCAGCTTTAATGCCACTTAAATCAGAATGTAAGAACTAAAGGAATTCCAGGAATCCAATGATATAAACTGTATTTTTAGAGCTGTGAGTGACTTGTGAGAGTGAAACAGTGCAGTGACTAAAGATAGCCCAAGCAAGGTTTTCCATGATTTATCACAGGAACGCTCACAGTAAGTTAAAGTCACCAAATGTTGTGATAGCAGCACCTACATGTTGGCATGTTTTCAAGACAAGTCATTCATAACATATTTGTCACAGAGGAAAATTTCCATAACAGAGCTCTGAGTTGTGTCTCATTTGCACAAGCACCGCACACATCACTTTCCTATTAAGACACCGAGAGTTTCATTTGTTTCCTAGGATCTATTTCTTCTTTAAACCAGCTGGAGGGAAGAACCCCACTTGCCTGCTTGTCTCAAACCTCTCCCAAGCTTTCAGTCTGTCTGAGCAATCAAAGAAGTGGTGGCAGAGGACAAAGACCCTCCCTTGGGCCCAGCTCTGGCCCTGCTCCATTCCTTGCTGGCCATCTGGAATTTAGCTATCATTTAATAGGAGTTCTTTGTGTGACCCATTATTCCTCCTTGGGGGTCTGTGCTCCTGTGTGCATTGAGAGGTTGGGTAGGACCTTTCTTTGCTGAGCAAAATGTCTACAGGGGTTATTTTAAGGATGAAGTCATGGCAAACATTTCCTGACACCTCATGATCGGTGTTGCTCTTGGCTCCTGGCCCTTGCTAGCTGCAGTTTGCAGGGTAAAGGAACTGGCTTGTCAAGAGGGGGCTACACTGCAGAACTGTTTTCTCCCAGTTTCTAACACACCAGGATGCACTCAGACAGAAATGGCAGAGAACCTGCAAAGAACTCATCTCATGGACAGATTGGTCTTTGCCTTCTGTAACCACCTCCTGAGAGTCACCTTGAATCTCATTTTCATAGAATCCCAGAATGGTCTGAGTTGGAAGAGACCTTAAAGATACCTCGTTCCACTCCCTGCCATGGGCAGGGACATCTTCCACTGTCCCAGGCTGCTCCAAGCCCCAATGTCCAACCTGGCCTTGGACACTGCCAGGGATGGGGCAGCCACAACTTCTCTGGGCACCTGTGCCAGGGTCTCACCACCCTCACAGGGAAGATTTTTCTCATGTGTCATGTCCCAAGTTCAGCCTCCAGTACAGAAGCTCACTGGCTGTGTGGGGCCCTGACCACACTCCCTGGGCCGGGTTACATTCTCTGCTGGATGGGGACATCACCTGCAGGGTGAGGATGGGACACTGCTCAGCTCCTCTCTCCCCATCCCTTGGCTAGTTCCCAGTCCCGTGGTATCCCTGCTCAGCTGCCTGGTCTCTGCTGAAGACCAAGACTGTGTACAGCTCCATGTAATCACTTCCTATGGGGGCACATGGAGTCAGTCCTGTTTCTCTTTCAGGTATATTTTGAGAGGTTTCCAAGGCCAATTTCCATCTCATTATGACTCTAAGCTGCTCTTTAGTGTCCTCTTTCAGCAATCAGATAGAAGTGGGGATAGCTGTTTGTCATGATTCTTCTTGTTCCGTCTCTATGTGCTTTCAAGCAGGTCCTACAGTGCCCCCATGAATGACCGCATCCTGCTGCCTGCTGCAGCCTGGGCACTGCAAAATGAGCACAGAGGAACCATTGTCTGCAGTGACTTTGTTCCTGGGCGGGGGCTGAGGCCCACTGCTCCAGACCATTGCTCAGCACCCAGCAGGACTGACCCCCAGACTGGGTCTCCTCACCTCACTGTCCATCCAGCCTCAGCACTCCATGTCCTGGCTCTGCCTGTTGTCCTTCCCTTGTACCCATGCCTGTGATTAAATAAACACAGTGTGTCAGTGATTATAAGCTTTCCTCTCCCTGCTGCACTGGGAAAAGAGCACTCATAGCTCCATGTGCAGTTTGAGTTTTTGTTTCATCTCGTTTACATTTGTGGTTATTTCTCTGTTGCTTTAAGTATTTGCACATTCTTGAGGCCCTCGCTCAGAGCACCTGCGGTCAGGTTGTGCTCAGCATCTTCCTATCTTTTGTTGCTGATTTTGAGAGGTAAAGTTCAAGGGTAAAGTTCAATCCAGGACACAGTTCTTAATTCACAATCAAGCCTGATGAACAGCATGTGAATGATATCTGGACACGTGAAACTTGGGGCTGAAACTGTGATCTGTGGTATGAAACCTGATAGCCCTGAAAAGATAAAAAGAAAACATTGTCTTGCAAGAATAACGCCATGTTATCTCCATGAGGGTTTAACCCGTAGGACTTGGTAGCACATTAGGTTCGTTGGCACCAAAAAATCAGGAGGATTCTAGAAAGAAGTTATTTCTGGAGGCTAATGAGAATGTCCAAAACATCACAATGAGGAAGCGTGCATGTGTCCAAGCAGAGATTCTAACAGGGAAAGACACCTACTGCAATAACTCCGTAGGTAAGAAGGCCTAATAGACAAATAGACTAAGAAATGAAGCTTAAATAGTTTTTCAGGGTAATTTGTCTCTTAGGCCACCTTATCTGGGGACTTTTTGCAATCTCCAGTGCTTTAAGTCTTTTAGGAGGGATGCACTTTTCCTTCAAAAGATACTTTCTTATATAAAAGAAAATTACACTTTTATGCAGAAATATCTGGGAAACTTTCCCTGACCCACAGTTCATGCTCAGCTGCCTCAGTACTCTCAGCTGGTGAGCAGCAAGCCCAGAGGGGTCACAGAAAGCTGTTGCAGAAGACTCAAAGCACTGCAGGTTTCATTGCAGTCCAACGCCAAGGCAGCCTGGTTCTACATCAGCAGGTTACACCCAATGCCTCACTGCTGACACTGATAGCCTCGAAACCTCTGCTTTGGTAATGTTGGGAAGAGGGGAAGAGGTGATGATTTGACACAGCATTTATTTGGGTATCTCCAAGTTGTAAAGATTGGGAACACTGAAGAGATGATCATAAATGGAGCCTTCTGTTCTGCTCTTGAACAGAATGAATCTATGAGCAGACCGGAACACAAGATGTTTCCAGTTAATGCACCATCTGTGTTAGATCTGTCCATTCACAAAGAGGAAACATATTTTCACTCTGAATGACATTTTAAACTAGGAGACAACAAGGAAAGCAAGTACGTAAGATGTATGTGCGTGTCTGTGTGCGCAAACATTCGTGAGTGGGACGTGCACGTGTGCCCCGAGGCACAGCTCCGAGCCGCCCGGCCTCTCCACGGCTGGCAGAGGAATGGCACAGGAACCACATGGCACCACACGACCACACAAACCCTCGAGACATTCTCCAAGCTCTTTTTTTAACTAACTTCATGGAAAGTGTCATCAACAGAGGCAGGTCAGGGTGAAGTGCCTGGCGACTGTCTCTGCTGTGGGAAGGGAGAGTGGATTTGGACCAGGGGCTCCCCATGCAGACCAGGGTCAGGTTGTGGCTGTGGGGCTTCCACAGGCAGCTGGGAGGTCACAGCCACAGGGTTCCAGGATCCTCAAAGAGCCATGTGCACCCTCCATGGTGATACAGGAATGAGGGGGACTGGGGCTGGCCTCGACCTCTGCAGAGGGGATGGACTGGTAGTTCATGTGCTCTTCCACTGCAGTGTTTGACTGACTGGGAAAGCCCACAGAAGTTTCAGCAGTTGGGGTGAGATCCTGACTGCTCTGGGGCTGGGAGAAGACAGTGAGGACTCCATGATCCATGTCCCTGCTTGGTCCACACTTGTGTGCTGACAGTGCAGCCAGAGCCACTGACCCCACAGAGAGACAGGCAGCACAGGAGAGATGAGCCTGCTTCCAGGGCTAACCAGCAGCCAAGAACTGCTCTGTGGGAGAACCACTGGTCATGTGGAGCTGGCTAGGGCTTGTTCCTCCCTTCCTGTGACATTCCTGTCACAGCAGCTCCGTCTGCTCTCCCTTGTGTGCCCAGTTGCTCTGTTGGTGGGACAAGCAAAATCTCCCCAGGGAGAGACAGGTGTGATCACAGCCCTGTTCCCACCAGAACAGAGTTTGTTGTAGATCCTGCTTTCTCAGGGCTGGTTCTGGGCGGGCTAATTGGGGTGGCACTTCCAGGAATCCTGTTTCAGACCCAATGCTGCATTGCCTTCTGGTAACATCTGGCACAATGTGTCTGCACAGATGTTTAGCGCTGTGGCTGCTTCCCAGTAGTTTGCTGGAGTGGTGTGTGGAGATCTCCATGGATGAGAAAAGCTGCTTTGTACTGGGGTTGTGCAAACCAGCTCATATATTTTAAAATGAGAAGGGAGGAAATTCACAGCTGTGCCTTTGTTGTATGTGCACTTAGGGCCAAATTGGGCCCGTTTCTGGCATGGCCATAGAGAACGCTGCAGGGAGAGGGCTGTTCCTTCAGAGGCTGCTGAGCAGCAGCAAAACCTCTCCAGAGCTACTGCTGCAACCCTGCGTCTGCACATGCCTTACTTCACCTGCACTTCATGTCCTCTAAGACGCAGAAAATCTCTGCCTGCCTCATTCTCATTCCCCCATGCCATTAAGTCCTGCTGCCCAGGGACAGGCAGTGCTGGAGGCTGAGAAGTGGGGCCACAAGGGATGCATGTGGTTACAGCTGCCCGGGGCATTTCCAGACCCCTGGGGCTGAGCTAGAGCCTATATTTTCCTTCCTATATTGCTGAGGCTCTGCTCCACAAACCCTTCTGCTCAGGCTGTGAGCTCCAGGGAGGGCCTCAGCTCTGTGTGCCCCTCACCCATCCTGCCTCATGGAGAGCTCCTGGGCTTTCCAAGGGGGGGCACACTTGGGAAGATGGACATGGAAAACTCACTGAGACCCAAACTGCTCCCCCAAATGAGTGTCCTAAGCACCAGCAGGCAAGGCAGGACACAAGAGCCTGGCTGAGCCTTGCCCAGGGTGGTGATTCCTGTCTGGTGTAAAAAATAGTCAAACGCTACATCTCGGGACTAACCACCATTGTGGCCATGGCTGAAATTCCATACTGACCAGGCAGCCCCAGCGCCTCTGAACACAAAGCCAGGCTCTCCCATCTTCCCTCTGTTCATTCTCTCCATCTTTCTGATGCTGCAGGGCTGGCTGTGGAGCTTCCAAGCACTTGTTAAACTTTCTGGAGGTCGACAGCACCTACAGAGCTGCATGGGCTGGAGCTGCCAGTGAACGTTAAACACTAATCAGCTCAGGGCACTCAACTTTGGTTTGTTCCTTTTACGGGTGCTTCTCCCAAAACCACAGCCCCACAAGTGCTGCTCTGGCCAGGATGCAGGACAATAGACATTGTCCTTGGTGTTATGCAGTTTGGGCAAGGATGGCTGAACTGGTCAGGATGCAAGAGATGGTGCAGAAATGTGACACAAACCCTGAGCAGCACTGCTGAGACCAAAACACAGCTCCCAGCTACCCAGGGGAGGGAAAGAGGGGAAGAAAACTAAAGGCTGGGACATAAAAACACTGTTAATTATCAGGTGGCATCAGGAGGGTCATGCACACCAAGCAGAGAGCCTCTGTGTTTGTGAGGGGACAAGGAGCAGGGAGTCCTGGAGGACCACGAGCAGGGCTGGAACAGACTCTGGGCTGCTCCCAACCAGAGGAGCTCTGCCCAGCAGCAGGAGCATTGGGCTGCCAGCGCTCCTGTCGCCTGCAGCTACGAACAGCCATGGTTTGCTGCACAGTGACAGGCATGGAGACCAGGGTGGGGGTGGATTTGTCACAGTATTGGTGTCCAAATCGCTTACAGGAGAGACTAATATGAAGCCAGCAGGAGAAGCACTGCACGTTCTGTATTCGGGACGGCATTTGCCAACCTCCAGAGCCGTGCTCAGAAGGAACGTGGTTGCTAGCAAAGATGTTATGAGCAGAAGAGGAATGGTAACATCAACGTAAGCAGGACAGGTCCCTTCCTGATGGATGCATGTAATCCATAAACACCATTGTCACACCGGAGATCTTGCCAGGGATTCCTGAAGATGCTTTCAAGCATGCTGCAGTCTCGTCCTTGGGGTTCTTGGGGTTTCAGAATTATGACCATCTGTTTGCAATTGAGGCCATTTGGAAGCAGAAGAGAGAGCTGCCAAGATACTCTTTTTGAACGAAGAGTGCCTTCAGTCTCGCCAAGAAGTTCCCTTCAGCAGGTATCAGAATCACAGAATCACAGAAAGGTTTGGGTTGGAAGAGACCTTAAACTCATCTCATTCCCCCCTGCCAGAGGCAGGGACACCTTCCACTAGACAAGGAGGTCCAAGCTCTGTCCAATCTGACCCTGAATACTCCCAGGGATCCAGGGGCAGCCGCAGCTTCTCTGGGCACTCTGTGCCAGGGCCTCATCACCCTCATAGGGAAAAATTCCTTCCCAATATCCCACCTATCCCTGCCCTCTGGCAGTGGGAAACTATTCCCCCTTGTCCTGTCTCTCCAGGCCATTGTCCCCAGTCCCTCTCCAGCTCTCCTGGGGCCCTTCAGGCACTGGAAGGAGCTCTGAGGTCTCCCTGGAGCTTTCTCTTCTCCAGACTGAACACCCCCAGCTCTCCCAGCCTGGCTCCAGAGCAGAGCATCTCCACGGCCTCCATCTGGACTTGTATGGCTCAGGAGGGTTCTGCATCATCCCAAGGTGATGGGGCAATCAAGCTTAACCAGAAGGTCTGTGGTGGGTGTGACACCAGGCTGGCACGTGGGTATGTGAATGTGATGATGGCTGGACATTTTTCACATTCAAACCCAGTCCAGCAAACATCTCCTGTCTGCTGTCCTGGCACAGTCACTGCTCAAAATAAGAACTTCCAAGAGCAAGGCATTAAGCTCAGAATTTGCAACTGCAACCCAACTAACTGAAGCCTTGGCAGCTTATTTTAATTCTTGCATTGCATGAGGCTGGGCATGACAGTCTGTGGGCATGATTCAAGAGAGCCAGGCAGGTCAGCTCAGTTTCCTACAGCCCCTGCTGTGTGTTGGGTAGGAACAAGGATTGGGCACCTCGAAAGTGTTCTGCCATCCTGGTGAGCTCTGCACACCAAGGAAGGGAGGGAAACACAAAGTCTTTCTGGTCGGGAAGGAGATCGGAAGAGAGCAGCAGTGCTGGAAAGGTGGGAAATTTTGCCAGCCCTTGGATGCTTCTATTGAAGCCACAGAGGGGATGGCGCAGAATCTGTCCATGATGTGGTATGTCCAAGCACGGCTGCATCCCACTGACTGTGCAGCCTCAGCTCTCAGAGGGGATGATCAGCAGTGTTGCTGTACATCCAAAAATCTCCTGAGGGAGGCTGTCTTTCTTAGCACTGCACCAGGGCCTGGAGCTGGGTTTAAATGTCAACCTGCCTTAAAAGCCACAGGCATTCCCTGACATGTGTGGTGTGAACCTGTTCACTCAGTAGAGATTTGCTCCACTGAAAACAAGCCTGAAAGTTGATAAGAGCCCCTGGTTAGGCCTGAAATAGCCCTTTGCAATGTGGGACTGGCTGGAGTAGGTATCAGATGAAGAGCAACAGTCACAGCACAGCAGAAAGGAGGCTGAGATCATGCCTGCACTTGGGTGCAGCCACAGGTGCACTTCTGCTGGGGGGCTATGCTCATGCTGTCATCACCCACAACACCCACAGTGTTCTGCTGCTCCCTCTTCCTGAGATGGAGCACCAGGGGAAAATATAGAAAGAGTAGAGAGACACTGGATGGGCAACTGCGCTGGAAAAGGAGTAGTGGTGCTGCCTGGAAAGTGCCTAAGGAGACAGAATTCCCTTTTCAGGCAGCTGCAGAGAAAGGCCAGAGGGTTCTGTTCAGTTACATGAGGCTGGGTGAAGTGCAGTGTTCCTGGTATGAACATGGTTTGCTCCACTGTGCTCAAAGAGGGAGGAGGAGCTATATTTTATTTTCAACTTCCACTGGTACTGTGCGTGGGAAACACTGCTGGCACTGGGATTTCATTCTGTTGGGGTTTTGCTCTGTGCTGCAGATAAGACTCCTCTCTGCTTGGTCACTTTGTAGGAATGGGAAACATGCCTGGGCCTTCAAGCACATTTTGAAGTCAATCAAAAGTGTCTTAAAGTATATTTCTCTGCTATAGAACATAAAAATATTATCCTTCTGGCATGCCTCCATGAGAATATTAAAAATAGCTTACTGAGTTACTCTGTGAAAATCACTAATATAACAAGACTTTTGTGTCTTATTTCATTAATGAAGGAACTCTAATGTTGGGCTTGAATGTAATACTGCTGTAAATCAATAAAGAATATTTTTGGAAAAACGCAATCCTATTATTCTGAGATATTTTTGTAGGGTGAAGTTAGAAAGAAACATTTATTGCCATGACTTTTGTCCAACTCAATAAGCTATTTGCATCTGAAAACCTTAGTGCTAGTTAAATAAAAGCGCATTCTGTGCATGGGATGGCATTTGCTTTCCTGGTTTGTTTTACTGCTGTTTGTCCAGAATGGGGGGGAATCTGTTTGGCAGAGAAAGGCTTGGAGCTAAATCTTGTACTGACCCCTCATAGCAGAAACCCATGGCTTGCTTAGGGAAGGATAGGGCTGCTGGCTTTTCCTGAACAGCATCCAGAAAGCAGCAAGTCTGAGATGTGGCCTGACTCGGAGGCACAGGATTCTGTCCCATTTCCAGCTGCAATTGTTTGCTAACAAACCCCTGGGTCTGCGGCCGTCCTGGCTGAATGCGCTGGGAATGCAGCCGGAGAACCCAGGGATGGCCCTGGCTGGGTCAGGGCTGAGGTTATTCCAGCTCATCCCCTGATCTACAGCACCGGGAGCCAAAGGAATGTGGAAAACCAGGGTACTCATACAGTAGCAATCCTCCCACCCTGGTCTTCCCTTCACCAAGAGAAAGACTTTAGATTTAATGGCCTCAGTGGATGCTTCTTACATGGATTTGTCTGATTGCCTTCTGAACTCGTGCTAAAGAGGAGATTTGCTGCTTCCTCAGTGGCCTCCCAATGGGCGTAAATCACAGCTCTGCTGCAAGAACCAGAGGAACAGGGAGCATTCCTCCCACAGCACCACTGCTGCCTCTGGCAAACAGAGACCCCTCTCATTTTCTGTTGTTTACAAAGGCTGGTCAGTGATTTCAGGCTGGAAATGGGGCTCCTACAGTGCCTGAGTTCCTGAGGTGCCTCTTGGTTACCTCTGCCAGGGTTTCACAGTCACTTGCCTTTAAGCATCTCCAGAGGGTGAGGAACGGCTCATGCAGCAGGAGCACAGACGAGCTGAAGGGACAGGCTCTTCTTAGCCAAGGAACAGTGTCACCTGCTAAAACTGAGCATGTCTGGGAGCATGGGACACAAAAACTACAGTGTGTCATGAGCCTGTGGTGTCATAAGCAGTACACACCCCTCTAAACCCACACAACCATGTGGCATGCTGAGTGCACCTGGAGAAAACCTCTGCTTCCTGAAGACAAGATCACCTTTCCCTCACTCATTCCTGACAGAAGTTTGTCTACCCTGTTCTTTGGTTGGAGAAGATTCCACCTCTTCCCCAGACCATTTTGACTCTAGCTCCTTCCTGAAGTGCACATCCAAAACTCCTAGTCCTACTCCATATGGATAGAGAGAATAAAAAACTCTGTTTCTTTCCATTATAGTCTTCCTATATTTAAAATCTGATCAGGGCTCTCCTCAGACAATTTTTCATTAGATCATCCATCAGTCTTTGTGTCTTCCCTTGAGTGTCTATTTTCTAGACTTCTGGTGTCTCTCTCTGTGCTCTGGGCTCTGCTCCGTTGCCTCCCACCTTCCCAAGCACGGCACAGAGCAGACAGCAATGCCTGAGCCAAGCAGAGCCTGTGCTGCCCTGAGCAGGCAGGTGAAGTGGTGTGGTTTGTAGCCTGCACTGCTCAGCCCCTGCTCCCCTTCTCACACTCACTCCCCACCCTCGATGGTCCTGAGCTGGCTCACGATCCCGGGCTGCTCTCACGGAACAGCTGCAGGACGTTCTGCCCTGTGCGTTGTGTATGTGCCATGGGCCATCCCTGACTAATTGTCACTGGGTTTGTTTCTGGAACTGTCCTCACATCATCACTTCTTTTTAAAACTATTATCTAGCTGTAACCCTGCTCTGCTGCATGCATGTGCCCTCTTCCAACTTTGCCTCCTAGTAAATAAAATAATTTTCTACTTCACTTTGTAGAAGAGACATGGAAGACAAAGGGACACGGTGACCTACTGAGAGCTTCTCTCTGAGTGTGCTTTTCTAAGTGTTCTGCACCACCTCGGGCAATACACACCACGCTTTCCCAAAAATCTTTAGACAATGTCATGTCAGACGGTGTCAACAGCCTCGTTAAACACAAGATAGATGACATGTACCACTTATTCCCTCTCCACAAGTGTCACAGAAGGATTAGATTTGACATATGCATAATGGCTTGGTTTTATTTCTTTTCCCTGATTTGTTTCAGTATTTGTTTGTTGGCTCGATTAGCTGTCCCAGTACTTTTCTGGAAATGGAAGTTAAACTAGATGCTCCATAATTTCCCTTTTTCAAAACCAGATATTCTGTTTATCATTTTTAAAAGCTGTAAGGAGTGTTACATCTCTATGCCTGCCTTGTGTCTTTAAAAATCTGTTTAGGTTGAGCTTCTAGAGCTTTACAACAGATGCATATCTGCCAGTTATTGCATAGAAGGCAGAATTATGTTCATTTGTGCCTTGGCTGATTATTCCAAGGCTTACTCCTTCCCAGCTGGTTGGCCCGGGTGGCATGTGACAGCTGCTTGGGGACACGTTCTGCACAAAGGGTGTCACCCTGAAATGGTAGGGGACAGAGGGCAGCTCTGGGGGCTGCTGTGCAGGGGCTGGAGCTTTGGGGCTCCCTGCTGAAAGGAAAATTAAATATTCCCATAGTGGAGACGCCGCTGGAAGGGCAGTGTAAGAGTCCGTGCTCACGGTGCAGGGGAGTTTATAGACCTGACCCTGTCCGTGGCATGTTTCTGTGCATGGCACATGTGCTGCTCTCGAAGAAACACAATCATGGTTTGTCAGACACAGAATCATTTAGGCCACAAAAGGCCTCTAAGAGGATCAAGTCCAACTGTTAATGCAGCACTGCCAAGCACACCATTAAACCATGTCCCCAGGTGTCACATCCACAGATCTTTGAAATCCCTTCAGGGATGGCAACCCCACCACTGCCCTGCACAGCCTGTTCCAAAGTTTAACACCTGATCAGTGAAGAAGTATTCCCTAATATCCAATTTAAACCGCCCCTGACGCCACTTGGGACAATTCCTCTCCTCCTGTCCCTTGTTCCCTGGGAGCAGAGCCTGACCCCCACCTGGCTCCACCCTCCTGTCAGGGAGTTGTGCAGAGTGAGGTCTCCCTGAGGAAGGAAGGATATGGATTTCACACACCCACACTCCACAAGGTCCCACTGCCCCTCATAGGACCAGCAGGTGAGGAGCTCCAGGGCGAAGAGCACAGCTGGGTGCCAGGGGAAGAGAAGGAGCAGGGACCTAAAGCAATTCTAAGAAGGGCATGAGTATCACTAACAACTCAAGGAAATACAAGAATCAGGAATGACACCTTTTTCTCCATCTGACCCAGGAACATGGTCCTGGTTTCTTTTTCTTCCCAGCTTCTCTCTCTTTCTCTCTCTCCCTCTCTCTTTCTCTCTCTCTCTCATGCTGAGTTACCTCTTGGGAAGCATCAAACACAATATTTCAGATACTGCAGTTTTTGGGAAAGATCAAGGCAGTGGAAAATAGAGGCTAGCACTGCTCCTTGCTGGCTGCCAAGACCCCTGACAACGCCAGAAGCAGCCTGGGCTCCTTTCAGGCTCTGAGCAGAAACACCACCGGCACCAAGCGCCCTTCCACCGCCTCTGGCTCCCTTCACTCAGCCTCAGGCAGCTGCCCCCTGCCAGCACCTGTCCTGCTGGACAGAAAATAGGGAAAAGCCTGGAGAGGGCACACTCAGTATCAGATGGAAAGCTTACACCTGCACAGACTGCACTCCCAGCACAAGGTGTAATCCCACACCGACTGCATCCCCAAAATAAATTAGATACAATAACAGATTTCTGCAAGCTGTGGATGTAGGTCAGTTTGTTAACCATATATAGCATAGCCCACGACAGCTGGCTGAGAGCATTTTAATTACTTTGAGTTTGTTTCTGTAAAAATAGAAGAAATCTGTAGTTTAATCTTCAATCTACTCAGGGGGAAAAAAAAAAAAAAAAAAAAAAGCTTGCTTCTTTGGGCCTCTCCAGTCCTTCACAGTGCATCGTTTGCAATATGTGCAAAAATGAATGTTACCTTACTTAGAGGAAATCTTATTTTCAGGACTGAATTTCTTTCTTTGTTTGTTTTGTTTTAGAAAACTCCCCTCTCCCATCAATTCAGAAATGCTGTCTTGGCAATAATCTCTCCTGCATCTCCTTAGCACAGATGCAGCTTAGCCACTTCCCCCGTTTTGGTCCCCAGACTACCTGTGAAGAGCTCAGTTCCACAAGACTTATCCCTTTCCCTTTGTCCCAAAAAAAACCCAAAACCCATCCAAGCTCCTGGTCAGATAAAACTTTGCCCTGCTTCACTTTTCCCGGATGCCAGCTACAGCCATTTCAGTTTCCACACCTGCGCAATAATCTGTTTTCTGTGATTTGGAGAAGAAATCTCTCCCCCCTATGGGTAGAGGCACCTAAAGCACAGGGGTAGGGAACCACCAGCAAGGGAAGAGCAATTTGAGGTGTGATAGAGTGGAGATATCTGAACACAGAGAGGGAGCTGTGCCTGTCCATCGCAGGATGGGATTGGTGTCCAGGATGGACTCACAGGGCGATGTGTCCCTGAGCCCAGCCTGCTCTGTGCCACCATGGTGTGGGAGGATGCAGTGCTGGGTCAGTGCAGCTCTGGCTCACTGCAGCTCCGTCTCCTCACAGAAAGAAAAGGACAGAATGAGCAAACCTCTATCCAACTCAAACCTGGCACTGATGCACACAGCCTCCGTCTATCTCAGTGACCTTGGTCTGCCTGCTTTTCACAAGAGAATCCTTTTTCTGTACCTTTCCTCTTCTCCAGATACTTTGACTTTCACTTGCTCTGAGCTGCTGTGAACTGTGCTGGTTTATTTCCTGAATAAAACTCCGTGTTTCTACTCTGCAAGAAAAGCAGCAGCATTAAATGATCACCAGAGAAATGCAGCTGCATTTGTAATGACTTGTATGGGAGCTTCTTCCCTCCAGGTCGTTCAGCAGGAAAGGGAAGGGATCGGGGTCATCCATCCTCAGCTGTTGGCACAGCGTTGGCTGGAAGAACAAGGCTGAAAATCTGCATATTTTTCTTGTTTCCTCTTCCTCATTTTTGGCTGACAAAAGACAAAAGGTTCACACTGCTCTTTGGGGAGAAGGGTCTGTATACTCAGAGCAGGTATGAGAGTGGGATTTCTTGTGCAAAAGGGGAATGTCCCCATGGCACCTCTCCCTAGGGAACAGAGGGGAAGCCTTAACCAATCTTGCCAGAGACACACCAAAGTGTCCTGTGCCACAGTAGGGCTGAAGTCAGCAAATATTTTATTAATTTCATGTTACTTTCTACTCATTTACCATTCCAAATTGCTTGGACTTGGCATCATTAGTTCCCTTCTGCCCACAGTCTTATCATCTTCCCCTTGTCACAGAGAAGGCCCAGGTGCTGGGGGATTTCAGCCTTCCAGAAGGGCAGCGGAGGGGAACAGGAACACCTGATTTCTTCATGGTTTCATGTTGGGTGCTCTGCTTCAGTGAAACATCCCTGGCTGGGCAGAGGGGAAAGGCTGCTGTTTGCCACATCCTGGCTCTTGTCCTTGGGGCAGGTGAAGCCCTGGGGAGGATGAGGAGAGAAGGAGAGACCATGGGCATGGGAGAAGAGAGGGACACATGTTGGAGCAGACATGGGGAGTTCCTGAGGAGCAGGGAGTAGGCACAAGGGCAGTCAGAGGGTAATAGAAATAAAGGTTTTATTCTCTGGTTCCGGAGGAGACCATGCAGAGCTTGGTGCCACTAAGAGAGGCACTGAAGGACTGAGGGTCAGAGGATCCTGTGTCTGCAAAGACACTGTGGACTGTGAACAGTGCACCAGGGGGTTTTTAGGCTTAAAGGGTTTTTATTTATTATTTTTATTTATTTATTAAGGTTTTCTGTAGCAAAGATATCTCAGCTGGAGTTCATGAAACTCCCTTCTAGGAGAGAGTAAGATTTGGATGTTGTGGTCCTTGAAAATCACAGACCAAACCAGAGAGCAATCATGGGAATGGTCTAAAGGAAAGGCAAAAGGCTGTGAGGATGATGATCACATTCTTCCACGCAACAAGGCCCCAGAATTAATGGGATCGGCCTAAAGTCTTCACAGAATAGAAAGACTTACGAGAGATGGTCTCTGCTGGGGCGAAATCCCGGTGCAGATTGTGCTGCTCATGGCAGTGCAGCACTGCAGAGGTCAGCTGGGGTCCTGCAGCTCGTGGGGAAGGGCTGCCAAGGAGCAGGATCTCGGGAAGCTGGAGACAGAGCCATTCTGGATAACCTTTGCTGGTGGATGGCCCATGCCCAGCTCAGCTCGGGGTGGGGCAATGAGCCAGAGTTGTGTCTGTGCCTCTCAGCTGTCGTGACCTCATGGTTTACGGGAGCAGAGGGAGGCAGGCTCCAGGTAGGGCTGCTGTGCCAGGCTCAGGGGTGCAGCAGGGTCCCACTCCAGGAAAGCTCTGAAAAACTGAAGGTCATTTGCCTCGAGCTGGAAGCCTGTGCCAGGACCCTTGGATTATTGTGGTTTATAGGAAAAAAAAAATCCATCTACACTGCTGTACAGAGATCAGACCTTTTGCCCTCCTTTCCAAGGAGAAGCAGTGGCAGCCCACAGTCCCTACTGTACCTGGTAACTCCCCAGGAGCACAAAACCCCCCCAGACCAGCTCATGCTGGGGATTAAGGGCTGCCAAAGCTCAATCAGAGCAAGGCCATGAGAGGCCTTGGCAGGGCTCGGGCTCCTGTGTCTGGAGCAGCCTGGAGGACACAGCTGTCCTGCAGGCAGACACACTCTGGAAGCCATGGGATACCCTGGCAGCCGACCAGTCACTAGTACATCCAAATAATGTCTGGGTTTCCTTGTAAATTAATAAGAACTGGTGCATTTCCATGAAACATTTTGATGTCTATGAATCAGCATTTTCCAATAAAATGTTTCATCTGAAAATTCCCAGCGAGATGCAGCCCTGATAAGGTCGAGAGCATTGGCTGCAGTCCAGCCCAGCCTCAGCCATGGGGCAGTTGTGGAGAGTGATCTCTCTGGGTGATGACGATTCCTCCTGACCTTTCCTGCAGTGTGACTGTGTGGCCTGGGCATCTGAAATGTTATTTATAGGCAGGAGCAGCAAGTGCTGTGGAGACGGACTCCAGCAGGCCCTTGAGGCCTGGACATGCAAGACCTGCTGGAAAGGAGCTTTTCCAGTGGAAAAGCCACTTTACAGAAACACGAATAGAAATAAACTCCCTTCTGGAGATAAATCATTCCTGCTGGGGGCTTGGTTCTGTGCATGGGCTTCTCCACGCCCTGGGGATGCTGCTGGCTGTGTGACACCACTGCTAACTGTGGGGTGATCTCCTCCTCTCGTTCCTCTCCTGGGGCTGCTGCCAGGGCAGGATTTTTTACAGCATGGGAGGCTCTGGTTTCACTGCGTGTCTCCAGCTCTGTGCAAATGGAGTTTCATACATCTCAAACGATAAGAATTGCTGGGGACAGGTTGCTGGTATGTGACTGTAGGGCTCATATCAGAAGGAAAGGAGAACTTTGTCTTCACCTGGATCAATTAAATGAAATTACTCTCTCTCAGAGCCATCTGCACAGCTTTCCTTGGAGTTTCCCAGAGCTTCTGAGCTCTCTAAAGGCAATTGTCCATATTGGTCCAACATGAAGGAGGGTGCTGCAGAGCTGAGGACAAAATGGGTGATGTCAGGACATTCAGTTGCTCCAGGGAAAAGAAAAAGAAAAAGAAAAAGAAAAAGAAAAAGAAAAAGAAAAAGAAAAAGAAAAAGAAAAAGAAAAAGAAAAAGAAAAAGAAAAAGAAAAAGAAAAAGAAAAAGAAAAAGAAAAAGGAAAAAAAAAAGAAAAAGAAAGAAAAAGAAGAAAAAAAAAAAAGCCCAAATCAGTTTCTCCTCAACAAAACTTTCAGATCTCCATCCCATTGAGAAGATAGGTCTGGCATTCCCAGAGCTTCCATTAATTACCTGCCACATTCCGAAGAGGTAATTTCAATATCCCTGTTGCTCCAAGTTCCAGACATTTAGTGACGGATTTCTCTTCTTATGTACAATAAAGCAAAGAAGATTAAATAAAAGAAACGAAGGTGTGGTTTCTACTCAGGTCCCCTTCAGGCACCTGTTCAGAAGCCACTGTGGACTGGTGGGACAATATATTATTGCAAGATAACACTTGGTTTTGGCCTGAGCTATAACCCAGCTGGCACAATGCTGCTGCTGCTGCCGTGAGGAATGAGGTGGCAATGAGCCCTCCAAAGCTAAAGGAGAAGGGACTCTTCCAGGATTTCTTACTTTATGTGAGGAAGCAACCCAAGAGGTTGAAAATGTCCTTCTGAAGAGAAGAAACCCCTCCAAGCATGGCTGCATCCCTGAGAGAGCCATCACCATATCCATAGGTGAGAACATCAGACGAGGTGCCTGGAGTGCATTCTCCAGGGATCACAGCATGTGCAGGGGTTTCTTTCTCACCAAGATTGATGTGGAGATGTGTCAGATCTGCTACACCCTGAGAAGCCAAGGGTACAACACGAGCGGAGTGTCCTTTTACCTGAGGCCAAAAGGGAGGGGATCAGAGGAGGGAATCAGAGGCTACAGTGGGACACAGGTGTGTGATAAAGGCTTGGGATGGAGTGTCACAACACTCAGGAAATTCCATGGTACAGTCTTAGGCTGAAGAAAAAACAAAGCAGTATGAAAAGCTGCTACTTGTGTCTTTTGACAGCTATTCCATGCAGCAGATCATAGCACTGGAGCAAGGGCTGTCCTAAAGACTTCAACTCTGCAGTGAGATGTCAGTAGTCAGTTCTTATCCAAAACCAGCTCAGAAATCTTCCTGGGAAATGTGCTGAACTGATGACTTCTGAAATTATAAACCCTGGCTCTTTTAAAGCATAGACAGAGGTGTCTGAATAGCTTCACTTTCTTATGGCTTTTCCCTGTGCATTGGAAAACAGCTCTGGGCAATTCCCAAGTACAAATATGCAGTGCATCAACTTGTGAGAACTTTAGGATCCATAAGTTATTGTATTCTTATGCAAAGTTGCATTTCAGGTTTCATCAGAATATAGAACTGCTTTAAGGCTGTGTTTAATTTCATCTCAGAAAACAATAAGAGGGGATTATGTGTCTTTCAAAGAAAATTCTGCCTATCAAAAAACAGGAACAAATCCTTTATTCTGTGTTGCAATGTCAGGGACAGTGCAGAGCCAGGTTTATATCCGTGGTTTGATGCAATTCTATAACAATATGTATAATAACAGATTTACTCTGCAGAGACTTTTGTTTGAGCGTGTGCACTCTGAGTCCCTTTGGTAAAGAGAAATGTTTATTCTGACAGCACATATTGTGTTCCCAAGATGGACTGATTTGGGTTTTCATTCAGCAGTGGAGACTTGTGGCAAATTGTTAGTATAAGCAGTACAAATAGACTTTCATTCCTTAAGCTGTACTTCTGCTCGTGTAAATCAACAATGACTTGCAAACCAACCCTTTTGCAATCCTATCAATTTTACATTTTTTTTATTTCATATCTCGAAGCCACTTTGAAATACACTGTCATTGCAGCAGTGCCTTCTGACAGAGGTCTTACAGAAATTCAAAAATAAAATGGTAGAATTAGGTTGAAAATTATATCGTATTCCTCAAGCATCTACTCCAAGCAGTGAACAAAATCTTCCAAGGGAGTGAGTGTACACCAAAGAGAAACGGCTGCTTCTTCCACCAGCCTGGCCCTTCCTATTCGTGCCATTAACACCCATGGCCATTGGGAACCTGCCAGGTCTCACCTAGAAGAGGTCTTTCCCTTGGAAAGAACACATCTGGGCCCCCTGCTCTGGTGAGGTGCAGCAGCCTGGGTGATCTGGATCTCAGTCATCAGAGGAGGCCCAGGACCCCTGGCTGGTAATGAGTCTATTAATTGAAAGCCTTTGCTCTCCACCAGCCCTGCTCTTACACCTCTTGGGAAGCACAGCACAGAGCAGATCCTCCCATTTTCCCCTGCCCTGTTGCACCTGAAAATGAGGCTCAGCAAGGAGCTGATCCAAGCCTTGCTGTACAGACAGGCCAGGGGAGGAGCAGGGACAGGCAAGGAGGCAAAGCAGGGCTTGGAAGAGGCTTTGGGCAGAGGTGGGGCACGAGCAGGGAGAAGTGAGGGGTGGGCTGATGCTGATGCAGGGAGCCTCTGACTTCTGTGATTACTTTTCTCTGCATGAACAACCTGCTCTTTCAGTCTCCCCTCAATGATAATGATGCAGTAGAACAGCAACTTACACCATAGTCATTTATGCCATGATTGATAGCAATTAGGAAAGAAAGTATTGGTCACAGCTAAGCTGATATGGCAAATGTGAATTAACTCCCTGGGTGCATCCTCCCTTGACAGAGAGACAAGAACTCCTGCATCCAATGACACAGTGAAAAAAGATGTGGAAAAAGCTTTTCTAGTGATTCTGATATAGGCAACTTGGACTAACTCTTTTTCATCTTTGAGAGGTGTACAATGACTCTTTGGCTTTTTTATTATCCCTAATATTTCTGCTGCTGTTTCTTGCTCTTCTTCTTTCCAGCATTTCTTCTTTGTGAAGGAAAAATAACTTGGATAACTCATATTCAAGTTCATAGGCTCCATAATTTCAGAAGCATCACCCTCTGCAGTGTTCTCTCTCCACCCCACCAGAGCCAGAGATGGGCCCTAGCTATCTGATTCTAGCACAACAAAACAAATATGCTGGCCCAATGATCTTCTGACCATATATAGGCTGAAATAGCCTTTTGGAAGATATGGTTGATATCTGTGATCATCACAGGGCAATTAGGAGCCATTATGAAACAACCATCTTACCAGTAATTTATTGGGCAGCCTCAAACTATTTCCTTGGGTGGGGAGGGTGACATCTTCAAGAACACCTCCTGCTCAGGAGAGGCCATGAATTAATTTTTATGGAGGATTTGATAGGGAGAATGCAGAGCTCAGAGCATGAACCTGAGCACAGAGTTACATCTTGGAAATACAATGTCCCAAAGGAAGGCAGACAGGAGAGATTCAGTGTTGATATAGTTCTCATGGCAGCTGCTTTCTGAGAGCTCGTTGACAGAGCAATTTCTACTTTCCAACTGCCTCCCAAGAGCTACTTTTCTCCCTGAGAGGGAAAAAAAAAAACCACCAAAAAACCAACAACAACAACAACAAACCGCCCCCCCCCAAAAAACAAAAAAACAAAAAAAAAAAAAAACAGAAAGAAAGAAAAGTGCCCCACTTTGCAATAATAGGACCAGGCAGGACCTACCTGGGATGTCAGAGCTGCTGCGCTGTGGTGTGTGAGGTGGCTGAGGAGAGCTCAGCTCCAGGCTGCTGCTGCCTTTATTCAGAGAGAAGCTGCCTTGCCTTTAGGGCCAAAGCATGGCCAAAGGGGTTATTGCCAGACCCTGTGTATTTCAGGGGCACAGTGACATGTACCACAGCAGAACATCCTTTGCATCCACCATAGAATCAGACAATCACACACTGGGCTGGGCTGGGAGGGACCTTAAAACTCAACTCATTTTACTCCCCTGTCAGGGGCAGGGACACCTTCCACTATCCCAGGTGACTCCAAGCCCTGTCCCACCTGGCTTTGGACATTTCCAGGGATCGAGGGGCAGCCACAGCTTCTCTGGGCACCTGTGCCAGGGTTCACCATCCTCGCAGGGAGGAATTACACTAGTCCGGTTCTGTTGTATTTCTCAATATCTTGCTGAGGCATGATTTTTTTTGCCACGGGTATAGTGGAAAGAAGCAGAAAGGGAATTTCCAGGCCCAAACAAGCTGGTTTTGATGGTCTCGTTGTCATTTTTTAGTCACTGATGCAAAGCACAGAGCAAAGTGGGCAGCTGATGGTGGCTGCTGGGTGGGAAGGGGCTGGAGGAGACTTTGGGGGTCAGGTGTGACGGGAGAAGTGCAGGCAATAAAAGCAAATGCTGAACTGCAGACCTGACTTTTCTTCGTAAATTCATCTGTTGCTAAGAATAACCTGCCTGGATAGTGTCCTACAGCATGCTCCAACCTAAAGGGCATTTTGGTCTGACAAATGAAAACTAATAGAGTGAAGTTATTACCATATGAACATGTGGATTGAAAACATGTGTTGAGTGATTAAAGGTGAAGGCTTGATGACAGGCCCATACCGGAGATGGTGCATCTCGGGGAGGAGATTGCTGTTTGGGAAATGCCATATTTTACCATTGAGTTCATTAGTATTTGCCATAAGGAAAACAAGAAAGGTTGACTCCAGCAAAAAAACTCCCTCTCAGATCCTATCACTGCACACACGATGTTTGCTTTGGAAACTCCTCACCGGGGTTTCTGTCAGTCTGTTGCTCAGCGAATGCTGTCTCATGGACAGTTTAGGATTTCACTCTGCTTGGGCTTGGACTGTGTCCCAGGAGTGTGCTTGGTGTCAGGAATTCAAGCTGGAAAAAGTGTGCATTCTGGAAGATTAGGCACTGCAGGCTGTCCCCACAGTGCCCATGGTCTGGGCAGGGCAGAGCACACCGGGGTGGCTGCAGGGCCGTGCCCCAGGGGGACAGGGCTGGTAAATCCCCCACAGCACAGCAGGGAGACACAGCAGGGCTGACAGGAAGTTTTGGGTTGATACATGTTTATTATAAATCATCTTCTGCTTGTCTGTTTACAATAGTCTGTCTTCCCTTAATGTTTTTAAGGTAATAACAGACCCTGTATTTTAACTCGACAACAATATTTTTAAGTCAAAAAATAATCGCACATCCTTGCTAATCATATTTTTTGACTAGATATTACCCAGAACTATGGAGCCAAAGGCCTCACCCCAAACACTGAAAACTGAAGAACAAGAAAAAAATCAGTCAAAATGCAAAAACGTCGCTAAATTTTGTGCCAGTAACCAGTGTACCTGTGACGGGGTGCAAGGCACCTGGAGCAGATTAACATTTGATAGTCCTTAACAGTCACAGTCCTTGCTGAATTTCCATCAAGAATTGGTCCTTAAAACCATACTGAATCAAATATTTAGGCCCCCCCAAAGCACATCAGTGGCAGCACTGCAGAGGGGTCCCCAGTGCACAGCCCTGGGCACCAGAGGTAGGATCAGAGGAGCCTGCAGAAGCTCTCTGGCCAGTCAGCTCTCAAGACACTCCACTGAGATGAAACAGTCTGCAGGAAACTTCCAGCCAGGATAAATTCTTGCTTCATCACCGATTTCACCAGATGCTACATTGCTCCCACCATCCTGCCAGTGCTGGGTTTGTGCTCTTCCATCATACTCACATCTCTAGGATTTGTAAAAGCTGGTTAAAGAGGGCTCATGGAGATGTGTGGGTCTATTAATTGCATATTGTTAAGTGTGTTAATTGCTATTAATTGCTATGGAGTGGGGTATCCTGACTTTCTTGTCTGTTGAGTCTCATCTCAGTCCTCTCAGCAGTGCTTTTCTTCAGTGACATTTGATTTTACAAAGTTTCATAAACTCAAAGACTAGTGAATGCTGATGGGGAGGATTCATTTTCAGGCTTGAAGGAAATCATGTTCCAATATCTCTTTGTCTTATATTTTTACACAGATTTACAGATTTATTATTTTTAAAAAACAACCAAAAAAACCAACCAAACAAAAACCACAAATAAACAAGAAAACCCAAACTTTTTTTTTTAACTTACATAATTTCCCTGACCTCTGTCTTTTCACTGCAGTGATTGTGTTGGCAAAAGGGAAAGGCAGGAAAAGGGACTGAAAATTGCTATTGAAAATGCCTGTAATGGAAGAATAAGACCAAATCTCATTTTATTTATTTCTGGTGAAGTTAGCTGACAGTGGCAGAAATCCAGAGTAACTAGAAACCTTTCTGCTTCTTGCGTTCACCACTTGGTGCTTTTTCAGGTAAAACAGCCCAATTTGCTCCATTTGTTCATGAAGCCGCTCTGTTTCCTTTCCCCTTCCTTGGGAGCATGGATGACAGCACAATATGGACATTTCACACAGCTTTTGATGACTCTCACCTTTTTCACAGGCCTGTTGATCTTTTGAGATTTCAGATGTGTTTCTGGTTGTTCGCACTGGGAGGGTCCAGGCAGGTGTGGGCTGGGCAGATGCAGGTGTCCTGGCAGAAGGATGTGCCACATCTGGCAGAGCCACAGGAGGATCACCTGTGTGCCAGGGGCTGGGCACAGGGACACTCCTGCAGCACCCACCGGAGGGTGACTGTCTGTGGTGGCAGAGGGACATAAGTGAGCCAGGACATTTTATTCAGCATGTTTCAAATGTACCTTCCAGGCTGGTGTTTCTTGTGGTGTGCAGGAGTCCAGCGGTGGAGATACAAAAAATTGTGATGTTTCTCAGGTGTCTCAGTTCAACGAGGGCTCTACATGCTCCATAAAACACTCTGCAATATGGAAAACAAATACGGGAAGTTGTGCTCATGCACCTCCTCTGTTCTTGTCTCTCCCGAGACGCGGATAAAAAACAATCTACAAGGAAAAACTGCATGTAGATGGCAGCTGGAGAATCTGGGGCTCCAGGGAATGGTGGGAATGGGGTCAGACACAGCAAAGGGACGGCCAAAAATTTAGAGAGGTCTCTGCTGCCAAACATCCCCTGCCCTTTAGGAAAGGGCAGAGGGCACGGGGTGGTCGCAGGGATGAGGGCTGTCCCCGAGGATGCCAGCGTGCCTCCGGAGGAGCTGGAACCACCGCCTCATTCCCAGCGGGCAGAGTGGCTGGGCACGGAGCAGGTGGCACTTCCAGGCGCGCAGGGAGTGTGTGCAGGCAGGGAACAGAGAGCTCCTGCCCGCAGGCAGAGCCGCTGTGCCTAGCGCAGAGGCTGCTGCTCGCCCGCGCACTCCCGGGCGGACATTTACCGGCAGGGAATGTGTCCAAAACAGATCTCAAGTCCCTGTTTGACTCACGCGGCCATATCCAAAAGCCCCTGCGCTGCCCAGGCTGTGGGACACACCGAGCTGTGCCCGCTAGAGCCCTCAGCGCCGGCACAGGGTGCGGGCACAGCCCCGCTGAGCCCATCCCGCCCCTGGGAGCAGCCCCGGCAGCTCGTGTGTCCTGCCCTGGGAGCAGGGCTGGCACATCGCTCCGGCACCTGCAGAGGGGCAGCCAGCTCCTTCCCGAGCTGCTGCCGGGGAAGGGAAGGGCAGAGATGCCGGGGAAGGGAAGGTTCGGGAAGGTTCGGGAAGGTTCGGGAAGGGAAGGTTCGGGAAGGGAAGGTTTGGGAAGGTTTGGGAAGGTTTGGGAAGGGAAGGGAAGGTTTGAGAAGGGCAGAGCTGCCGGCGGTGTCTGCCGGCACACGCACCCGGACACGGCTCAACATGTAACGCTCCCTTTCTGCCCTTCTGTGTTGGAATACACAAAACTGGTTTCTGTCTCATGGTATTAATAACCCCTTGGATGTCTTTGTTTAAAGTATTCCATTGGGAAGTGCTATTTTAAGGCTCCATTGAGTCAGGCGGAATGTGAAACCTCCTCCTGCCGGACACTTCACGCTTGGTGCTTATCTGCGTGCACGCTGGTATTTTGTCTAATACAACGTGGAGATTAGCTCCCCTTGCAATTTCACTTTCACAATTTACATTTCATGTGTTGGAGCAGCCACAACAGTCTGCACCAGATCGTGTCCATATGTTCCCGGCGCACAGAACACGGCGCGGAGCTGCTGTTGAGTGTTGTGATGCCCTGGGAGATGCTGGGGGTCAAGTCCTGCGAGGTGCTTGCTGGGCAGACCCCCGAGTTGGCAAACTGGGCCTGGAGTCATCAGGAAAATTCAGTTTGCTAACAATTCATCAAGTAGCTATGAACACTGTTTAGCTCTTTAGCTTGAGATAACACTCGACTGACTTCCTGCGTGTTGAGAAAGTATTTCTGGTTTTGAAGTGCCTCTAAGTTAAACTGTCTCCCCTGTTCACTGAATCGCTGTGGGAGAGGTTCTGGTGTCCACACTCGTGGACTGGACAGGATCCAGGGTGTGGCCATCAGCATATCACATCTGGACACTCAGTCTCACCCACACAAAAAGTGCTTTTCTTTACTTTTTTAAACCTGTGCTGTTTTAGCATGATTGTGGACTGAAGCTCCTTTCAGAAACAGGAGGGGAAGCAGGGAAGTAAGTCCCTTTAGATAATAAAAAGTGTAAAAGCCATTGCTGAAAAAGAAATATTTTTATTAAGGTTGCAACAGAAGGTGAGAATAAAAAATCTGTCCATAAAGTGGTCCAGGGTGCAGGTTTTATAGATCAAATCCTCATGAGATGCAACAAGGGGAGGAGAGGTGGACTCTGGCTCTGCAGGAAGTGTAGCCATAGTGTAGCATGGCCAAGGCTAATGAGGACATGGGAAGTTTCAGCTGTCATGAATTTTGCAGGGAAGCTTTTCTTAGCCCAGTTCTCTGGAATGGCCTCCTGCCCCTTTTGCCCTCCTCCTGGGATAGAACTGAGTCAGACACTAGATCTGAGGAGCTAATCAAGGCCACATGGGAGGAGGGAGGTTCCTCTTCCTTTCTGTTTGTCTGTCCTCTGCCTCAGCCACCTGACACTCTTGCAGGGGACAATGGAGGGGAATTGTCTCCAGCTCCTACTCCTCCAGTCAGTACCTGGGACAATCCCTTTTCTCTTCTTGAAATACCAGGCTTCCTGAGAGAATACACAGAGGGAATCGAGTGAATGGTTTCTCCAGTCTTCTTCTCTTTTCCAGGTCTGGAAAAGAAGAGGGAAGCTCTGAGGAGATGAAGAACCTCTTTGGAGCAGATTTGATCTGCTCTGGCTCTTGAGTTGGTGGGATCTAGGCTTGGGGGCATCCCAGTTAGCAGGTTCACAGGAGCAATCCCAAATATTTGAGACATCAGGAAGAGAATCCTGATAAGTCCCACTGGTGCTTCCTGGCAGAGGAACCAGGACAGATGGCACAGGATTTGGCTAAATCAGATGTGCAACACTGGCTCCTTGAATTCCTTGGTTCATGATGGTGATCTCAGGCTGTTGACTCCTTGCTTTGGCTTCAGCAGGCTGTGATACCGTGGCTGGGTGATTCTTTTTCAGATGAAACTGTGTCAGATAATTGTTCCTCTAGTTCCAGCTCTCCAGAAAGTTTGAGAAAGGGATATTGGTCCAGGCAAAGCTTCACTGGACTGCACTCAAAAACCCTGACAGATTTTTTTAACTTACACAAGCTACATTAATCTGATGGTGGGGTGTTTCTGTGATGCTGTCTCTCATGAATTTGCTCGAAGAGAAGCAGAAAATGCACTTAAGACAAAAATAAGGGCTCCCACCTACAACCTATGCTTCCAGGCCTGAGAGCAGCACTTGGAAGACATCCCTGTCCTTTCTCCAGGGTCCACGAGGGGATCCGGGGTCGGTCCTCCCTGGCAGCAGCACAGGGATCCTGTGGAGCAGATCCAGCAGCAGAGCAGTGACTGTGTAGCTGTGCAGAGCAGGGACAGCCTGGCGGGAGCTCCCCCCTGCAGGGAAAACAAAGCCCTTTTGGAGAGGAGACACTTGCTGAGCACAGGGCTCAGTGCTGCGTGTTACCCCTGGATATCAACAAAACACCGTCCTGCTTTACCCTTTGCAACCTCGCTTATAAATACCATGATCTCTTCTTTACCCACAACTCAGAAGAACAAAGTTGATTTATTTTTGTTCTTTCAACTGTGGCTAATAATAAAGTGTGAACTCTGCACAAAGCTGAGCTCTGTGCTGGGACTCTGTTGTTATGAGACCAGTGACTCCAAATACAGGGAGATGGGAACATATCGAAGGTGTTGTCAAGGCATTTGTTACACTGCAAGGGCCAGCATGGGGCAGGGAACAGCTTTGTTTAAAGACTCTGGGCTCCTTTGGCAGGTGGCAGCTGGCACCTCTTTCTCTAAGTGGCACAGGGAGTTGGAAATTATTTACAAGTCAGAAACAACAGGATGCCTGTGACACTTATGAAGCACATTTCTTTTCTTCTAAATCATTTTCAAGTACTTTTCTGTAGAAGCTGGAGCCCTGCTGAGGTGCACTGGCTCAGCCCTGCATTTCTCCCGTTTATGGAACCCCACACACAGGCAGTAAATGCCTCCACTCATTGGCCCTATATTTCCCTTTCCATCACAGGGCTGCCTTTGCAGAGGTCCAATCCTTGCTTCTGGCCTAGCAGCCTTTGCTAAATCATAGGGTTTCACGTCCTGCCCCTCAGGCATCACATACTCCCTGCAAAGAAGCACTTTCAGTTCTTGCCTCAAGTTCCTTAACTCTGACTCTGCTGGAAAACTCAGTGAGATGGGGAGGACTGCATTAGAAGAAGGTAAAAAACAACCAAATCCTCCTAGGCATGACATGGAAGGAAAATTAATATTTAAAATACATGTATGATGTAATGGGACTTAAAATAGTCTGTATCCTGGAAAAAAGAGATTAAATGCTCAAGGCAAACTAATGAAAAGGTCACTTGGACAATACTTGCAATGCACTCCCTGTACTGCATCACGGACTTATCAGTTCTGTTTGACAGGGAGTCACACATGATCCCAAGCACTTATCTCTGTTTTATACTTTATGAAAAATTGATTGACTCCTTTTGCCCAAGAATTTGTGTTAAATAAGAAATAAAACATTGTTTATGGGCAACTTTCTCTTCCCATAATCAGCAGGGGCCAGCTTTATAAGAACAGGACATCAAATCTTAATACTGCAAAGTACCTGCATATTTGACATGGCAAAGTGAACTCTTCTGTTATTATCTCAGCTGGATCAGTTCCTAAAGCTAAGCAGAAACAGCAGTGAACCTTTTCCATTCTTTCTGCCTTTACCCAGCTTCCCACACCCTCTGGCACAGACCACATCCTGTCTGGGCAGTGCCAGTCCCCCCAGATTGCCCCTGGGAGGGGTGGAGTGGGGATCTCCATCCCCTGCCACCCCAGCGTGTGCTGGCAGCCCTGGGCTGTCTGAGCTCCCTCCTGCCAGGCTGTGGTGCAGCACATTCCCAGGTGTGTTGTGCTGCCTACTGATCCCTTGTGGCAGCAAATCCTCTACCCATCCATTGTCAGATGTCCACTGGCTAAGGAGCTGGCCCAGCTGAGATGCCCAGAGTGGTGAGAGAACGCCGTGGTGCATGCCACATTGCCATTGAATTTGGAAGCTGGGTGGGGGTCACAGAGGTGGTCCCAAAGTGAGTCTGTTTATCTGCTTGAAATTTCAAACAGCAGCAGTTAGAGCACCCTTGCCTGGTACATCAGACACAACCTTTGCATGACAGCATACGAGAGAGACTTAAAACTTTCCTGACAGTCCCTCAGCTGCATTCCTCCTTTTGAGGGCCACTATGTAGGCAGGTATACTCATCTCCTTCCACAGGCACCTGCTACTGATCCAGAGGCTGGATCCCTGGCCAGATGGGCCAAGGTCACTCAGAATGTCTGTCTTTATGATTCCCTTTGGCTGATCATTGCTGGAGTTCAAGGCTCTGCCACCTTCCAGAGCAAGCAGGATGCAGAGACTCTTCCTGGGCTGGATGTTCTGACCTCTAGGATGGCTGTGGCGAGGGAGCTCCATCTGAACAGTGCTTGCTCTGCAATGTTGTGTTTTACCATGGCTCTGCCGAGCCAAAAAAAGGCTACAGGGAGAGCTTTGCTAACATCCTTCCCCTGCCCAGACCCATCATCAAGGGGCTGAGCAGCTGGGAAGGATTTGGGACCTGTGGCAGAGCCAGGCTGGACATGGCGCAGCCATGCAGCCTTTCGTGAGCAAGGAAAAGCACTTGTAGGAAGAGTTTGGCCAGCAAATTTAGGGTGTTCACAGCCTCTCTCTGCTGCCTACTGATGAAAGTACCCCAGGAGGAATGTTTTCCATGCTGGGTATCCCAGTGAGTGTGGATGGGAGAAGCTGGGGATGGCACAGAGGAAAGCTCAAGTGCCTCACCACAAAGTGAGGTGGGAGGAGCTGCTCTTGTTTCACCTGGCAAGAATGAGGCTTGGAGGAAATTGTACACAGACTGCAGCTATTTGAAGGTCAGAGCCAAAGGCAACTGTGTCCAACTACTCTCAGGAATGGGAGATAGCACAGGAAATGCCAAGAGCCACTCACGGTGGAAGTTCAGAATGGACATTAGGAAAAACTCCACCAAGAGAGCCATGCAGCACTAGAACAGACCACCCAAACAAACTGTGAACTCTCCATCCTTGGGAGTCTTGAAGACTCAGGAAGACAAGCCATGGCTGACCCGACCTGGTTTTGCAGCTAATTCCCTTTGGGGGAAGAGTGGGGATGACAGGCTCTGGCTGTCTCTTCCCATTGACAGCCCTGTGATTCTGTGATTATTTTCTCTACTACATTTCAGGGGTACTGGTACAACACTGGTATAGAGAGGATATCATAGGAGGGTTGCTCCTTTTCAAACACTTATTTTCATAATGGAAGGACTTTAAAATTAGAAAGCCTCCCCACCAGACTTCACCTGCTTTTCTCCACTGGAGTTGTATTCTCACAATTTCCTCAAGTACTTACTTGCTTTTCAGCAATGCCACACAGCTGCAGGGTGGAAATGTTTCTTGACCTCCTTTGGTGAAGAGCACCTGCTCTGTCTCAGGGAGATGGAATCTGTTGTTCTTATTTCAAAATAGGGCACACACATGTTCCCCAGGTGAAGGGAATACAGCCCCCAAAAGGAATGTTACACAGTGATTCTTCCTAAAAATAGTTTTATTTTCCCTTCACCTTCAAAAAATTGCAAAATAACTCAAATTCTGTGTGGTTCTGCAGTCAGTGCTGGGCAGAAAGTTCTACACCTCAGAGTCCCAGAAGCTGCAGCTCAGATTAAGGCAGCCCTCCAGAGAGCCATGATTTAATCTGGGAGGTATGGAAAAGGAAGTTGCTGCTTCAGGGTCTTACATAGGGGCAACACCAAGCCTCATGCAAAGCTTGAAGCTGTTCACACATCGGCTCTGCCCTATCTCTGAAGTCCAAATTGCTGTTAAAATTTGGTCTGAAGCGTGTTGGGAGCTGACGTAGACCCAAGTCTCCTCTCTTAGCCAGATGTTTTGGCTGTCACAGGATGTGGGAGAGCAAAGCAGCTGCAGAGTATTTCTCCTCTCTCCAGTGGGTCTGTGCCTGGCACTGAGCCTCCAGGGGAAAGCCCTGTGCAGAGCTGTGAGCTGCCACGCATTGCCAGCAGCACACTGTGACCTGCAGGGACAAGTGGCTGCAGAAGGAGCCTTCTCCCAGGCTGTGCACACACCAAACAGAGCAGTGGGAAAGGCCAAAAACACACTGAAACTGTGCCCAGCCCAGGGACAATGTCAAACTGAGGGAGCTGGGCACAAGGGACCAGAGGGACAGGCCGCAGGTGAGCTTTGGGTGGTGATGGGAATTGGCAAAGGAGGTGACAGCAGCGTGCCCTGCCAGGAGCACTGTGGGGGAGAGGCTTCACACTGCCAAGCAGAGGATGATCCTCTGAAGCTGTGCAGCTGAACAGGGTAGGACTCTGTCAGAAATGGTGTTCTGGACTGCAAACACACTCCAGCCTGCGCTGAACTCACTTTCTGTTTGCTGGAGTGCCCCAGGCTCTGCTGGATGAAAACAGCCTTGGAGCAAGAAGAGTTGCTCTGGCTACACCTGCTGCCACAGATCCTGCCTCGTGTGACCTGGGACAGCCCAGCTGGGCTGTGGGTGGCCCCTCTGCCCCGGGCTGAGGCCACCTGATCAGAGCAGCACAGAGCTGCTCCTTCATGCAACTGCCTCATGACTTGCTGGGGGATTTCATGGTGTGATGTCACTTCTGCAGAACCTTTCACCAATGATAAATTCCTCCAGAAACAGAGAGAAAATGACCCAGAAACATCATTACACATAAACCCCTCAATTATACAAAGTCCTGCAAACATCAGATAAGACCATAACAGAGAAAAGGTCACAGCAGCGCCAGCTATGTCGTGAATAGCAGCAACAAGTAGCAGCCAGTGCCTGATTCAGTCTAAGGCTAGAAAGATGAAAAGATAGAAATGTTGTTGGCTTTAATTCTTTTGTAGTGCGTTCCAGGCAGCTGTCAACTGCTGAACATTTGAACAACCAGGGCCTCCCAAAGGGAAATAGCATCTTCGGAATGGCCAGACTCAAGAAAACACCACATCTTAGATGATGTATTGATGGGGAAAAATAAATTCAGAAGAGAATTTGGTACTTTGCCGAGCAATGTCCTGAAGATAAGCTTGTACCAGTTCTTCAGTCACGCACTAATGATCTTCAGTTCATTATATGTTATAAATCACTCTGATGGATACAGAAAAGGGTAATAAATGAATAAATAAATAGCAAACACTCTGTGGATAGTGCTGATCATAGAAAGATGAATTAATCATAAACACTGCTTCCAAAGGCTGTGACACGAATGAGCATTCCTTTGATATCAGCCGTGCTCTTCTTCCCACCAACTTGTTCTCAAATAAACATCCCAGTAAATATTTGTCTCCTTGCTCCAGAATTGCAAATAAAATGAGAAAGGCCACATCCCTTCCTACCCCATGGACAGCAATTCCCTTAGGGGGATGCTGGATTTCAGGTCGGGATTCACCTCAGCTCACTTCAGTCAGCTTCTATCTTGTCATCTCAGTCCAGAGTGGGCTCTCTGGGCTCCCTTCAGAGCTGTCCTTCTGATTCACCACCATCCAGTACTTGCAATCTCTTTATCTCATTTGATCTCTTTTATTGCTTCACTGTCTGATATCCCACCCTAGCTCTCTCTTCCCTAGAAGGTGCCCCAGGAAGTTTTGATGCCTCACTGCAGCACAGTCTGCATCGGGGGCCTTTCAGGTGAGGTGATTTCCACCCACAGTCACCACAGTTACCTGCAGCCTGAGCCCTGGCCCTGCCTGGTGCCCTCCTGCACTGCTGTGCCACAGCACACCAGGACCAGAGCCCTGGGAGCGGCAGCACAAAGCCCCAGCTCCTCTGGGGTGATGCTCCAAGGCTCGTCATGGGCCATCGCAGGGAAGAAGGGTTGCTTTGCTCCACTGTGCCCTGCCCTGCACCAGTGACTCACACAGGACCGAGGGAGGCAGGGATGAGCCTTCTGGGATGCTGGGATGGCTCTCTTGGACTCAGGACAAGCCTTCCTAATAAACTCAGGGCTGACTTCCTTTATCTGCTGTCATATGATTGCAAACTCTAATTTCATTCTCTGCCTGGTCTCCTTCCTAGGTGAAGTCCATTCATTATTTTTAACTGTATCCATAATTCTTCCTTATCTCTAAGCCCTGCTGTTCCTCCTGCACAGACTGATGACACGACTGCCTGTGCTCTGTCTCCTGGTAGCTTGTCTGAGCACAAACCCTCCTGCTGCTCCCTTTCCCTGCTCCCATCTGCAGCAGCCAGGTGCTCTGAGGAGGCATTTCTGACACTGCCTCTGCACCTGGGATCTCCTTCTTCAGGCTGTAGAGGGGTCTGCAGCCTGTCCTGCTAACGCCCACACCAAAACATCCTGTGTCCTGCAGCAGTGTGTAAGGCTTGGCCGTCTCTCACCTGCATTTGTCCTGCTCAGCCTCGGGAATCCCTTGGCAGCTCCTGCCCACAAGCAGCTGCAATGGACACCACACCTCAGCCTCATCTTCAGGCTGTTGCTCCCAGGATCAGCTTCATCTTTACTAGACTTGAAGCCTAAATTCTTTTATGTCAAAGACAAATGCTGTCTCCAAGTTGCCCAAGGTCCTAGTCAGCTATTTTCTTGAAAGCAGTAGGGTTCAGGCAATGGGAGTGTTGCTGCTAGTTAATGGTGTTCAGAGGGTTTAGAATCCTCTGCTTGACCCAGAGTATAAAAACCTACATGAACAATGCCTCTAAGCACAAAACTTGTGATGCTGTGCCAGAAAAATTGGCCTGGGTACCTCCCTATGTGCAGTATTCCCTCTGCCTGTGCTCCACGTTAGCAATGCCTTGAGATGGCAGCAATGAGGGTGGCTGATGGGAGACTTCACTGAGCAATCTGAGGCAATCAGCAAGTTCTCAGCTTTCCTCGCTGCTCAACTTTCCTAGACTGGAAACGAAACACGGGCGGCAAAAGAACTGGAAGATGCTTTCAAGTGTGGTTCTGGCCTGCACAAATGTCTCTATAATGCGGATATTGCTGTGTATTGTTTCTTAATAGGCCTCTCAATTAGTTCTGCTGAGTACAGCACAGTGGGAGGACTGGTTTTATCTCCCTGCCTCCAGCCTTGGGTTTAGCTCAGCCAAAGAGGGCTGTCCACTGCTGTTTCCAGCACAGGGCTTGAGGAAGCACTGCTCCAGAGAAAGCACCCAGCTTAGCACAGCTGCCCGAGGAGAGGATGGAGGAGCAGATGCGAATGGGCTCAGCTGACAAACACAGCCAAGGCTTCTCTGGCTGGCACTGCAGCTTGCCAGGCTGTGAGAAACATGCTGGGCTCCTTCCAGATAAGATGCCACCATCAGTATCAACAGACGTGCAGGACTTTGTGATGCTTGGGCTAAATCCCAGCCTCGGAGACGCCGGCACAATCCCTCTGCTTTTGCTGTGACTTACGAGATGCCTGGCCAGGAGCTCGGGGTGTCACAGGGTAGCACGCCCAGGGGCAGCTTCTGGAGGTGATGAGGTTCTGTTTGGTGAATGCAGAAGCCCTCTGGGCTGCAGGCTCGGCTCTGACACCTGCACATTGAGGCCTGGAGCACACCTGGGTCTGTCATGCACTTGTTTGTGAGGAGGTGCTCTGAGAAATTACTCCAACTGGGGTTGCCTTTGTCTGTCCTGCCAGAATTGGGTGCCCTCCAGAATATACTTCCCCCTGCCCATCCAGAAAATTGTTTCTACAAACATGTGTTTTATGGTCTAGACTCCAGTCTAGATTTGTGTTTTCAGGTCCTGGAGGCCAGATTGTCTTTTCCAGACCATCTCACCACCCTCGGTGGTTTTGGAGAGCAAACACCCTGTTCTTGTGTCTTAGCATGTGCCCCTTTGCTTTGTTGTTCTCCAAATTACACTCACAAACTAATAATAAAGCCATCTCTTCATCCACTATTGTCTTTCCTTCTGAAAAAAAAATGACAGAGTAGGAGAATAAATGGACATATATGAGAGAGAAACAGCTTTAATGAGATTAATATTCAATAATACACTAATGGCTTCACACCGTGAAGTACAAAGTGTTGTAGGTGTTGGAAAATTATATGGCATCAGTCAAGAATGGAAGGAACCCAGCTAAACTTAGATCAGTCTGACAAAAGAATTTTTCAGCTGGTTTTGGCTAGGTTTTGCAATCAAAGGAATTATGTTTGCTGATCCCCAATGGGAAATCCATGAAAAAGTGTGGTCAAAAGCAACCGAAAAAATGCTACCAAGGGTGGATTACCTTATGCTGCAGTAGGTGTGTAAAAGACTAATGTGCATTCATGTGGTGTCCATCACTCACCTGGCCTCAGGGGAGGATTGCATGGTGGTCAGGCACTGGCACAGGCTGCCTGGAGAAACTGAGGCTGCTCCATCCCTGGAAATGTCCAAGGCCAGGCTGGACAGGGCTTGGAGCAGCCTGGGACAGTGGAAGGTGTCCCTGCTCATCGCAGGGGGTGGCACTGGCTGGTCTTTAAGGTCCGTTCCAACCCAAACCATTCTGAGAATCTGTGAAGACAAAACAGATGGAAACAAGAGCAGATAAGACAGAGAGGCAGAGAGTGCCCAACCTGAGACAAGGTACAAGACTGCCATGAAAATATATAGACACAAACCCCGAGGGACAGCAAAGAAACATCAGAACTTGCTGAGGTTCCCTCTTCACTCTTTGTTGTCATTGTTCAAGTGCTGGGACACATTCAGTGGGTGAGACCCTGTGAAGGTGGAGGAGAACCTGGATGCTCTAAGTGCAGAAATCCTATGGATTCTGAGCATTGTGTACGTTTATGTGCATAAGAGATCTCCTGTGACAAAGCTTCAGAGGATGAATTTAAGGCTTCAAGGCATTATCCAACACTAGCCTTCAAGTGCAAAGTAGGCATTTGGGGAATTTGATTTTCCCCTGGAAGCTTTCTACTGTGTGCAAAGCAACCAGCACAGCCTGGGCTTTCTGCTATGGGCAGAGCCCAGGGCTGAGCCCCCAAGGAGCTCTCATAAAGTCAATCGTAAAGCTGACGAGCACTCGGAAAGGCTGATGTAACAATATGTCTGTTCTTCAAGGGTGAGGGGCAGTGAAATTGAGGGATTTGGGAGATAGTTTAAACCAGCTGTGCTCAGGGAAAATGGGGCTGTCTGTGCATGGCTGTGCACAAGGTCACTCTGGGGGGAATCTCTTTATCATTACTGGTGCCACTCAGGGGCTTAGTTGCCCATCCCCTGCCGAGGCAGGACACCCATATTCTGGGCCTGTTGGTAGAAGTTGGCTTATCCTTGAAATATTTTGCAGCTGTAGCTGTTTTCATGGTTTGGCAGGTCAGGAAGAACATCTCTTGTCTTGACAGCTCTGTGACTTTGTCCTTTATTAGTTCTTCTTCTACTACGTTTCCCTTAGGAAATTTGTACTTGCAAAGAGCCACTTTGTACTTGCAAAGGGGTCTCTGATAAAGTGTTGGAGCCCACAATTCAGACTAGTCAGAGTCCACAGTGGGTGTCGGAGTTCCTTCATCCAGAACCAGGATGTGTGGGGTGTGTTTACTTTCTCGGCATTGCACTCGCCTCAAGTGATGGCTTGTCCAGTCTCCGTTGCCCCACCCTCCCAGGCAGATGTGGAGCCCCTGGCCCTGGGCTCTGAGGTGTTGGAGCCTGACCAGGGCCCAGGAGAAAGCCTGTGCTGGGTACAGCTCCAGCCCTGTCTCTTCAGGGCACTCTTGACAGCTTCAGTCCATGGCGAGAGCAGAGCATAGCATGAAAGTAAACATAACAACCCTACCAGTAAGCGTGAATGCAATTCCAAATCAGCAGTTAAGGAGGGCATCCATCCTGCCACGCGAGAGGTGGCTCCACAGAGTACAGGAGGTCCTGCCAAGAGCTTTTTTTGGCTCTTTAGTCAAAACTTCCCTTTGCCTAAATTTCCATTGCTCCCGGGCACAGTATGTGCCTTCTTGGAGCACCCCAAATAACCCTCGCTCACTACCATCAAGTTATTGTTCCATTTAAATGATATTGGAAGCTCCTCCAGCCCCAGCCAGGGAGAAAGGCTTTCCCTCCTTGCCAGGGGACTATGTAATACAACAGTTTTGTGCCAAAACCGCTCCATGGGGGCCAGGAGAGAAGCAGGAGGGACATAATGTGCTTTCCATGAGGGAAGCCCATTGTACCAAGGTCTGCTCTGGGGCTTGCTCTGCTGCTGGCATGGTTGCCTCTCGCAAGTCGTACAGGACTTGATAAAGTCAGACAGCTGGATGAAAGAGCATAAATACCCTAAACTTAAACATGCTATTGAGGAGCTGAAGGCAGGACATAAATAACTGCACTCTCGCTTTCATGTTTATCATACAATTGCAACAGGACCATATTTGGAATAAGTATCCCAATATTTGAATGCAACATGTGATTGGAGTTTATCTGTTGTCATGTTTTGAATAAATATTCAGAAAACTCATTATTTCGGATATCCCCCTCTTCTCACTTCTTCCCAAATGAGGTGGAGCTAGGCAGTTTGACAGTGCTCGAGCTGTCTTTCATGTTTTCAAAGCTCTAAGCCCTGGAATGGAGCTTGGTACTGCTCATTCCTGAGCTGTCCAGGAGGCCGGATCTGTGCAGGGCGAGCCCTGCTCCACACTCCAGCCTGGGTGTCCCCATCCCTGAGGTATGGTCACTCTGCTGGGTGGCAACTCCTCCTCTCCAGAGGCCCTCAGTAGGTGAGTGGCTGTGGGAGAGGACGGAGAGGCTTTCCCGTGACAATGACAAGGGACCATGACAACTGCTCCATCCAAAAGGGGAGGGGGGCAGGTCACCCTGACTCGCTCTCTCGCCATGGACAGGCTCCTGCCCCTGCCTGCCTGTGCTTCACAGACAGACTATCTCTGTCACACGATCAACCCCAGGCCTACCATCTCTCAGGGACTAAAGGAGACTGGTGTCATTTTGCCCTCTGAGTTTCCCTAATATCAAGTGCAAGAGGTCCCCAGCACCACCGGCCGTGATCAGGTGAAGCATAAAAACCTGTCAAAAAATCTTTGAGAAGGACGTAACAATACCACAGGATCAAGTAAACTACAAAGCTCTCTACCCTCAAAGCAGTGTTGTTTACTGTTTATTCTCATTTGTAAGAAATTCAATCCTGTTCCTGTGTGGAGGATGCACAGACCGGTGTGCACCAGCACTAAAGACATGTACAGGGGCAGAGCTGATGTTGTCACGGGAAAAAGTCGCTTAAAGACAGTCTCTGGGTAACAGAGCTTGCACACACAGTGGTGGACACCCCATCAGCGAGGTAGTGTGCTGATGTAAAACCTCACTGTGCTGCAGTGAGTGCTCCAGGGCTTTGCAGGAGCAGGAGCCAGCGGCAGAGCCCTGCATGGCACCGCTGCTCCAGGGGTGCTTTATCGAGTTCTGCTGCTGAGGATCATTCCAGCCCTTAGAATCACTGCTGATTAGTGCAGTGGTACCTCGTTAGGACAATGTGGATTTGATCAACGCTTGTGTCCAAGGTTATCTGTGCTGGGAAATGCAGCGTTAGAAAGTAGTGTTTCCAGTAACATTCCCTTTATTTTCCCTTTCACTCTTACTCTTACTAGATCAGATTTTGGCAGAGAACATTTTGCTTAATTCCATTTACTTCCAAAAACATGAGTTCTGCAATTAATTTCATCTTTCTATTGTCTCAGAAATGTTGGTCAACAGGGACAATAATTCTGCACTGGATTTCTGATGTGCATCGGGGTAGGGCACCAAAGCGTGCTGCCAGCTGACTCCCAGGCATGGGATGCATTAGGGAGGAAATGAAATCTAAGAGCATGGCGTGTGGAAAGGCAGGATGCCTGCCTTGCACGTTTGCACAACCACCAGCACACATGTGCAGCGAGCAGCGCCAAGGCTCTCACGCAAACATTCTCACCCTTCCGCGGTCACAGCCACTGCGGTAGGACAAGGCGTGTGCTCAGGCTGCCGGGGAGCACTGGGGCTCCCGGGGCTGCTGCCACTATGAGCCCCTGGCTCGTCCCCAGCTCACACCAGCACAGCCCCACTGTCACGTGCTGCTGCTGTGTTTCTGCCCCAATGCTTTGGGCTTCATGCAGATGGGCCCCAGGGTGCTCTGAGCTCCTGGGACCGATGGAAATACCATGTCTCCAGAGCCTGAACCATAAATCTTCGTGGACCCTGATGTTTGCCAAGCTTTAGGAAGCACAAGCTATGGGTGAACAAACAGTTCATAACCTTCTGCCATGAAGAGAGCCTACGTGAAAGATAGAGGAGGACAGGACAGGGGGGAATGGCTTTGCACTGACTGAAAGTAGGTTTAGATTAGATATTAGGAAGAAAGTTCTGACTGTGAGGGTGGGGAGGCCCTGGCACAGGTTGCCCAGATAAGCTGTGGCTGCCCCATCCCTGGAAGTGTCCAAGGCCAGGTTGGACAGTCTTGGAAAAACCTGGGATAGTGAGTAATGGAACTGGATGATCTCTATAGTCCCTGTCAAACCAGGCCTCTCTGTGATGCTGTGATTCTGTATTTCTCTATCCTCCTTTCTGCCAACTCCATGCCTACACCTCCATTTGCTTTGTGACTGAGAACACCGGGCTACAGAAATCTGTCACTCCTTCTCCAAAGTGCCACTGTCCTTTTGCCACATTCCCACCCCCTCCCATGCAGAAGACACTGCAGACAGGACACAGACCCCTCTTGCCAGAGAGCACCCTTGGGCCTGGGCACAGTCCATGCTTGGTCTCTTGGCTGCTCTGTGTGCAGCCTGGGGGCATGTGGAGCATTCATCCTCCATGGGTTATATACCCATTCAAATGTTCCTTTTACAAGTTCCTAATATTTAACTGCCTTTTTCTGGAACTCCACATCTGAAAAGAAGCACTAGGAAGAGGGAAGCAGCCAGGGTGGACAGAAAGGATTGAGTCCCTGGTCTGTTTCTTTGCAAAGTCCACAGAAAAGGTGCTCTGGTACATCTCCTTCATTTGTGAGATCCTGCACGGTGACTCAGCCCCTGCAGGTTCAAGCTGCTCCTAAACACGGTGCTCATTTGCTCAGAGCAGCTAATGCAGAACAGGGGGTTGAATTTGTTGACACATCTCAGAGAGATCTCACTGATTAATGTGCTGAATCTCAAACACAGGCTAAGACCATGAAATCCCTAACAGGGGTTTAGATCAGAGATAACATAATAATACACAGAACTCTTGGAAACATTTTCAAACCATGTAATGTCTATATTCTTAGTGTTCCTGACAGTGTTAATGGAACCAGAAAGTTGACAAGATCTTCTCTGTATTCAATTCCCTGATTACTTTTAAACCCCTTTTCATGTAGACATGGTTCTTCCAGCATCACTTAAATCTTCCAAGCCTACAGGAACTGGAATCTCAAGCTTGGCAAGTCAGTGTCACTTCTCCTCTCTCTGTGACCAGGGATAAGAGGCTGCAAAGGCTGCCCAGGAGGAGATGCTCCTGCAAAGGGCAGGGAGGGATCAGCTTTACTGGTGGAAAGGAAGATGATACAGGCCAAGAGGAGGATGTGAGCTTCCTTTCTCAGCTTTTGTGTCTCTGTCCTGCTTGTCGGCAGTGTGGGGAGGGGAGTGATGAAACGCTGTTTGAGTGCTCAAGGCAGCTCAGGGAATGCTTATCACTGTGCCTCATCCCACAGGGAAAGGCATACGAGAGCAGACCATGCAGTGATTCATTAAAAAGCTCTGCTTCCCCCTGTCAGAGCCTTACATGGTGTACAGCTTACTCCTGCTGCCTTAATCCTTTGAAGATGCTGGGTCAGTTTTTCCTGTTCATCTGGCTTTAGCTGCACGTGCTCTCGGCACATTGAGCTGCCAAAGTTTCCTGGGCTCTCCAAAGGGGCAAAAAGCAAAGCTTTAATTTATCTAATCTGTGTTTCATTCTTGATTTGTAAAGGGAGCAACAGAAGTGGAAATGGAGTCCCTGCCTTTTCCCATCAAGCCTCACACGTGCCCATGCCATCATGTTTACTCTCTCTTGGGGATTCACGGGAGGCAGCTCTGGGATTTCATGCTGAAACAGTCAGGAATATATTCTCTGGGTTTGGAGGCAGTGAGGGGGAAGGTTCCCAAACCCCCTCCGAGTTCTGGCACTGGTGCAATTGAATGAGCTGCAAAAGGCCCTTCCCAGCAAGGGCTGTGCGTGTGCTCACAATGGCATGTGCTCTCAGGAAGGGAGAAGCCCCTATCCAAACCCCACACGCAGCTGGCTCCAGAGCACACTTCACCTTCACCTGGCTCATTGTTGGCTCTCCAGGCTCACTGATTTTATCTGCTTTACTTTGCTCGCTTCCTGCCCTTGGGCGATGATCGCCTTTGCTGATAGGGACAGAGGCCTGCTGGCAGTGGAGCTCAGGCAAGCAGAGCTTGGGAGCGCAGACACTTCAGAGCAGCCTCCAGAGGGAGATGCCAGCCTGGCTCCGGCAGAACAGCCTCCCTGAGCGGAGCTGTGCTCCCCAGCTGTGCTCTGGCTCGCTGCGACATCACGGAGCACAGGTCCCCACTGAAGGCACCCACCAGCCCCAGCCCCAGCCCCAGGCACGGAATTGATGCAGCTGGGACTGAGCCCTCGAAGGTGCCAGGACTGGAGCAAGCTGCCCATGAGCCAGCTGCCCATGAGCCAGCCCAGCAGCCCCCAGAGAGGGCAGGGTACCCAGGGACAGCCGTCACCTCCTCATGCAGCACTATGGCACTAAGGAGAGGCTGCTGTCCCATCACAGGCTGCCCACCCCAGCCCCATCACACACTGCACAGGGCAGAGCCTGGAGGGTCCTTGCAGCTCACTGGGGACTGAGGCAGAGCTCAGTCAGTGGTGCTGGGCTCAGGGAGACTCTGGCACTGACTCTACCGTGTCTTGCCCTGCTCACCTCCCCAGCCCCAGCCCCAGCCCCAGCCCCAGCCCAGCCTCCCTCCAGCCCCATAGGCTGTCAGAGAGGTGGTTGAGAACGTGCTGCCAGCTCCAGGGAACACCTGACCCTGCCAGCAGCACCCTCTGTGTCATGTCCCATCAAGTGTCCAGCAGCCAGCGGGTCCAGCCCCCCAGCCTGCCCCAGGGCAAGCTCAGCCCCACCACTCCTGAGAGTTTCAGAACCTCATGTCCACCCCAGGAGCACCCGAGGGAAAGGGAAAGGGACAAAATAGAGTGGGAGGTGTGTTCAGGATTTTCAGGGATACCTTGGAAACAGTTTGGATCTACCTGAAGCAGATAAATAACAGAGTTTTTCTGTGGCCAAATGAAGAAAACCAGTTTACAAGCTCCGAGGTTGCACTACCTGCCTGTGGCCCTCCAGGAGAAGCAATTGGCCTTTTGCAGCCTTCTGGCTCCCTTTCCCACAAGTTTTCCCACAAGTTCTCTGCCATGTTCTGTGCTAAAGCCTCTGGTTTATGCCAAACCTCATGTCTTGTATAGTGTATTTAACAGCCAGTGATTCGGGGTTTGACTCCTCAGGTGGCGAGTTTTCTGCATTACTGGCAGAGAACATTGTGGTTTCCATTTTTTCCCGTCTTTGGAAATTTTGGGGACTGCAGAGAATGGAAACTAAATTTGCTAGACCAAATAATTCTGTTTTTTCCTAGCAGAATAAGCACCGTATAAAATACACCAATGACAGTCTCCCAGCTATGCACAGCATGGGTTCAGCAGCACATCACACTGGGGAACAGCCTTAGAGCAGGGTTTGGACCTCAGCTTCTTCCTGCAGCTCAGAATGCCCTGTAAGACACTGCCCCATGCAGTCAATATAGCAATAATTAATACAATTTATGAAACATTGGGCCCTGGGAGCACTGCTGTTGCTGCTGTGGTGATGGTGTCAGCCATGACAGGAGAGACCTTGGCAGAAATAACACTGTTGATTAGATAAATGGAATTGCATCTTAGTTTTAGTTGATCTTGGAGTGCTGGAAATTGGCTGTGACATCCCAGCATGGATCACGCCCTCGGGAAGTGAGCTTCTGCTCCAGACTGGGAGCTCAGCAGCTGCAAACCATGGGGAAGACTGGAGTGCATGAGTTTATCGTAAGACAAGTATAACCCACTGAAGTCACCATGAAAGGGGCAAACGCAATGCCAGGATGCCTCAGGATGGCTCCTGCATCAATGACAGGGAGAAACTGATGCCAGGAGCTCCGGAGAGACCATGCCTGGAAAAGTGCATGCTGATCTGGTTGCCTGCTTCGAGAGACACACATTCATTGCTCGCTGGACATGAATCTGGGGTAAATTCCAGGGATTAAGAAGATCTGTTCTTGACTCTTTAAGCTAAAGATCTTTGCTGGCAGAAGAACAAATGGGTATAAACTGGCTGTTATGAATTCAATCTAAAAATGGGGAAATACAGTCTGAAGGTCAGGAGTGATATACAGGAACAGCCTTCCCTACAAACAGTGGAGACTAATCAAATCCCTTTCCAATGGAAATGATTCCCTGGAGGATAAAAGCACATCCCTGTGTGTAGGGGCAGGTCCAGCTCAGTGATCCCTTATTTGCAGAAGCAGCCACATGCCTGGCTCATCTTCCTTGGGCACAGGGGATAACCAGGGCCAGGGAGCTGAGGAGAGCTGAAGCAGAGGCTCTGGTTATCAGCCCGTCCTCTGAAATGTTGTGTTTGTTTTGCTCAGTCTTTCATCTCCCAGCACACACTGAAGTCCAGTCTTTTTCCAGACCAGGAGTTTCTGGGTGCTGAGAAGAGGCAGTGTGCAGCCAGATGGAGACAGTTTGCTAAATACTTACATTCAAGCTCTCCATGCCTCAAAGGCAGCAAATGATCTCTTACAAGTTACCCCCAACCAATTTCTGTACTTCACAGACACACAGTGGTCCTTCTTAGGGCAGACAGTGTTTGTGTGCCACATGCAGCTCCTGCAGCTGGTCATCCTGGGCATTCCCTGGGCATTCCCTGGGCATTCCGTGGGCAGCCCAGCTATGAACAGCCCCAGGGAATCTGAGCCTCATTCCAGGTGGGGAGAAGGGGCTGTGCAAAAGGCTCAGTAATGGGTAGAGGGAGAGACAAACACAAGCCACATGGGAACTCAGTAAATGCTTCTTATCACACATCTGGAGCAGAGAGGAGGCAGGAGCCTACCGACATGTGAGTGGAGGGAAAGAAGGATGTGCTTGTGACACATTAGTGCAGGGTAGTGACAGCTTCTCTCATGCTGAGGAGCTTTTAACCCCCCTCTCCTGGTGAGACCCAGCAAGTCTCCTCACACAAGCACTTGGCAAGGGGGAGCTCAGAGACCTCACAGCCAGAAATCAAGCTGCTCCCCCAGAGCTCTGCCAATGCGCCCTTATTCACGAGCAAAGAGCTGAAACCACTATCCCTCGACTTGGCTCTTTGCTCGTGCTCACATCGTGTGACTGATAGCTTAAATCATCTGCCATTGTTTCTGTTCCCTGACTGGATGGCTTTCAGACAGGACACCCAAAAATACACTCTGGTAAGACTTTTCAGATGAGTGTTCACTTGGGATTGAATTTGCATGTTTCTGCCTTGCAAACACTCGCCCCAGCGAGGAGCAGCAGTGCACGTGCTCCGCAGGAACCTCAGCACTCCCAGAAATCCCAGCTAGCTGGACACCGAGTCATGCTGAGCACACATCTTGGCAAAGCTCCTCTTCTTCGCTGTGTGAGTGGCTCTGGGGGGTGCTGAGCAACTGCTCTGAGCACCAGGGGGTGAAGTACTCTCCAAAATCTGACCTGGTTTATTTACGAGTTTTGTGATCTCTTCTGCTCATCTTCCCGTGGATGAAGTGTTGCTGGGAGCTTTGTGCTGGAGCTGCTGCCATGACAACTCATATCACTGTACTGTCACAGGCTGCCCAAGCCCCCCGACACTGCCTCTACACCTTTTTCCTCTGGGCTGCCAAGCAGAGGTGGAAATCATGGATTTAGGGAAGCATTCGCGGTCACGGCTCCTCCGTGGGCAGTGAGAGCCGCGGCTGCAGCCCGGCGCACAGCGTGGGGCACGGCACAGCTCCTCGGCTCACAGCACCTGCTGGTCCAGCCCTTGGCACACGGGAGGGATGCAAGGCACTGGCTGCACCAGCATCTGCAGGGAGCACTGAGTCCCCAGCCCATCCCGCTCTGACCGCTGGCTGGAGGAGCAAAACGGGCGCGGTTGGAAGGTGAACTCATGGGGCAGTGACACAGCAAAGTGTGCACCATGCACCTGCTCTCCTCACCACCCATCATCTTCATGGAAACATTCCAGTCTGTCTCTCCAGAGGCCTTCAGGGAGCAGGAGCTGGGCCCTGCTGCAGCCCTCTGGACCCTTGCAGGGAGAACAGGGAGCCAGGCACCAGTGCATAAGTTTAACAGGAGATAAATCCTGCTTCCCTGGCAGGTGGGCAGTGGTGTGCTGAGGGACCAGGCATGGCACAGAGCTCCTCTCCACACGTGGCAAAGAAGCAGGGCAGTGCCAGCCTCGAGCATTCTGACTTTCCAAGGAAGTGCTGTGCAAGTTCCTGGGAATTGCTGTGGAATATGCTCAGGACAGGCTCTGCTCAAGGGGGGAGCGTGGCTGCCAGGCTGGCAGGGAATGCAGCGACAGGACCAACACGGGCTGGTTAGGAAACCACACACTGCTCCAACAGCATATCCAGGGACAGGAAACCCATCTCAGGATCTTCCTAGAGCAGGATGGGCATCCTGACCAACAGTTCTCACTGGTGGATATCTCCTAATTCAGAATCACTTTGACCTTGAGATGTGTTTGAGCCAACAAGGCTTTGGGTGAGAAGCAGTGAGTGAGGAGGGCAGGTAAGCACAGAGCCCGTGGCTGCCTGAGCACCACCGTGGGCTCAGCTGTGTGAGGGTCACTGGGCTTGGCAGCTTCTTCTCCATTCACTGCTGATGGCCTGGCACCAGCAGGCACTTGTTCGTCTGGGGATCAGGAGTGTTGGCAGAGTCAGCTGCTGTGGTTTATCCCAGCCCTGCTGCTGGGTACTGCTGGGAAGTAGCTGTCCACGAAGTCCACGAAGCTGCTTGCACACAGGGGACAGTATGTGCAAACCAGTGCCAGCTGAACTCCCAGGGCTCTAGGGATAGAGGCAAGTTGCCCTTTAGCAGGAGCTACAGGAGCAGGTGGGTCTGGGCTGCCTCTGCCAGTGCGGGATGTCCCAGGCACCTGCTGCACAGAGAGGCTGGAAGGGGGGCCGTGGCTCCCCACTTGAGTCACCGTGTCATTTTACTTGGCACTCTGGGCTGACAGGGTTCCCACGGCCCATTTCCACAGCCCAAACACTGCTCAGGGGATCAGCACCTTGCAAACCCTGCCCGTGTTACCTGCCAAGGCAGGTTTCACTTACCAGAAGACTCAGGGCAGACTTCGTATCCTGAATAATATTGTGGGGAGATTCAGGCAGGTGATTCCATATCCCTGATACATCCACCCCGATGAGGTGGATCCCTTGACAGAGCTGGCTGAAACTCAAGGGAAGAATTTGTAGCAGAACAGTGCCAGGCCACAGTGGTTGGGTTTTTACTGGAGACAGAGGTGAGATCCAATTCTGGTGTCAGATCACCTCCAAAGGGGATTCAATCATCTCTTTCCCATGAGTGTATCACTCCCCCTGGTAAGAGGGAAGGTCCCAAGGACCTTTGATTCTCCACAAGAGGATCTGGCCCATCTCAGTGCAGCAGAGAGCTCACAGCCAAGAGCCTGGAGCCCAGCTACATTTGAAGGACAGGGTCAGGCCCTGCCCTTGCCCCAGCCTTTCCTGCTGCCGGTGGATGTCAGGGAGGAGGATGAAATCCAGACGGGCTAACGATGAGTCCTGCATCAGGGGGCTCCTGGCCTGGTGTAAATCCTCCAAGGGCTTCTGGTTCACCACCCAGTGAACTGTCCGAGATGGCATCATGAGCAGATGGCAGCTGAGAATGTGCCATGAATCTCAGAAAATCAGGGCAATGCAAATATTTGTGATATTAGAAATAGCTACAAAAATATAGAGCAGCAGAAGACACAATTAGTATTATAGTAAGAAATGCATTCCAGAGCTGCCACAGTGCCTTAGCTTGCTTGGGAAGCTGGCAGCTTGGCCTCTGTCTCCCAGAGACGAAGGAGGGACAATGTGAAATGGAGATGTCTGAGGAATAGTGCCCATTCCCATCTGAACATGCCTTCCTGGTTTCTTCTCCCATATAAAGGTTTCCCTTTGAAGAGCAAATCTGAGGAAGAGACCTCCCAGCAGGTCTCAGTGGGCCAAGGGCATCTCTTGTTTGCATAGTCTGCTGATTTCCACTCTGTCTCACATTGAATTTACCGGCTTTATTTGAAATAATTTTATTTTTAAAGGTCCTTTTTCTTCATGGGCTACTCATGAAGAAAAGGGCAGCTTGGCACCTCTGTTTCAAAACTCTGGAAGGCTACTGGCCCCATCACAGGGGCTGCAGACTGAAACTTGCTGTGCTTGCTGCAGCCACTGAAATACCAAATGCAATGGCCTATATATACTGAGAATAACATAACAAGTGGTGAAACAGGAAAAGGGATCTGAAAGTTCACCTGGGCAGGCTCAAGAAACAGCCAGTGGGAATCTCATGCGGTTAACAAAACCAAGTACAAGGTGCTGTACCTGGACTGGGGCAGGCCCTGGGATCAGTCCAGGCTGGGGATGAGCACATGGAGCAGCCCTGAGAGAAGGACTTGGGAGTGTTGGTGGGTGAGAGCTGGGACCCAGAACCCCCCATGCCCTGGGCTGAGCCCAGCGTGGGCAGCAGGGAGGGGAGGCAGATTGTGCCCCTGTGCCCCTGTGCTCAGGTGAGCCCCACCTGCAGAGCTGCCCCAGCCCTGGGCCAGCACAGGGAGGAGCTGGAGCTGCTGGGGAGAGTCCAGAGGAGCTCCAGGATGAGCAGAGGGATGGAGCAGCTCTGCTGGGAGGGAAAGGTGGGAGAGTTGGGATTGCTGGGAAAAAAGAAGTTTCAGGGTGACCTAATTCTAGCCATCCACTGTCTGAAGGGAGCTACAAGAAAGATGGAGAGAAACTGTTTACAAGGGCCTGGAGTGACAGGACAAGGGGCAATGGCTTTAAGCTGAAAGAAAGAAGATTTAGATTGGATATCAGGAAGAAATTCTTCCCTGTGAGGATGGTGATGCCCTGGCACAGGTGCCCAGAGAAGCTGTGGCTGCCCCATCCCTGGAAGTGTCCAAGGCCAGATTGGACAGGGCTTGGAGCGCCCTGGGATAGTGCAAGGTATCTCTGCCTGTGGCAGGAGGTTGGAACGAGATCATCTTTGAGGTCCCTTCTAACCCAAACCATTCCATGATTGTATGAAATTCAGCCCTTCAGGCTGCCATCACATGCCTGTTCATGTGGCTTGGGCAGGTGTGTGCTCCAGGTTTCTGCATGGCTTGTCACTGTGTCCCTGCTGCTGGCATCAGGAGCTGCTCACAGCACGGTTTGGGACACTGACCTGCAGGTGTGCAGGTGCTCAGCAAACACATGGCCAACCTTCTCACAGCAGCACTCACAGACTGCTGCCCATGTGGCATGGAGACACTCAGAGACACCCCTCGATGACCCTGCCCGGATTCCAGCACACAGCACTGGGACTGCTGTGCTGGGAACAGCCCCCTGCCACACCCCACCTCACCCAGACATGGGGCTCTTGTCATTCTGGGCAGCAGGTGACAATCACCTGCCTCGTGCAAGGTGCTACCAATGCAGGTTTTCTGTAAGGATGAGGGGAAAGGACTAGAGGAGTTATCTGGGCACCAGGCAGTGTGGCACACACTGGGAAATGGCCATGCAGCAGCTGGGTTGGGCTGTGTCCATCTCTGTGTCACATTCCCGCTGGGAAGTACTGGGCTCAGCAGTGGGAATGTGGTTGAGTAGTCTGGAGCAGGTGGATACTCCTTTCTTGCTGACGGCCTCGCGCTGCCCTGCCAGAGTGGGCACTGGAAAGCCCAGTCCACTCCTCTGTCAGGTTTTCCCAAACACTGTTATTTCCAAGAGCAGGTGGTTCCTGTTTCATGCATGTCTGGTCAATGCTGAGGCAAAAGCAAGGAGTGCAATGGCTGCGCAAATTTGTCACCTTGCATGGAAAGCAGCAGCAGCCATGTAGGAGGTGACAATCTGTGACTGCAGGGCAAGGCCACCCTGGGCCAAATGTGACCCTGTCACTGAGGAGCACCAGCATTCTCGGCAAGGCTTTGTGCTCTGAGCAGGAGCAGTCCCTGCTGCCAGGAGCTGGCTGTTCCCAGACTGTGTCAGCAGCTTTGGAGACACCACTGGTGCATCCCTGAATAATGTGAGATGGCTCCTCCATGGGCCATGGTCCTCTTGTGCTAAAAGCTCTAAGATGCAAAGAAAAAACATTGACATGAAATTTTAGCTAAAATCAGGAATAGTGTTAATGGCTCTCATAGACATTTCCATGGTCTTTGGGATATTTAATGAAGTCACAAAGTTTTATGTTAGGCCAGAGATAAATATCAAGGCAAGGAGAATGTGTTTGAAGGTGAAGAGCTGTATTATCTTCTCAGAGCTAGCCACAGGCATGAGGCAGCTGGTTCAGGTAACCAGGCAGTGGCAAAACTGTGTTAAAGTTGGGTCATCTACCTACAGGAAGGTGAGAAAAGCCTGCTTGCTGTACTTGTACTAAAGCAGCTTTTCACTAATTCCTGAGGGGTGTGAGAGGGCATAGATTCCCCAGAAGCAGTCTCTTATCCATGCTGAAGCTCTCCTTTGCAGGTGCAGCTCTACATTGCACCTCATGAGAAGGTTTTGACCTCTGGAGACTGCCAGGATGTGCTTGATACCTGAGAGGTAAAACGTGTGCTTGATGCCTCCTTTCCTTCTCTTGGACTTCTAAACATCGTTGCACACATCTCTGTCATTTCTGAACTATCTGCATTGCATTATTCTTTATTTAATTGCCCCGTGTACAATCTACCATCAAAATACTTCAAATCAGTTGGTTTGGGAGGGGCAAGTTCCTTGAATTCCTCTCCACCCCAGCTCATGCCAAGATGCAGCCACTGTCACAATCCTACAAAACCAAACCTCTTTCTTTTCTCCCAGGCTATAGCCCTGATTTTTTCTTGGTCATTTGGTGTGCAGCCAAACAGGGATGGGAATTGTCCAGCACTGTGACCCAGAGTGGTACTGCAGTTCTGTGCCTGCTGAAGGCAGTGATTGTACTCACCAACAAGCTGAGAATCAAGCAGAGCTTTGGGTATCGTTCAGGAGGTTTCTGGAGTTCTGCACTGCTTTTCATCAGGCCTCATTGCTGCCTTCCCAATGCCACGGTGTGGTTTTATGATTTCATAATATTCGCTGGATTCGTGGAAGCTGCAGAGGAAGCTGGCAAGGAAGCAGGCAGAGACCCCAAGATGGCGAAAGAGACAGTTTTATTTCCAGAAACTTCTTTATATATCTATTAATAATCTAGCAACCATTGGTCAGCAGAGAATCCACCTCCCAAGGTCATTGGTCACAGCTATACAGCACCTAATACCAAACACAGAGATTAAGAAAGTACAAGAAGTGCAGCTTATCTCTATTCTCCATGAGAAAGAAGAGAAAGATTCCTAAAACAGTGCAACTACACCATGAAACTGCCTGCTGCTGGACATCTGTCTGCATAGACCCTGGGGTGTACTCCAGCCCTGGCACGCAGGATGGGAGCCTGTAGGTACCAGGAGGTAGAATTGTGTGGGTATGTGCAGGATCTGGAGACAGGAAAGCCAAAGGGATCGGTCATCCAGGACATGGAGCTGGGACTGAGGCAACAGCCAGGGAGGGGAGGGGTGGTGGGACGTGCCTGACATCTTGTGTTCCCAGAGTTTGCTGCTGCCAGGCCAGTCCTTCCACATCTGCTGGGTGTCCCCTTGGTCACCGTGGCAGTGGTGGGGACACCCAGTAAATCTGCTGTCACCAGTGCTGACTGACAGTGCTCTTTCTAAGCTGGAATATCTTGTGTCCCTAGCCAGCCCATCCTCCCACCACAGCTCACACACCACTTCAGAGACACTAGTGAGTCTAATCGAGGGCACCTTCACACAGTCCCCCTTAGCCAGTGGTTTTCCTCTGGACAAAACCAATTTCTTTTCTCAAGGTGCTGGAGCTAAGCCCACTGTGCTGCAGTGAGGTGAGACCAGTCTGCAGTGTGGAAGCAAAGGTTTCCCTGTGAGTACAGCTCTGTTTGCCCACAGAACACACCAGGACTGGGACTCTGCCCCTTCTCCTTGGCCCCACACACCATCCAGGAGGAGCATATTTGCTTCTGTCAAGTTTTTCAGCATCCAGTTTAAAGACTGTCTCATTTTTCCTCATCATCCTCCCCTGGGATTCACTTACCACATCCTTTAGGTGACATTTTTGTCACTTGCTTGCGCCTTTGAGTGCGCGCGCACACACACACACACACACACACACACACACACACTCAAATCAGAGTTAGTAATAAATAAAACTATTCCTTTCAAAACAGAAACTCATTCTTGTTGAGATTCCCATCTATAAATACCTCTGAAAAGGACAAGAAAGTTTAGTTTGGCATGAAAATGTGGGTACCATGAGGAATGCCATTTTTCAGTGCTACCAGAACAGGCCCCACAATAGATGCATGCCATGGACACAAATGTCCTGCCTGGAATACAAACGTCCTGCCCGGAATATGTGCCTCTCTTGTCCCTGGCTGTGCACTGTGACCTATAGATTGGGCATGCCTGGGAAGCAAAAGTCTGCAGGAAGCTGCAGGGAGCTCCAGGCAGTCTGACTGGACAGGCAACAGTTCTCAAATTCCAGAAAAATGCCTTCTGCAATGAGGTAACAAGAACAAGAGTCAGGCCATGACAAGGGACACCCCCATCCAGAGGAATTTAACATCTCAGTAAACCCCGTGTGAGAGAGGCCAAGTGACTCGCTGGAGAGGGACTTCCCTGAGCTGGCGGGTGACAAAGGCAGGTTCCCTGAGCGGCTGTGCCAGCCACTGCTCTTTCTGCTAAAGGATTCTCTAACCCAAGGTGTCCCCACTGCCCCCAGAAGCCAGTGGCCCTATACATCTGCAATGACATGTGCTGTTCTTGGCTGGTTTTTGATCTGCCCTCCAGCAGCACTTGCCTTCTCCATGGGCCCTTGCACCATTGCTGGAAGAACCAACTCTCCACACACGGATTCATCCCTTCCCACCTCATATCCCACCTCCTCAGAGCTGGACTGCTCCCCAGCTGTGCTCCCGCGCTCTGCATGCGTGTAGGACCAGGCTGGAGGCTGCAGGACACGTCTGACTGCTGTTGCTGTGTTTGTGTAGTGGCAGTGCCTGTCTGACTGTTGCTGTAGCGTCCACAGGTGTGTGGATTCCCCCCAAATCAGGTGTCTTCTCAGTAACACAGCAAGAGCTCACCCAACTTTACGTCTCCGAAGGGATCACCACTTCCCCAGGTGGGTGCCCTGGTGCCACTGTGTCCCTGGCACACTTTGGGGGTCACAAAGCAGACTGCAAAGGACACTCTCATCCCCTGCACTCCAGACAGCCCCTGCACAGGGGTCTGTGATGGCAGAACAGCCCCTCCTCCCTTTTATCACCTCTTGGGAAGGACCCATCCCTGGTGGCTGCTGGGGCTGCTGATAGTGAGGTCCTTAGGTCACACCATTTCCGAATAAAGCCCCGTATCTCAACTCAAAATCCTTTCCCATTCTGGGTTGCAAAGCCATGTCTGGAGAGTCTGAGCACTCTGGGCAGGAGACACATTTGGCTAATCTCTGGCTGTGGCTGGCTGCTCAGAACACAGATGGCACCTGTCAAAATGATAGCAGAGGTGACTTCCCAACGAGGCCTGTCCTCCAAATCCTCCTAGGCTCACAGCAAGAAGCCAGCACCCCTTAGCCCTTATCTCCCAGCTGTGCTGAGAGGATCCTGAGGTGTGTGAAGGCAACTTTATCTCCCAAAGTGACAAAATTACTTGAATAAATAAGCTACCAGGTTGGGGAAGGTCCCGGACATGTTTCTGGGACATGTTTTGAACCACCACAGCTCACCACTGAGCAGGGAGGAGCCGATGGAGGAGGGGTGTGCAAACCTTCCTCACACCCCACAGAGTACAGCAGAGCCAGGGCACAGAGCCAAAGCAACCCATCGGAGGGCAAGGTGGCATAGTCTCATCCAGAAGCTGTCACAAAGGTGTTTGTCAGGAAAATGAGCCATGAGCCCCTGAGCTAGAGACCTCCATGCTCTGGGCATCACCCAGAGAACTCTCACGTATTTCCCTCTCGGTCAAATTCTGCCTGCTCCTCCTGTCTGCTCCTCCAGGAGTCCCATCAGAGGGAACGGCTCTAGCACACACCCAGGACAGAGGTGTGGGCGTTGCTGAGCTGCTCACCAGGCTCTGCACTCTGATGGATGTCAGCCCACGGAGGAATCCAACCACAGAGGACGGGCAGTACCGTACCACAGCAGTCATCTCCCTCTTTTAGCCCTCTCCCAGCTGCTTCCCTCCTTCTCCCGTACGAGGGAAACTGGTGACCAGAGCCTCAGGGTCAGGGCCATACTCGGAGGAGCAGGCAGTCCTGCCATGTCCTGATTATGTCATTGGAAGCCAGAAAGAAAACCAGGTTTTTTACATTTTTTCCCCAAATGTCATTTCCATTAGGTCGTCTGTTTCAGCCAATTTAAGCTCTCAGCAGAATTCCCACCAAATTTTATATCAACTATTTTAGGGTAGGGTTTAAAAAAGTGAAAGAGTTTGACTAATTTTAAACCCAGTGTTCCCGAGGGACACTTAACAAAACACACAATGTCTAAAAACCTTTGCCGTTTCAAGGAGTTCAAAATAACATTCCAGAAGGGATCTTTAGAAAAATGTTCCTGCACCGGTCCTGTTCCCGCCGCTGGGCTGGGCCGCCTCCCTTTAATATCCCACATTTGTTTTCCATTTAGTTATCAAACCTACATTAAAATAAAATCTCAGAGTAAATGAAATCAAACTAACCTGCCTCCTTTCATTTCCAGAATATTTAAGGCATATTAAAGGAGCGGAGCCTGGCTGTTTTCCTTGCCAGGGGGTCAGGTACTGGAGTTCAGGGGCTGCTCCTCAGCCTGGGGATGGGGCCAGGGCTGAGCACACCTTTGCTTTCCCTCACCCTACTCCCCCACGCTCTGCTCCATTGTCCTGAAACCACTCCAAAAGAGAAGTTCTGGGGCTGTCCCTGCCACCCCCACTGCACTGTGAAGGCAGCCCAGCTGCCCCTCGCAGGGAATACATAAATCTCATTTTACACTAATCCTAGGACTCTGTGAAGCTCCCCCTGTACCTTTTGACTGGAGAAACTGCATGTGTTTAGAGATGGTTTTATTAAAAGAGGCTTGGAAGGAGTTATTTAAATTATCCTGCTTAGCAACCTGACAAAATTACCTGTGCTGAGCCCAAAATAAAAACACCCTGTCACTTGCAGAATCTCCTACCTTATATAAAAATCAAAAAACTTCCCTCACTTGACAAAAAATATGTGGTTTTTTGCTACTGCTCCCCTCACTCACTTTTGCCCCTTTCTCACCCCTTTCCCCAGGTTACCCAGGGTCAGGGCTGGGGTCCCCAGCTCGGTGGCTTGTTTGGGGTTAATACCTGAGATTCTGTGTGGGAATGAGCCTCATTTTTGTCACCAGCACCATCCTGGTGATGGCAGACCTTTGAAAGTCATTTTATATTGTCTTGATCTGTGTTGTGGGGAGTGATAATGACAATATTGGAAGATTTATTTTGTCCAGTTTGTTCCTAGTTTTCATACTGTGGATACCCTTCACTTCAAACATTTAATTTTTAGCTGTTTCTTTTTTCATAAAAGAAATAAAAATTAAGAATTTATATGTGTCAACATCTGCCCAGAGAGAATTTGCTAAAATATTAACTGTACAAGTAGCTCAATACAAAGACTTCCCTCTTTTCATGAACAGCAGACAACATTTCTTTTTGTCAGCAAAGATAGTTCAGATTTATTGAAGCATAGTAGGATAGTCTGTGTCCCAAACATACAAACAAAACTATAAATAGTTCAGGAAGATAAGAAAAGTGTCTTACGTAAATACTCAGCCTAAAATGAATACAGAATCCAGGAATCCTTCCTTACTCCCCAGTATATTAACATTTCCAGATGTGTCTGGATGACCAGTTTGGGATTAGGGGGCTGAAGCTCCATGGCGTGGGGCCCACTCTTCAGAGACAATAAGTTGGAATAAATGTCCTACACCACATCTACTTTTCTACAGTTGTCCCTGTCCTGAACAATATTTGCTATTTCATAAAAGAGACAGTTTTTACTGGATTTTGCCTGTCCTGCAGATCATCGCCAGGCAGTTTTTTTTCCTTACCGTGGCTTCAAACTCTTTTATCCCTTTGGACCACCTCGTCCTGTGGTGTTCCAGACTTAGATGCTGCAGAGGACCAGGGGCCTCAGTGATCTTCACATTATCTTGTCCATGATCTTGGTCAGGAAAAATGTCACATCTTGCAGTCTGACATTGGAGGACACCGTGTAGGTCAGAGTAAATACCCAGAGATGAGGCCATGCTGAGCCCCCAGCAGGAATCCATCCCTCAGGCAGCTGGAGGAAGCTGATGTTTCCTTGCTGCCCCAGGTAACAGTACGAGGTGGCAACAGCTCCACATCTGAAGGTCTTGGGAAGCCACGTGCTAAAACAGACAAATTTCATGGCTTTACCATGAAACAGCTTCATGTGCCTACAGAAATCTGTCTGTCAGCTGGGGAGGAGGTTAGAAGAGGAAGGGAGAGAAGGTGAGGGACAGGCAGCACAGGGCTTGCTCCAGCCTTCAGCCCTGCTGTGTTCCATCAGGTTTTCCAGGTTCCATCAGGTTTCCCTGGCCCATTTGGATGCTTTGCAAAGTCAGCACTCACTACTGCCCACGTCTCTGTCTCCCACAAACACAGACATGCTCTTTCCCCACCAGAAATCTGTTTGGCTGCCACATGTCCATTCCTCTTACAGTCACCTTTCCATGCTGTCCAGTGGTCAACTGTCCTCCCTTTGTGCTTGGCCACATCTGGTGGGATTCATCTCCTCTCACAACAGTTATCTGAAAGTCAGAGTCCAGCCTTAGCTGCCATCCAGGCTTCTCTGCTTGATGGAAAAGGAGTGTTTGGTGCAAGGAGCAGCTCCTGCCAGTCAGAGCTCAGGGTGGAAGAAAAGCAGAGCAGGCAGCCCTCTGCCAGCACTTGCTCTTGTCCTCTGCCTGCGCAGGAGACCCAAAAGTGAACTCCACATCTAATTTTTAGGCAGTCCAGTTAGGAAGGATGTACGCAGCTCTCACAGAGCTTACAGCAGAGCAGAGGCTAAAGACATCCCCTGTTTGCTCCAGGACTGTCACTCTCACCTGCACAGGCAGGAAACGCATCCCAAAGTCAGCATGGGTCAGGTATGGACTACTCAGAGAGTCTCTTCCTTCTCAGCCAGAGATGTGTGGCTCTGAAAAATCACTTAGTACTTTCAAGGAAAACAAAAAGGGAAAAAAACCTATTTAATTCCTAAAAATAAGCCTGTAAGAAATAAGAGATCATAAAACAGGTACATTTGGATCATTTTTTCCTCAGAACTGAAAGAGAGCAGTGTGTAAAGTGATTTTATTTTCAGGAGTTTCCCCTTCATCTGCATTACAGTGGTGGGTCTGTGTTTACACAACATTTCAGAAACCTGTCCAAAGAACTTCCCTGTGTGCTCCCAAGCCAGCAGCAGGCAGCTCCTGTCCCCAGTGCTGTGATGTTTTCTGGTTGCAGAGCTCTGGCCACAGGCACACACAGCCTGTGTTTGCACTGCCCAGGCTCTAGCAGCACCTCTATTTCTCATCAGTCAGAAAAAAAACAAACATAAACATTACCAGGTTATATAGAGCACTGATTTCTATTTTCACCATCTTTAAATTAGTAGGTAAGTCCCGTGGTTATATCCAAGTTGGCCCAATTCCTCTTTTTGTTTGTTTGAGGTTTAATTGTCTTGGAAGAAATTTGCTGGTGATTTTGGGTCTCTGCTGCAGCTCTGTGACAAAGTCTGCGCTCAGGTTATTCGTTTCCAAGTCTGTGTTTTGCAAAGCTTGGCACCTCCATATCCCTCCCCATCAGGGAGAATTGCAAAATCTCTGCTTTCTCTCCTGCTTGAGCAGCACGGACTGAGGGGAGGCCTGGGGAGGCTGCTGGAAGTGGGATAAGGCACGAGCTCTCCCGACTGCACAGCAGCACAGCTCCCATTTCTGAGCAAACAGCGACTGGGGGAGGAAGACACTCAGAAACCCCAGGAGAAAAGCTTGCGAGGGGATTTTGGCAGCAAAAGGGCAGCTGCCCTGTGGAGAGCTGCGGGGGGAGTGGGATCCTGGGGAAACTGGCAGCTCCCAGGCTGGAGAGGCAGATGCTGAACAGAGCCGTGCGTGAGCAGAGCTTGCAGCAGGCACTGCCGAGCAGCAAGCCAAGGTGCAGGACAGTAGCAGCCTGAAATTTTATAAATAAACAGTGCGTGCAGATGGCAACAAGCAGATTCCTGCTCCTGCTCCGGGTCTGTGTGGCTGTGCAGGAGGAACTGCTCCCCAAGGCTGCTGTGTGCTGTTAGCATCCATCTCCCCAGCATCTCTGCTGGGTGCCCTCACCACAGCTCTCCGTCCTCTTGAGGAGGCAGAGCCCTGCAGCAGTGCAGTTCTCTGTTTTTCAGCATTGTCTAATGTCAGGAGAAGAGGCAGGAGAGTTGGGCTGGAGGAAGGCCATGTGTGAGGGAGATGGCTCCTGTTCTGCCCCAAAGCACCGTGGCCATGCTCATGTGTCCCTGCCACGGCTGGGCTGAGGGGACACAGGAACAGCAGTGTGAGTTCTGGGCTCAAGTATGAGGGCTAAAGATGGGAAGGGCAGGGCACTCAAAGTGTCTGTGATGGGGCCAACACCTCCAGGAGAGCAGGGCCCAGGAAGACCAAAAGAAAATCCCATCCTGAGAGCACCAGGTGGGATCAGTGTCTGTGCATCCCTGTGCCTGAGGAACTGAGCTGAGTCCAGAGGTCACCTGGGTGTGGAGGGCTGGCAACGCTTGTGCACAGTCCTCCAGGAATCTGACAGTTTGAAATTTGGGATCCATCTGCACCCTCTTCCATGGCCAATGCAGGCAAGCAATGGCATAAGATTCAGTGAAATAATGCATCTAATCCGCCTGAGTAATGCTAATGCAAGCCTCTTGATTAGTGTTTAGAAACGAGGCAAACAATTGATTTAAAATAATTGGTAAATTATGATTAAATAAAAACATTTATACAAAAGAGTTTGTCATTGATATGGTTAAATAAATATTTGTAGAAGTAACTTATACTTGGCCCAGTGCCTGGGCGATGAGCTCTCTTGGGCTGGCTGTGGTTTCATTTTAATAAAGACCAGAAGGCATTCCAGGAATACATAATGCTCCCAGCCCATCCGATGTATATCTGGAGCTTTAGCTCTGCTCGCCACTAACCCAGGCCCAGCTTTGCTTCAGATCCCTCGCTAGTGCTTATCGCACCCCTCCCCAAAACACGCTCCTGCTTTAGGGCTGAGCCACCACACGAGTGGCTGTGCCACGGTGGCTCTGTGGGCAGGCGGGAGGGATGCAGGTGGAAACATCAACATGTCACTGCTGTCCCATGGCGGGAGCAGAGACAGGCGGTGCAGGCTGCGCTGTAGGGAAGCCTCGAGCCCTGGAGCCACTGCAGGGCTTAGAGCAGCACAGCTCTTATCTGGCCCTGCTCGGTGGGAGATTTCCAAGGGCTTTACAGAGGGGTTAGCCTCATTACGGCCGGTTAGAGATAAGGAAACCAAACGGAGACGTGACTTGTCCAAAGTCCCGCTGCAGAGGAACAGAAGCCAGGGCAGCCCTGGCCAGGCCCTGCGGAGCCTCCTCAGCTCTCGGCATGCTGCAGCCTCGTCCCCCTCGGCTCCACAGCCTGGCAGGGTCTGCACTGCCTGGGCATCCCTCTGCTCCACGGGCCAAGGTGGTTTGTGCAGCCCCTCTGACACCTGTGCTGCCGAGTGACTCTGGAAACACCCACAGAGTGAAGGGTGAGGGGGGACACAGGTCAGCAAAATGCGTTATCTGGGGGTCTGGGGGTGACACTGGCACTGCCATTGCTTCTCTCCCTCATTTCCAGCCAGCCACCAAGTCACCAGGGCTTGGAGCAGCCAGACCAGGCACAAAATCCTTCTGGCCTGCACTGGCCACCCAGAAAGCAGCCAAGGGCTCATCACTGCTACAAAACACACCAGCCTGGCCTCGCGCGTTCCTCATTGTCCTCAGCATTGGTCCTGCAGCTGCTTTCACCAGTCCAGCTGGCTGGGCAGTCCTGCTTGAAGGGACATCACCCTGGCCCCAGCCTCACCCTCCCCATGCCCTGGCAGAGGCTCCTGATCCTGGAGGTGAGGGCTGCCCGGAGCGGGTGCACATTTGGCTGGCAGGAGACCCAAGCAGTTCCTGCACACAGCACCTGTCCTTTCCCCAGAGCAGGCCTGCAGGAGCACATGGTCACCCTGCAGGAACACACAGTCACCCTGTAGCCACACACGGTCACCCTGCAGGAACACATGGTCACCCTGCAGGAACACACAGTCACCCTGTAGCCACACACGGTCACCCTGCAGGAACACATGGTCACCCTGCAGGAACACACAGTCACCCTGCAGCCTGGACAGCATTTCGTGTGTCCAGCAGCACAGCCTGGGGGTGTGAAGGCATGCTTGGACCCTTGCAGGGGTGAGCAGTGCGGCTGCTATGAGAGGAATGGCACAGGCAACAGCTCCAGGCTTGGTTTGCACCATGCCCCAGGCACTGCTGAGATAGAGGGAGGAAGTCCCAGCTTTGCTGGGCTGCAGCTTTTGAGGCTTACCCCAGGCACCACTGAAAGGGGAGCTCAGCACCTCAGAGCATCCTGCTTGTAGCCCGAGATGTCAGAACAGCCATGGGGGTGAGAGAAGTCCCTTGAAGAGAGAAAGTCATCAGCTCCATTGGGAAACCATCCCCAGAATGTCATCTTCAGTGGATTATAATAGAAATTTGCCTGCCCCAGCTGTGAAACACAGAAATTCACAGTCCCACTCACTGTATGCCTCCCTCAGCTGTGCCCATAGAGAATTCACAGAGCCTGTCCCCAGTTCTCTGCACAGGGACAGGGGAACCAGACCCTGCATGGCCTGTGAGTCCATACCAGGGCCATGCTCAGGACACGTGGTGCTGCTGTGCTGGACCTCCCACCGAGGCCAGTGCCCTGACCTTGGTGTCCCCCACAGCCATGAGTCAGGCAGCAGCTACTGGCATCTCCCATCGCACATCCCATGCCTCTGGACAGTGTGGGCCATGTCTGGCCTGGCCCTTCCCCCTGCTGTGCATGGGACAAGGAGGTCCCTGAGTGCCTTGAGCTCCTGCCAGCACAGCCCACTTGACCTGAGCACTGTGCTCCCGCCAGCGACCCCACGGAGAGCATCACCCCTCCCTCCGAGCTCCCTGCCCTCAAACCAGCCTCAGACCTTGAGCCTTTAACTCTTCCTTCACCTGCTCTGCTCCCCTCTGCCCTCCGTTCTGAGGCTCCTGGAGCTGATGGAGTGGCTGCAGCCAGCGCTGCTGAAGGAGCAGCCCGTGTGTCAGGAGTGAGCCCCAGCCTGCCCAGAGCCAGGGAGTCAGGGGTGGTGCCACTGTCCCTGCAGCCTGGGGCACACAGGAGGGAACAGGCAGGGACATGGGACAGCCTCCAGCACAGTGCCCGGCTGGGGCAGCTCCCCGCACTCACTGCACATCCCTGCTCGGTAAACACAGCAGCCAGAGATTTACAATCAAATATTTATGCTAGTAAAAAACATTTTACATAATCTTTAAACAGCTATGTCATCTCCCTATTTTCATTCTCTGATCTTTCTGTTTTGAGTTGGGATTGGAGAATTCAGTGTATTTACAAAGAAATAAATATTATGATGAAAACATCAGGCAGCTTAATAGTAGCTTTAGCAAAGTGCAGAAGTATTTTTGTGTTCATGTTGTCAATTGCATAATATCTTCTGGACCTTCATAAATTGAGGGACCTTGCTTGGATGCTTGCGACACTGTGATAAATTGTTCACAGCTCCAATTCAAGCGAGGCTGTCTGCTGTCAGAATGGGAAGAGCTCATGACATCTCTGCCATAAATTCATGCCCTCAAGCTCTGTGAGGAGTTAGGGAGGGGACAGACCACTTAAAAGCCTGGCAGACAGTGGCAAATTCAGGACAGTGGAATGCTGTTGTGATAGTGCTTACCAGGTGCTACCAGAAGTGAAGGATCGCACCGTCCCTGCTCACAGCTCCCTGACCAAAGAAAATATCATGCTCTGAGCATATCCTGAGCTGGGACCCAGCCAAGATCTTCCTGAGCTAATCTCTAGAGTCCCCTTCTGCTTCACAGTGGCAGAGACACTGCTGCCTTGCTAGCTCCAGCTCAGAAAGCCTCTGTCCCAGGTCATGGAGAGGAATATCCTGACTCTTTGCCATGGGAGAGCCACAGGACCTCTTTTGTGTGCAGTTCACCCCGAGGTAAGGCTCAGGCATGCAAAGAGAAGTTAATTTCTCTTCAGGTTCCTAAAGGCCATGACCAGCAGCATGGCTGGAGCTCTGCTGGGGCAGTCTCAGAGCAGGAGGTTCATATCTGCCCTGAATTCAGACAACTGCAGTAATCCAACAATGGGCAGTTCACTTGGCCCATTGGAAAATTCCTTCTCAGGGAAAGATTTCTTCTTCCGTTCTCTATCACCATGATGACATCCTGGCAGTAGGCACCTTCAAAGGATGTCCAGAGGTCCTTGCAAGCCTTGGCTGCTGGCTTCCCTGTGATACCTGCCCCTGGCTACTGCCCTATACTCAGTTTATCGTTGCTGTATGGGGCACGAATGGAAGAATGTACTCCTCCTGAGCAACATATTTGTGAAGCCAAGTCTTTTTCCAGCCTTCCCACTCCTTCAGGATGCAGAGTTATGCCAGCCTGGCGACAGTCAGCATGGAGCTCTGTGCCAGTACAGCTGTCCCTCCCCATGGGACCTTGGACACCACAGCTGCACAAGCACGCAGCAAATTATCACTGCTCTACACACAGGATGGGGGAGTCAGGGCTGCGAGTTCATACCATCAGATGTGTCTTTGCAGAGCATGCTGTGAGGGTTCAAGAAATAAGGCCATGGCAGGAGGGGTCTTTTTCAAATGGAGCTGCCAGGTGCTAGAGAAAAGAAGCCAAAGACAAACCAGTCTCATTCCTACAGGAGAGGAGACATGACCGGCAGGATATGAGGTTTGGGGAAACGCTGTGGTCTTGGACAGTGGCAAACTGGCTGTGAGACCTTTTGCTTGGCATTTCAGCCAACCTTAATTCTTGCAGTGAGTTCAGCTTGCTGAACTCAGGAGTTTGCCGTTGACAAGGCCAATAAACATATTCCACACTGGCCTCAACTGCAGCAATTGTTGGATTACATGGAGTACCAGGGTAACCTGGCAGATCTGGAGCAGAGCTGGATCTCCTGTGCAACAAGAAAGCAGCTGGCAGAGCAGGGGGCCCGAGGCTGAGAGGGCAGGAGGCAGAGCCCAGGCTGTTCTGACATCTCCTGAGGGTCTGGAAGATGCCTCTCGCTCAAGCTGCAGTTCCACAGCCCCGAGACTGCTGCAGCCTGGACTTGGGTGGCACAGACACTGTCACACAGACACTGTCACACACTGACCCACCCCTCCTGTGGCACAGACAGTGTCACACACTGACCCACCCCTCCTGTGGCACAGACAGTGTCACACACTGATCCCTCCAAGTCCCCAGAGGAGTTTCACTGTAACTTCAGCTCATTTAGTTCTTTTTCCCATAGCTGCAAATCTACATACAAACAAACAATCTGCTTCAAAATAAATCTGTCCATAAACAATAGGGTGCGTTGGGAGATTAGAAGGGATGGCCTCCTGGGATCTGGTGAGCAGCACAGAGCTGATATCCTTATGGCTCTGGGGTGTGACTTCTCAGTTCAAAGGAATTCCCTGCCATGACTAATTTATTCTGGTATTTAAGGCTCACTCCTTCACCCCCTGGAGTCAATATGACCCCCGTTTACAACAGAGGTGCTTGTAGCAGAGCTGGGAACAGGGGAATGGGAAGCATTAGTAATCTTTGCAGCCTTTGGGACCTATGTGCCTGTTTCACCTTCCACAGAAAGGTGGTGATGCAGCGGTGGTGAGGCCATTTTCAGAGCTGAACAGTGATCATAGTGCAGACATGGCCAAGACACGAGGGCTGGGCGGTAAGAACTCTGGAAGCACAGAAGACCTTGTCAGGATCATTTCTATTTCTGGGCTACCTTAGGCAGGCAGCAGCCAGGAAAATGGCTCAGTATCTGTAGTGGGATCTCAGTGCCTCGAGTCTGAGGTTGATGACAGACAACCTTCCTCTGTTTCCTGAGGACATCAAGAGTACACGTGGTCAGGGCTGTCTCTCACGTAATGACCATCACAGGGAAACTCCAGGTCTGGACTGTGAATTTAGCAGTTGAGCAATTTGCTGAGATGAGTCAACAAATTAGAGGTACTTAGAGGTTGTGTCACCTCCTAAGAAAGAGGTATCTCCATCCCCCCACTGGTATCCCCTGGAGGAGGAAAAGGAGAGAGGGAAGAAGGGGAAAAGGGAAGGAAGGAGGGGAGAGGAGGAGAATAAAATGTCTTTCAACTCTCCTGACCTCAGTCTGTGTCACTGGCATGGTTTCATAGGGCATAGTTTGTGGCTGTTAAGTTTTGGGGAGGGGAGAAAGGATGTCTAAAACCTAGAATCAGCATGAAGGGACTTTGAATCTCCACAACCTCAGAAGGCTGGGGCCCACTAAAAACAGCCTCCCATGGAAGCCCTAGTGTGCCTGATCCCTTCCCAGCCCTGCCACAGAAGGCAGGCAGCAGCTGCCAAGGTACAGGCACCACTCCCCGCTGAGGCACCCTGGAGTCCAGCCTGTGCTTGGTGCTCACCAGGAGAAGTGTCTCAGGCTCAGTCAGGTTCAGGCAGTGTTTAACAATCTGGTGAACTGCTTTTCTTCATTATCACTTAATTCCATCGCAGGCTTATCACCACCTTCAATGAAGTGGTGAACAACACTCTGGGGGTGAGTGAATTCCCTGTGAGGCTGTTGGGGAGGTGACAGTAGGAGCCTCAGTAGGGAGCCTAATGGAGCTCATGGCCTGGTTTTCTTCTCCCCTAAGTACCTGTGCAACTCACATGACCATTCTCACCTGGCTGGGTAAGGGCAGGGCACGGCCCTCCTTTGGGATGAACAATTGGCACAGCACATACAGCATCCTCTCAGGAAGGAGAGAGGAATAGCCAGTGCAAGCAGCAGCAGAGCAGGAGGTGGAAAGGATGGAGGCCAGGTAAGAACGGCTCTGGGGCCTGTAGTACACTGGGGTCTGTCTTTCCGGCAAATGTGGTTAAGGAGCTGTTGAAGTAGCATCAGAAGTGATTTTACAAAAAGTTCATCAAAGGAGTAATAACAAATGTCTGGGACCTGGTGGTCCTGGAGGACTGCAGAACTCTGAAGTATTCAAAGGAACACATCTCTGCTGCTAAGCACAGCTTGAAACTCAACACCCTCATCTGCCATGGATGAGGGAGAGGGGTAAATCTGATGATCATTTTTACAAAAGGCTCCAGTAAGGACCCAAGGAACTGAAACGAATAAATGTTCATTCCAGTTTGCAATTTTTTTAACTAGATTTAGCAGAAATGTAGAGGAATTCTATGTATGAGGGTTATCATGCCCACCAATTGCTCAGAAGACTTTGAAGCATTCACTGACAGTCTGGGTAAGAGTGGGCCAAAGGCTGTGGGTTTCCACCAACTTCTCATTGCGATTTCTCCTCAGATATCTTTAGCTCCAACCTTATAGGTGAGAAGTGGAAGACCCTTGCAGGGACTAATGACTTCTTAAATAAATCAATGGCCATTTTTCACATCATTCTGGGATTTTACTAACCTGTTTATTTTTTCAGCTGCATGTTTTGCAACCCCTGTCCCATCAAAAAAATAATAAATATACTGTTTGTCATTTTTGCCAGTTGCCCAGCCTTTCTACTTCTTTTTCTTGTATATTCCTGATTTTGGCTCATTAAAATACTTTGCTTCTTGTTTTGGAGCAAGTATGAGTTTTCACTGCACTTGTGTAGGACTATGTAAAAAAAACTCTGAAAGTAAAAACCTGACTTTTTGGGGTTTTTTCTGTTTTATTTACTGTTTTAACGGCATCTCCAGACTGCTCTGAAAATTAGGAGACTGCAGTGTGTATCCATCTGACCAACTAATCATGTTAGTAGTCCACAGTAGAAAAAAAAATCCTTTAGGTGGGCAATACATGTCCATGGAAGAAGGAAAACTATCATTCTCAAGGGCTTTAGGTACCCAGAAGAGACCTGCACAGCCTTGATGTGAGGTCTTTGGACAAGCCCTGCTCTGTGCATGAGCCTCAGGACACCCTGGGCACCCATGGTGGAGATGATGGGAGAAGCCATTGAGCAGAGGGCCTGGCAGAGTGGACTGGGCTGCCCTGCCAGCCTCCTGCAAGTGTTTGGCATCAGGCCTGGAGCTTCTTTACCCATCCCTCATGTCTGCAGACAGTCCTGAAGGGGCAGAGAGACACATCCAGGGTGAGATGCTGAGCACCTTGGGCAGCTCACCTGGCCAGGCTGGTCCTAAGCCATCCCCACTGGTGGCTTCTTGCTGCCACAGGGAGATGTAACCCAAGCAGGTTCACATCATGAAAAGCCCCCTTGCACTCTGCTCCTCTTCCACTGCACTCAGAAACTGGAGGTGGTAACGTGCAGGCAGAAAAAGTCATGAGCACGAACCTCTGCAAGCAGGGACTGAGGAAGCAGAGCTCATTCTTGCAGGAAGAGACAGCCTTGGAGTGAAAAAGTCCTGGAGACACTTCCTCTGGGCCACAGGGTGACATCACATCTGCAGAGAGTCCTGGTGGGGGTAGAGGGACAGGTCCAGGGTGAGGGCAGCACACGAGGCACTGCATGGCCTGAGAACCATCAGGCAGCTCCAGCTCATGCATGGCAGAACAGGCATTAGGAACTCCAGAGGGAGAAGGGATACCTGAGTGGAGCTTTGTCCAGAAGGAGCAGTAAATCAAACAGGAGTTTGCAAAGCAAACAGAAGTACCAAAACCTGCAGTTTGAGACACAGGGTGTCAATGGGTCCTGCCTTGTCCTTGAGCTGCTCATGGCAGGGTTCTGCTAAGTGGTGGAGTTTGTTGCAGGACAGCAGTGATTGTGAGGTTAAGTCCATTAGAGAGGACATTTCAAATACAGTGGACTAAACATTAGGAAAATTAGTAAGGAACAAGACTCTGGCCACCTTGCTAGACAATACAGTAGAGCTCTGTTTACTGGTTCAGTTCAGTGCTTGGAAATCAATTTATATTTACATCATCTGTCTCTCACCAGTCATTAAGGAAAATCCACTTCATCAGATACAGTATGAGCAGGAAATCACATCCAGCCCATCGTAAGCAGGAGCTCAGCTCAGGATGGCCTCGTTAACCTCAGCTGTCAGGTAACAAGCAATAGGCCAAAAGAAAATGGTCTGAAGTAGCGCCAGCATTTAGGAAAAATTTCTTCACTGAAAGAGTGTTCAGGCATTGCAACAGGCCACCCAGGGGAGTGGTGGAATCGCCATCCCTGGAAACGTTCAATAAAAATGTACATTTGGTGCTTAGAGACATGGTTAGTGGTGTGCTTGACAGTGCTGGGTTGGCAAGTGGACTTGATGATCTTAGAGAGCTTTTCCAACCTAAACGATTCTGTGCTTCTGTGGTTCTATCACATGGACTACATGAGGGTGAGAGACGCCAGGAGCTCTCTGCTGTATTGGGGCACTGATGAATCAGAGTCTCTGGAACCATGAGTGTAGAAGCCCTGAAATTCCTATCTCTGACCCAAACAGCTTAAGAGTACTTCTCAGAAATCATGGGATTAAAATAAAGTACAATAAAAACACACCAAACAAAAAACCCCAACAAAACCTCAAACCAGTTTTGCAGTATTTTTATGACCTAGAGGTAATTTAGGCAGCTTCCTAGGTGAGACTCATGTGTCAGGGAAGCTGAGATCTGTCCTTGACTTAGCTTGGCTTGTACCACTTACATTACATGGTGAAAGGTGCCACCAGTTCATTTTCTTCCACTACCTCAAGTGAACCAGATGTGGGCTTGGAGAAGGGGATCTTCAAAAGGTCTGTTTCTCTTTATTTTGTGTGTCTGCAATAAGCATCTCTTCTCTGAGAGCGTGTTTGGTAGGAGGAGAGGCATCGTCCATCTCAGCAGCATCCTCAGCTTCCTTGAGATTGCTGTGCTCAGCTGTGGCACAGGAAACTTTGAGCCAAGGTTTAGCCATGCCTCATATATTGCATGTCTGTGTGCCACAGGACAGAGGACATGTTCTGGGTGCCACAGCACGAGAGGACACGTTCTGGTGCCACAGCATGAGAGGACATGTTCTGTGTGCCACAGCACAAGAGGACATGTTCTGGGTGCCTATAGCACAAGAGGACATGTTCTGTGTGCCACAGCACAAGAGGACATGTTCTGGGTGCCACAGCACAAGAGGACATGTTCTGGGTGCCACAGCACGAGAGGACATGTTCTGGGTGCCTAGAGACAGAACACGTCCCTGAGCCACAGCCCACGGGAGCATCCCAGGTGGATAATCCCTCGAACAGAGCTGCACTGTGGAAGGTGTGCGCTGAGCAGCACAGCTCTGGGCACAGCTGCCTGGCAGGAAGGACACCCCAGTGAGACACCTAAGCAGCCCCTGCTCACTCCTGGTCCGTAAGGCAGAGTAGGAGAGAGCAGGGCAGTCGCAGCCGCAGCCTCAGCTCCGTTTGCCGGGCAGCCACTGCTGTGCCCCGCTGACAGGAAGGGCATCCCAGGCAGGACGACCTTCCCAAAGCCATCCTCTCGGCGGGACACTTGTCCCCAGCCCTCCCCTCATCCCTGGGACACCCGGAGCCCAGCCCCAGCGAGCAGCCGAGGTGCGGAGCCCATCTCCCACCACGCCGCAAAGAGTTAAGCGCTGGCTCTGATGATATTTCCAGCGGCTCCCAAAGCCGGCTGAGACGGGGAGCGCCGGGATTGGCTGCCCACGGCCGGTAGTAATTAGTATCAGATATCAAACTTCTGTCTTTGCTAAGACCCTTTCCGATAGTCGCTGCTCCCCGCTAGACGATGACATCAGGCAGGACACCCAGCTGCTGGTAGTAAACTCCGCGCGGGAGGAGGCTCCCGCCGGCCCCACGTTAATTAGCTCAGCGCAGCGCAGGGGGAGCAGTCGGTGTCTGTGCAGGGTCAGTGCTGGATGGGACCAAATCGTACAAAGCCACTTGCTGCTTCTTGCCAGCCGGCTGTAAAAGCACCCAGAGAGTCCAGGAGAGCTGGATGAATCCTGAGCACCAGCCACGATCTGGTCGGCTTTTCCCTGTGGAGGAAGTTAATGGTTTAAGTGAGGGGCGTCTGGATCTGGTCCCCGAGTCACCATGACACTCCTGGGGTCTGAGCACTCCTTGCTGATTCGGAGCAAGTTCAGATCAGGTAGGGAAAACCTTGAGATTTCTCTTAAAACTTCTCTCTCTGTCAAGCCGTAGCCACAGACTGTTTTGCATTAAATGTTCGGAAGCAGCATGTGAGCAAAAGATTCAAGGGGCTGTAGAGCTGTCACGGCTTTGCTCTTACAGAGGCTACTCCACACGTGCATCTTCCTTCCTCTCTCTTGCTTTTTTCCTCTTGGTTTTTCATTGTCTTTGATTTTTGTCTGCGGTTTGTTTTGGTAAAACTGCAGTTCCCAGTTCTCTTGCCCTGGCCTTGCTGCAAAGGATTTGGGCAGGGAGCCAAAAGGGCATTTGGGATAAACAAGGTGCCTAACGCCGTCCATATATTCCAGGTGCTCTTGTGGGTCTTTCTGGGATAATCACGGCGAGGACGGGCCTGACACTCTCTCTGACAGGCAGGCAGCCGAGCTTGTTCCATTAAGTTGTGACTAATTGGAGAAAAATGAATTTGAAGAAATGCGTCATTTTTAGAAGTAAAAATAACAAATGGAACATGAAAAGTATTTAAAGTGACATCATCAGAGAAATAAAACCAGAGGCACACAATTGATTGCCACTCGCGGAGGGTTTGCAAGTAAAACATGCCTGCAGCTCGTAAGTCAGGGGAAGCACCAGGCAGGGGCTTCTCTGAGGACGTTCACTGAGTGAAGGTGAGTGAAGGTGAACTATGGGATGGTTGCTTCTAGATCAGCCCCTCTGCTGGATGTTCATGCCTTTAGTCACTGGCTGCATCTATAGTAAGTATATTTTCTTTGGGAATGGGTATTCTAACTTGTAGGGTTTTTTATGATTGTAACATGCTGCAATTTTAACAGTAATGTCAAAAAAACTTTATCAAGGTGCTTTCTCTGACCTTCCTAGAGGTGAAACTCTCCCTGGGAAAATTATCTGTGAGGATGTGCAGGCAAATGAGCTGCGTGTGCCGTACGGGATGCTTTAAATCCAGACAGGGCAGTCACATTGGAACTTGCACCCGGTCTGGCATGTCACCCACACTGTGTGTGTTTTTGCCTCCTTATGCATTGTAGATAATGAAACGGGAGATTTATGATACTGATGGGAGACATGAGTGGTGTTATCAGGATCTCTTAGATAGCTGGGTGGTCAACTTAAACTTTGTTTTCTGAGCAAATACAAAGTTGGCAATTGGTTGAAAACCCCAGAGTGTGTGTGCAAACACAAGTGTCCTAGTCTGGCTGAATTATACAAAGCCTGGGTCCAGGTCTTTGGTGTGGTTTCCATATCGCTCTGATCTTCCATTTCATTAGATTAAGTCATTCCTTAAATTTTGTTGGTATATTATGGTACACTGCTGTTCATTTGAAAAAAAATCTCCGTCTGTAACAATTCCTCCAGCATGTACAAAGCAACACTGCCACCTCCCTGAGGAGCGGAGGATGGGCTGCGTGTTGTCCATGCATTCTTTTCAAATGAACCAGGATTGTTTTTAAGGCTCATTTCTGGTTTATTTGTAAGCTGACTTTATTATGGAACCAACAGTGGGCTCTCTAAACATATTTTTCAAATGATTCTCCAGGAAAAGTAAACTTTGTGGGTCTTTGCATCCATAAATTCACATGCCTTTCATCATTTCTAAGACAGTCAATTTGTGGGGCATTCTTTGGTTCATGATTTATTCCCACAACTGCTGTCCCTTGCTATGGTGAAAGACAGGTTTCCCATTTGACAAGATTTCTCTGACTATTGATATTTTTTAGCTGGGCTCACCAAAATCCCAAATGCGTGTCTGCACCTCGCTGTCCCCATGTCTGTGACCACTGGTAATGTGGGACATGGCCACAGCACAACCCTGGTTATCACAGTGTGTGACATGGGGGAAGGAGACCAGGATGCTGAGAAACCCAAATAAGTCAATAAAGCTGCCTTTAGTTTGTGCTGGATTTTTAATGACATGGGGAACAGAGAAGGAAAAGCTAACATTTAATGGAATCTTTTATTTGCAAGGTCTCTGTGGGACAGTTTTCTGTGGTGTCGCTGCTCTGTGTGCACGTTTTGTCAGCTGTAAAGCCCCACAAGGATGGCAGGAGATGCAGAGCTCTGATTTCCCGTCCTCCATTTACTTGGAAGAGGGTTGAAAGTCCCAAACAGCCCATGGCTGTGCCCCACACCGTCCTGCATGGCTCAGGGGCTGTGCCACGGGACAGCAGCAGTTCCAGAGAGCTGCGTGGCTTGCACAGAGGCAGGAGGGATCAGCCCTGCAAATGCCAAGCCCCAAGGAGCCATGGCTAGCAATGCGCCATTGCTTTGGAAACGCTCTGGAGCCAGCAGGTGTGAGACTTTGTTTGCACCCCAGGTTTGGGAAGGATTAGCTGTGCTCCATGACTCATGATGAGTCTGAATCCCTTTTGAAGGATTCCAGGCCAATATTAAAGAGGGCTGAAGTAAATCTTAATAACTAAACTTTTGCTGTCTCTCTGTGGCCTGCACACGCTGAGCAGCTGAAGGAGATATGTGAGTGTGTTAAGGGGAGTTAGAGATACAATACTTGTTGTTTCCTCATCCCAGAATCCCTTTGATCTCTGTGTTATGCATCAGGCAGAAAGTGGAGCGAGGAGGTGGCACCTAGAAGATAGTGGCACTGGTGTGGCTCCAGGGTCAACTCCACAGTCTCTCACTTCCATCTAACAGCATCAGGAGCAAGCAAAACTGTGTTTATCCAGGAAAGGCTGCTGTGGTGGTGGCAGTGGCTTTTCACAGTGTGCCCAGCAATCATCCCCTGAGTAGCACAGGGGTTTTTCGCCCAGCAATCATCCCCTGAGTACCACAGGGGTTTTTCCTGTTCCCCTCTCTCCAGTGGTACCCAGTGCAGGACCAGCACAGCTGTGCTACATGGAGGGACCATGGCTATCCCAGTGCCAGACACCAGGAACCACTTCAGGGGAGAGAGAGCAAATCACCATCACGCTGCAGCCCTGCAGGGTCCTGCTTCCCTTCCTCAAGGATCTGTGTGCCTCTTTATTTTGTCTGTTTGGCCAAAGATAAATATTCTGATCTGAGGTCATCCTGACAAATTTTGCAGGAATGATGATTCTTCAAGTCTGCCATGCTATCCCATACAATCCAACTATCAATGGGATTGCACTAAATCAACTAGGACATCTAAGTGCTGTTCCAGAAACACATTTAACTCTTTCCAGAGATGATCATTTATGTGATCTCTTGCTCTGAGTACAAACCAATTGTTCTCCAGCAGTGGAGAAGCATTGGCATCGGACAAAGCAAACAAAGCCGAAAATGCAGATCCAGCCTTAACTCTGAGCTTTTTTTGCAGCTGTATGTAAAGAGTTTACAAGGCCAACATCTGCCTAACTTCAGCGGTAGTTCAGATAATTGGTGAGAAGTGAAAGTTTAACACTATGAATAAGGCTCTGCATGGCTTGGCATGGGGTACCAAGGCCTAATTGTGGACACATGGGTGTGGGTTTGCAGAGAAGACTTGCCTGGCTCCATGAAGGGAAGGATTCATGCTTACACATAAGGGTTGAATGAAACTGAGATGGGAGAGGAATTTATTCTGTCTGCCTCCGGTGGCGAGAGTGATTTGGACCAAAATCAGCAGGTCAATAAAGGCAGAAGAGAATAGGTCTTGGTAGGGTGTTTGGCCAGGCATTTTGGCAGAACCTTTATTTTGATTTTCCTGGTGTCCAAAGATAAAGCATGTGCCTGTTTCCTCTCAGATTGAACTTGCACAGGTCACAGTCAGTGTGTGTGTTCAAACCATGGCCTCGCTGTAACAGATGAGACTGTTTTGTGAAGTTTTTGTAAAGCATTGAATTGATGCAGATCAGTTTGTGCTTGGTTTCATTTTTCTGGCATCTCATACCTTGGTGTATTAGTGGGCAGTTGTGTGTTTCTTTGTCAGTCAAGCATGTGTTGTAGCACAGATCGAAACGTACCTCACCGTGCTTCAGGAGACACATCTGAGCTGCTCAGGGGATACTGAAGGGGTGACTCCAAGGTGAGAGCCTGTTCTCAGGACCATGGTGAGATTGGGGTTGCATGTTATGATGGACACAGCCCCCAGAGGGATCTCACAGCTGGTTGTGCCCATTTGGTGGTTTGGCTCCTTGCTAGCCAGCTGTGCTAGCCTAGAGTCTCTTCCAAGGTACCTGAAGACCTGCACTTGGGGTTAGAAATGTAGTTCATGCCAATGTAGAGATTTTTCAGCGCAGTCTCCCAGGTAACCAACACATTTGTAGCACTTCTGTCTGTTAGAAGTAAAATGCTCCCAGCTCTGAAGTGGCATCACAGGCAGAGATAAAGCAGTGCCCACCTGGGAAAGCACTGACCAGGGCTGTCCATGGCTGTCCCAGCTGAGCAGAGCAATTTCCAGCTTCACCTCTGCTCCCATGGGTCCCACAGAGGCCATGCTGTCCGAGGATAACATGGGCCTGGAGACATGATGTTACAGAGAAATCACTTTGTGGCTCCTGGCTATGGCCAGAGCAGTTGGGCTGAGACCCGCGGAGCGGCTCAAGACAAAGCCTGGCCAAGGTGTTTTTGCAAAACAGCAGCTCCAGAAAAGCGAATCCTATGACTCTCTGTTGGTGTCAGCACCAGGGAGGCTGGCTGGCCTGTCACCCAGCACAGAATCACTCCGCACTGGAGTTTGATGCCAGCCTGCTGCTCGGCTGGGAAGGAGTCCCATGGTCCTGCCCACATCCTGCTTTGAGAACAGACTCATGCTCCTGGTGCAGCTGCGAGGAACAGACACAGTCCTGAGAAGGCCATGAACAACATGATTGAACCTGCCAGAGTGCCAGCCCTGATCCTGCCCTGCCGGGACCTTGGGACAGTCAGAGGATCCCACAGGGCAGCTCCTCTCCCCCACCAGGCCCACACAATACGTCGGACATTACATGGAAGGCCAGCCCAAAGCCTGCAGCAGCCCTGCCTTTCAAGGGTGCCTGGGTCCAAAACAGGGCCAGGAGTTGGACTCGATGACCCTTGTGGCTCCCTTCTGATTCTGGATATTTTGTGATTCCAGGGCCACTTTGTGCCAGTCTGTGTGTGAGCAGGGGCAGGTCACCAGGTTCCTCTGGTACACTCTATGGCCATGGACAGACCTGTGTTTCACCTTTGCTCAGCCGATGGGCAACAAAACTGCTGCTGTTACAAACAGGAGTCCCCCCTCCCCACTTCCAATTTGTTGCCAACTCCCCCCACCCCAGCAGAGCTGTCCCCATCCTGTGCACCACTGAGGTGCACTCACACTCTCCAAACCCCAGCCCTGAGCCACAAAGGGCAGGAATGAGCTGCTGGTGGCAGAAGGGACAGCGACTTGCTGCTGCTTTTTCAGTGGTCTCCTTCTTGGAGACAGACCAGCCCCAACACCAGATCAGGTCAGCCATGGCTTTACCTGCCTGTCCTAGCCCTGAACCCTGTGAGGAGGGCACTTCTCCCACTCCATGGGACACATGCCTCAATGCTGCTCAGTGAAAGCCAATTCCCCAAGCAGAGGATGGTGTGGGAGTGCTCTGGCAATGCCCCATGCGGGGATGCTCTGATGCAGGCAATAGAAGTCCCATCCCACCCCGATCGTCTGCTGAGCACTGGGCACAAAGTGTCCTCGCAGGCTGAAGCAGATGGCCAGATCTGCCTATTCCTGGGGTGGAGAGAAGATCTGAACATGTCTTTTCTGTGCATCACCAGGCCAGGCAAGGCCCAAGCTGTCCTCTTAGCTGTCTACAGCTCTGAAGTCAGCCCCTACAGAGGAGGATGGCTCATGACTGCACGTCATGGCTAGTGCTCAGAGCTTGGGCCATCAGAGGCAGCTGTGACTGATGCCAGGAGGTCTCATCTGTATCACTGACACAGTGCTATGGCACAGGACATTTCTGGAAGCCAGGATCACTAAATGGACTTGGTGCTAGCATAGAAGTGAGGAGTATTTCTAACAGAAAAAGTTCAAGCAAATTCACTGGGATAGGTCTGCCATGTCTCTCATCACCCCGGGAGGATTTCTCAGGATTTCCCTCCACAGGAGGAGGCAGGGGTGCTGAAAGAAAGGGAAAAGCTGTCTCGCAGCTGGTGGTAGCATAGGATGACCACTGTGCGTGGCTGCTCCCTGGCTGGCACTTCTCACCATCCAAGCTGCTGCAACAGGCAACAAGGATCCTGGGGAATGGGACCAAGATTGTCTGTTCAGTGCTCCAGCCACCACTCTTTGTATCATAAATGTTCCTCTGAAGTGTTAGCAGAGCAGTTCCCTTGAAAAATAAGAATATTCATGAAAATTCAATTCCCATACATCAAGGGTGACAGCACTCAGAGCTCAGGCCTCCAGACATGAAGCAAAGGAAGACAGGAATGCAGCTGGGGTCAGACACAGCTTCAACAGATTTCAAGGAACGAAGCAGCTGTGGTTTAGATGGTGCTGGGGCTCCTCCAGCCCTGTTTTAAAGCACTGGTGGTTGTAAGGGAAATGTGCAAACCCTGAGCTGGCATCTGCCAAGCTGCAAACTGCAGCACTGCCTCAGAGGCTGCTTGCCTCTTGTGCAGGGATGTTCAGCATTATTGTCTGACGCTGTCCACTATGGTTCTTCAGATAGTTTGCAACAGGTTTTGGAAGTTCATAGAGGTATTGAGTTCAAGCCATGCATCCTACTGCATGAGGAGGTCCAGATTTGGATGAATATTTGGTGGCTGAAATAACTGTTTCAACTGCTGAGTGTGTGCTGCTTCTGGATATGGCTGGTCCTCACACTAGCCTGTCCTCACATTTTTTGACACCATACCCTGAACAGACAAGGCTGGATAAAATTTTCCTCCTTGCCCTGTAGCTCAAGAATGGGCCTGACTTAAGGACGTTTGTAAGCTCAGCAAGGCCCACGATGAGCTCCCTGTCTGGGGGAGGTGACCTGCCCATGGAATTGCTCATCTGTCCCACCAGGGCAGTGAGTGACATTGCTGGGTCACGCCCTTTCTACCCATCAGCACAAAAGCCAAATTGGAGACCTTTTCTCCTTGCACAGAATTATTATTACATAGTCCCAGATCCCCTCTGTGACAGTCTGTCCCCAGGGCAGGAGGCAAAGGAGGGGCTGTGAGCTGGAGCATGAGCAGCTGCAGTGGGGTGAGATCCCCCAGACTGTGCCCTGCTCACTGGAAGGCAGTGAGATCTGAGAAATCTGGGTTCCCAAGTTCTGTTCCTGCAGCCAAGCAGCAGGAGAGCTATGGCAGTGAAACCCACACGTTTTCATCACTTCTTGCATCAGGGCAGATGATGAATCTCATACCCACCACACAGGAAATCATCATCACCTCCCAAGCTATGCTCCAAGGGAATTTGTACCCTCTCCTTTATCTCCACACCAGCCTGGCTGACAGCTGGCTGCTCCGTGGGGCTGGTGAATTCTTTGTTCACTAGGAAGGGTTATGAAATAAGCAGAAGCAGCAGGGAATGTGGGCCTTGAATGCACAGACTGTTAGAATCACCCTTGCCAATGTGGATGTGGTACATCACTTGGTCTGGCTGTGTCGGAAGTTGGAGTGAAATGGTGCAAATAATTTGGCACATGTGGGAGCTGTGAAGGGAAGTGATGGAGGATCCTCACTCAGGATATTTTACAGCCTGATGGGGCACTGCTCTGTCCTTGACAGGGTGGTGTATGTGACTCAAGAAGGCTTTGCTGTCTCTGATTCCTGTTAATGATGTGATGTTGTGTGTAAATTGCCTCAGTTGAAGGCAGGATGCTCTGATGCCTGAGATATTGGACCAGGACTAGGAGAGCAGAGAGCCATTGGGGGATCGACAAATCATTTTTATTCTTGAACAGTCTCTGAGCTCCCTTAGCTCTATTCCATAAAGATCCATCTCTTCCTCAGGGAAAGTGCCAAGCTTCTCACAGATCTTCAGTATTGTGAGCAGCCATGGAGAAGGTTCTACACAGAAAACTGGGTACAGCTCACCATGTGTGAGATACCAGCCACGAGCTGGTTACCTTTAAACTGCCTGTATAGCCCAGGACGAAAGATGGGCACTCCCAAAGCATGGACTGTGTCATTTGGCTTTGAAGGGGATGATTCTGCAGAGGGGGTGCAGATTAGTGGGTGCATGTAGGTAGTCAGAGGCTGAGGGTCCCACAGGCAGAACCAGTGCTGACTGAGGGTGGTGCCGTGGGGCAGTGGAGGGCTACAGACCCCCCTGGCAGCAAGGTTTGCCAGTCACTTCAGCCACCAGCTTCACCCTGGCTTAAGAACAGCACACACACAGACTTTACCACATACTGAAGGCTACATTTTTCCCTCACAGCAAGAATCTATCTTTGGTGTCCAAAGAAGCGCTGGAATTTGGCAGGAGATCATTGTCCCACATGAAGCCTTCACTAAACATTTGCTCTGAATGTGAAACATGGTTTGTACAGAGGACACAGAAAAGTCACAAGCAATGGCATCTCAGGGAGCCTCTTGCTCTGGGGACTGCTCTGGAAGGGATTGTTTTTCAGCTCCATCCCACATCCCAGGGAAGCTGCGTTGTAGACATGAGCTGTCGGCAGAGCTCAGCGGGTTGCTCCCAAGGACAAAAATGCTGTTCTTGCCTTTCTTTTCCTTCCAACCCCAGCTCATATTCTGGGCAGCTCAGGGGAAGCAGCCTGGGGCTGTGCTGGTGGGCAGGGGATCAGTGTGCAGTTATGTCATGACTGAGGTGCATGTCCTCATGGTAAGCTGTACTGAGCTTCCAGCAGGAAAACATGGAATTGAGTTTTGTGTTTTACCTTGTGAAACAGGTGTCCTCTTGGAGACAAATTTGCAAAACCAAAGGTGTAGAATATGATACTAACTCAAAGTACAGGCATGGTTACCCGGCCAATGGGATGAGCTAACCTGTGCAGCCCTGGGCTACGCAGAGGTCTGTAGCCTTGCACAAGGCAGGCTGCAGGTGTGGTGGGCTATCACTACATGATGTAAATATTGAGAGGTGCTTCTTTGCTGGATACCTAATTGATGCTCTGCAGCTGAGGCCATGTCACTAAGCCTCTCAGTGGGTCATTCCCATCTGTCAGCACATTGCTCCTAAAAAGAAGTTATATGGGAGATTCCAGGTCCTTGGAGCAGTGCATTCACACAGAGGTGGCACTATTCATTCCTCACTGCATTATCTGCATCCCCTGGGTCCAGCAAGCATATCTGCATCCCCCTGAAAGGGCTGAAAATGTGCTGCCAGGGCCCCAGAAGGCTGATGGAGCTGGAAAGCTCTACTCAACCCACAGAGCTGGGGTGAGGGAGAATGTCCCAGCTTCAGAGCTCAGAGCTCAGCAATTAGATGAAATGGTCACTTGAGGCCCCCATTACAGGTGCCAGGCAGGGCTCAGCCTGTCCCAGGCACTGGGTGCTGCCTGTGCCAGAGCAGCCCAGCCCTGTTCATCTGTGCAGAAGGCAGGGCAGGGTGGGCACAGGCTCTCAGCTCCTCCCTGGCTCCTTGGCTTGGAGCACTCTGTTCACAAGGCTGGTCCAGCAGCAGCAGCGATCAGTGCCAGACCTCTGTGCCACACACAGACCCCACACACTTTGTCCCTGTATTAGCACCTCAGTACAATGCTGCCCCTTTCCCTGACACTCTCTCTCTCACAGTTTTACAGCTACGGCTCCAGCAGAGAAGGACCCGTGAGCAGCTGGCAGACCAAGGCATCATGCCACGTGAGTACCTTTTTCTGCCTTTTTCATCCTGGCTCAGAGGGCTGTGTTCATCCTGGGCACTGCTGGGGCACCGCCTGGCACCAGCTGCCCACTCAGACCCACACAGCTCAGAGCAAAGTGCTGCCAGGGAGACTTTGCTTCCTGCCCTGGTGCTGTACAGCGCATTTATCACACAGACTATAGTGCCCCTACTCAAACTGAAGTCAGGAGAGATGCTTGCCTTACACCATCCAAAAGTTCAGCTGTAGAGCTCCCTGTCCCAGAGGTCACTGTAGCAGGACAAGCATATCCAGCCCAAGCAGAAGACTCACAAAGCTGTTCACACAGGCAAGGAGAGAGAATCTCCTGTCCTCCTATAACAGCCAGGAAGCTCTGTGACAGGACAAGGAGGAGGAGGGTGAGAGGGCCCATTCCAGAAGGCTGGAGAGCAAAGCAGCTCTAGGGAACTGCCTTGGCCCCAGGGCAGATGGGCAGCCCCTGGAGGACTGAGGCACACCCAGATCGGTGCCCAGGCAGGACCCCACAGGGCAGGGCTGCCAGAGCACACCCGAGGCCAATGAATCCCCAGAGGGGCTGCTTGCTGCAGAGTGACAAATGTGCTTCCTCTCTGACCCCATCCACCCCTGCTCACCTGGCATTCGAGCCTGAAGGATGAGCTCCAGGACAGCATCATCACAGAAGCATTCTGCACCAGGAAGTCAACTGCTAGAGCACAAAAAGTCAGTGAATGAAAACGATCCCCTTCTGCACCTGCAGGTGCATCATGAAACCTGTAGCAGCACTGGAGAAAGGATGTTGGGAGCTCAGCCCTGCTCAGTGGAATACTCCATCCTGACCTGGCTCAGGCTCCATGTGCAAAACTGTGGTTACCTGGGACCCAGGTAGAGGATTATACTTTCTGTCCCATCAAGGACCCCTTGGGTTCACTCCTAAGATCACAATTTTCCAGAGGCTGTGTCACTTCTGTCTCTTCTGGTTGCCCTTGAAGACTGTGATGGAGCTCTTGCCTAAACAGCAGAACACCACCTCTCTTAGAGCATGGCTCTAGCACTGCTTGCTGCACCCTGTCCATCCCCTGCCCTCCTGGAGGATTGTGCTGAGCAACAGGCGCCTTCTCAGGACATTCTTGTCAGCATCAATGATTAGGAAAACTTGAGCAGGACTACAAAAATCATGACAGCCAAAATGATCAACAGTTTTAAGACTGATAAATGCATTCTCTTTCCATTATTCACCTGTTTATTTCTTTAAACATTCAGATTTTATGCTGCCTGCCACCAAAGGGCAGGCACTTTGATCACAAAACTCCAGGAGCAAAAGCTTTAAACAAAATATTGTGCCATTTGTTAGAGTTCTACGAGAACTAGGAGCACAGTCACTGGCCAAAAATATGTCTAACCTCTCCCAAATTGCTAAGTCCAGTCAGTAAAGGTGGGGACACGGGGACAAGGTGCAGGACACCCCACTGCACACACATGGGGCAGCAGTGCCTCCTGAGGGATTTGTGCACCTGGGGCTGCTCTGCGAGGCTGCGCTGTCACACACTGCACCCAACATCTCAAACCTTACACATTGCAAAGTATTAAGCCAATTTTATGTGATGGCAACTGAAGGGTATTTTCCTGTTACTTACAGCTTCTTTGCACTCTCAGCTCCTAGGCTGACATTTTGCAGTCTGGTTTCTGTCCAAGAAGACCATTTTGGGAAACTTGAGCACAGTTCACTCACTGAAAGTAAGAGGAAAAAAAAGGCACTTATGCCATTATAAAAACAAACACGCAGAATTTAACTGCTGAATTTGACATCAGGAGGAAGTTTCAGATGTTAGCATTTAATACATGGGAGCCTCAGACAGCTTCTCCATGGTTTGGGCATGTGCAGACATTCCTTATGGAAAACAAGTCTTCGTTAACCATATCTTCCCATGCCCTGCTGATTCTGAGGAGCAGCAGGTGAGGTGGGCCCTGGGAGGAGCACCAGGACAGGATCTCACTTCACAGGTATTGCAGGAGAGTAAGAAATGGATCCACATCCCTCTCACAGAGGGGTTGAGAATCTTCTGGAAAGAGGAAACATTGGCATGGCTGGTCTCCATGGCAAGAGTCAGGTTTGGGCCCAGGCTTGGAGCATGCACTTGGTCTCGCATGGCACAGCAGATTTTGCACAAGGATTGATTTCAACCCATTGCATGCACTGTCTGCTGATATAATCCCAGGAGGGAGAGACTTTGCTTTCTAACTCTTCCATTTTAGACAGAAAAAAGAAAGAGAAATGGAAGGTCAGAGTGACTGAAGCATACATTGGATAAAGAACTTGAGGGCTTGTAGAAACCCTTGCAGAGAGAGAGATTTGCTGGGCACTCACAGAGCCTCCTCATCTGTTCAGCAGTGCAGCTATACACAGTCAGTGGGAAACACAGGAGTGAGCCCTAGAAATCTGGCTGGGTTTTGGTATCCAAGAGAATAGTGCAGGGAGAAGTATCAGTGTTATCTGAGCACAGCACAATGAGATAAATGTCCTTACCAAAGCTCAATCCATGCTTGGTTTGATTGGAAAAGATTAATGTCATTGCGTATCTGAGCTTTGTTCACTCTTCCTTGGATGTTCCTTTAAGAAATACAAAAGCTCAGATGGCTCCATCATTGGAGAAGGTAGGACACTGTCTAGAGGAGGATGCTCAGCAGCAGTGGCACTGCACAAGACTTCAGGCTCAAAGCTGCACTCATGGTCAGAGGTTGTCAGGCTGTAAATTGAACAACGAACAGGCAAAACGAACAGAACTACTGAAAGAAGCTCTACAAATTAAGACAGGCACAGACTGGTAGGCAACAGCAGACTCTGAATTTGTTCAGCCCTGTGGCTCTGGATATGGAAGCTCCTCTGAAAGCAAGGGGAGATCCAGGTTTGTTGGGACCCAGCCATGCTCCTGATGCCCAGGAGTGCAGGTGAGAGCAGGGCCTGCTCCATTCCTCAGCCTCACTGAGTAGGAAGTTTCCAGTTCATGCACCAAAACATGCAGTTGTTTTATCGAGTGAAACTGCTCCAGACCCAGCAAAAGCACTGTAAATCAAGACTGTGCAAGGTCACCTGCAGAAAGGCAGCTATAGCAATGAGTGTGGGTAAATCCTCTCTAGACCTGCCCAGACACTTGTCCTGGGCCAGATTCACCTCACTGGCCTGAAGGGGAGGCAGATTGCAGGATCGAGGATTTGCCAAGACAAGGTTCCCCCCAACTCTGATGGACTGCAAAAATAGCTGCGCTTGAAGGCCCTCCTGCTGTACACAGCCACCACCTCATCCTCTCACTGAAACCTTAAAACAACTGTCCCACACTTATCAGTGCCACACACAGCAGCTCTGCCCTGGTGCCTCCAGACCCTCAGCCATTTCAGTCTGAGATGTCATCCCCTGACAAATTCTTTATTTGTTTTGCAGACTAATACAAGTTGCAGCACCCACATAATCCCTCCAAAAATCTTGGTAAATTGCTAAACTCTGCATCACTTTCCTCTTGAATAACATGGCGTTTGGTCAGTGCCTGTAGGACACTGCCAACATCAGTACTTCACATGAGCAGAGCTGGGAAAGTCATCTCTCTTGATGACTTCATTTTCTCATGTGCTCTCTTTGATTTTGCTTCTGATTAAACCAGCTGTCACCTGTGCTGGTGGCTGCTCACCAGAGCATGGCACGGCAACACCAGCTTGTCTGTCTGTCTGCTTTCCAAATGTCAGGTATAGGAATATGCCTTCTCTGTTTTTCTGTGATTCACTGGATGTTCCAGGGGTTGCCTGGGTGCTGATTACCAAAAGTGAATTCAGAGGGCCCCCAAACCTTTCCTGTTTCTCCCCAGTCTTCTTTTCATCCTCCTGTAGACTGATGAAGGATAACAAGAGCTGCGTGAAAATAGTTTCTGTCTTTATTGGATCCCATTCAGAAGACGGAAAGAGAATTTCAGTTGCCAAAGAAAGAGTTGCAGCAGACTGTTTTTGTGGGTCAGGACACCTTCCCCTTCCTTGTCCCAATGGGAACAGTTAGTTTTGTCTGCTTACACAGACAGAAAAGAATTTTTGTAAGATGTGAGAAGTATTAACCCATTCACCATGCAAATTCTGCCTTGATTTCTACTGAACCACAGTCAGTAAACAAGGAAATGTGCAAGGTTCTCCATGACTCCAAAACAGACTGCTCCATGGGACTGGCGTTCATTGGGTCCAAGAGCCAGGGATTATTTGCCTTCTTTTGGGAGAACCTCTGGGGTAATCCTCCTTGGAGTCAGGAGATGCTGAGGACGTGATCTGCTGCCTGCCTGCCCAGGGAGGTCCCACACAGCTGTTTCTGAGCAGGGGACAGGACAGATGTCCAGTCAGGGACAGTGACAGAAGAAGGATAAAGGATCACCTTGCAATGCCCTCACTGGAGGCTGCACCACAGACCCCAAGAGCTGAGGCAGGTATTAATTGAGCTGACCTCAAGTTGTCACCTGCAGGTTTTACTTTCAGGTGAGATCCCTTACAGGTGTTTGCTCTTCCCAAATCTGTCTTCTGGAGCTGTGGTGCCTTCTGTGACCTGCAGGGAACATGACAGGGAAAAAATATATCTGCTCTCTGACGTGTCCCACAGACCACTGTGTTTCAAAGCCTGCACCCCCTCCCTGCCCACGTGCCTCCTGCTCTCCCCATGCTCTCCGTCCCCCCTGCTCTCTTGCCGTGGACTGGCTGAGAGCATGGGATTTCCCAGAGCTTTCCTGAGTTATTTTTAGTCAGTGCAATAAAGAGAACAGTTAGTTTGTGTTGCTATTTTTATAGCACTCATTAAAGTGCTGTTGCTGAATATCCTGGTAGCTGCTTGCTTCCGCTCCTGTGCTGACTGCTCCTCTTTCTTTCCTGTTGCAGCACTGAAAAGCCCATCTGCATTCCATGAACAGCGAAAAAGTCTGGAGCGAGCCAAGGTAACTCCTGCAGCCATCCCGTGAGGGAACACATGGGCTTGCTTTGCATGAGCCACGGGGTTTGGAAGCACCTGCCACCACTGTCCCCTCCTCTGGCACCCTCCATGCAGGTCCGGTGGCCAAGCCTGAGGAGCAGGGCATCTGCCCTGCTTCCAGACATGCCAAGGCCAAGCCAGGGCTCACAAATGCTCTGGAGCATCCTTCTCCAAGAAGGGAAGGCTTTAAAAAAAGGGCAGAGGGGGCATCTGTGCCCTGAGCCATGGGGTTTTACAGCAGCCCCAGGTTTTACAAAAGGCCGTGGGCCTTGGTTCAGCATGGCTTTGTCAGTCCTTCCAGTACACGTCCAACCAGTGGCACTGCTGCTTCCCCCTCCGGGTCACATCCACAGCCCACTCCTTCTGCTCTGCACGGTCAGCCAGGCCTGAGGGAACACAGTGTGCAGAGGGAATGCAGGTGCCACCTGGAGCAAACCCCCAGGGAACTCATACTTGTCACCAGGCAGGAGCTCTGGCTTTTAGCTCTGCAGTGCAGCTTGACCATTAGGACACAACATCCAAGGGGAAAATGGGCCAGGCTCTCACCCACCCCAGCATCAGGTTTCCCTAAACACCTCTAAAGGGAGTAGCCATTTCCAGAACACATTGAAACTCTGTGATCTGATCGCTTTTTGGGAAATCACATTGTTTTTCCAATAGCCCACAGTCCAGGTTTGACAAAGCTGGAGGGATGATCCCAGAAAAGAGAACAATTAGTCATGCAGGTTTTGCTTGAACACAAGAGTTTGGTTCATTAATCTGCAAAACATACTTGCAGTCACATGGGAAAGGACCTTTGCAAGGAAGAATGATTGTGAAATGCAGGGAAGTGCTCTTCTGAACTTAAACAAACTCCAAATCACTTGCCCCAAGTCTCCTGTGGTAATAAATGGCGACTCTGAAAATATGACTCTGAAAAATTAGTATGCTTACAAAATTTCAAGCAATCCAAAGTATCCTTGAAGTGTCATATATTTTACAGTTAAAGTATACATTTGTGTCTCTTTCTTTTCAAAGCTTTCACTGGCTAGTTGCCTGGGGAAAGGGGAAGGATGGTCTAGTCTATCCCAAACCACAGGCGTTTTTAGAAAGTGCTAATGTAGACACTGAGTAGAGCCCATAACAAACACAATTCCCTTGCAAAGCTGCCCTGCTTAGACCTGGGACAGGAAAGATCAGCAGCTGTTTCCAGATAATTACTCAAAGGCATTTGTTGTTTAGTTGATATTCTCCCAAGCTGATGTTATGCAAACAGAAAGCAGATAGCTAACTGTTCATGTGTTCTGGAAGCTCTTCTGCTTCAGCTGATGTTTAAAAAGCTCCCATGTGAAATCTTCATCATTTGCACCCCAGAGACACAAATGCAGCTTATTAACAGCCAGGGTCCAAAGGAACTGAAGTCACAGGAGAAACATGAGCAAAGCCACAGCTGTAGGACAGCAGCTGGAGCTGAGCCCAAGTCAGGACCTGATCTAAGGATTAGCTGGAAATGCATTACGTGAATTTAATTGCACTCAGGTGCAGACACCAGCTTGCTCTGTCCTGGCACAGGAACCAGGCAAACCTACACATGGTCCAAGCACAGGATTGTGTTGGTGGAAATAAGCTGGGAAAAAATACGGGGGGAAGGGAAAGGCGTTGTAAAGACCTCAGTAAATAAAATGTCCATTGTTTGTTTAAACATGTCACTGGTTATATTAGAGGCTGGCATCAGGCCAGCGCAGCAGACTTTGAAGTTGATGTCCTATAATAGATTTCTGGGGTGGAGGAAAGAGAGCAGGCTGGCTTTCCTGGGGCTGTCTGGCTCAGCAGGGCTTGAGCACTCACCCAGCAGCCCAGCCAGCAGCCCAGCACAGAGGGGCTGCAGGGGTGGCTGTGGTGCCTCTGCCCCAGAGCCGAACAGCCCCACTGGGCCGGTCCTGACTGCTGTGTGAGCACGCACAGCCACCCCACTGCCACATGGCCCCTGATCCCCAGCCCAAGCTGTTCTGCTGAAGTGCACATGCAGAACTGTGTCTATTTTTTCCTGCAGCACTTTTAAAAGTTGTTTTGCATCCTGGGTCCCAATAGCCATCTCACCTCTGGACTGACCTCTCCTCCTCTCCCCTCAGCTCCCCTCACTGATCCCATCTGTGACTCAATGGTGATGTCTGTAGCTGTGGCCCAGACCCTTCCATGGAGCCTTTCAGATGTGGGGCACAGAGCAGGGCCCAGCTGACACCCTGTGCTATGTCTCCCTTGCTGGTTAGGGGTTGTGGGTCAGCTGCTGATCACTGGATTCCCCAGAGCCTTTTATACTTTTCCTATGCACGGAGTAACTAATTTCTGCCTAAGGCCCTGTCCAGTGACCACTGCAGGAGCATCTCTGCTGCATCAAGTCTTCATCCACTGCAGTGCTTAATCAGCTGGCTTAGCTGTGGCTGTGACTTGAGAACAGTCCTTCCCAAATGTCCTTCTGGAAACTGTAGCACATGTATCTCAGATCATCAGTTGCTCCAAATCATAGTGCACTGTAATCTGTTAACCTTGAATGGTTCAGAATTAATGAGTATGTCTTCTATCATTCAAGGCATTAATTAATATATTGACTAGCAGGAAAAATTGCTTTGTAACAGGATTTTATATATTCTTCTGTTTAGACTGTGAGCCATTTCCAATTCCTCTGGTGATCCACAGCTATGCTTCTTTATTATATTAGTCTTATCCAGACCAAATTTCTCTGGCTTGCATGTGAGAAAGCCATGGGAGATAATGTCAAAACATGCTTCGAGTCAAGCTGTATGACATTCATTGTTTTTTTCCTATAACAGAAAACTGTCATCTCTCCATAGAAGGAATTTTAGTTGGTGGGATGTGATTTGTTCTTGAGAAATTCATCCTGGCTGTTGCTCACCTCCTTGCTATCTCCAAAAGCCATTTATATAGATTGTTTGATTACTTGGTCCAATATCTTGCTGTCTGCTTTATCATTTCCTGGTTTCTTCTCTCCATCTCTTTTAAAGCAAGACATTATGCTCTCCTTTGCCCAGTTTCCTGGAGAACCACAGATAGTTGCTATTACTCTAGCCTCGTGTGTCTCAAACTGTTTGGGAACATTTAACTCCTCTGAGTACACTCTAACCTGTTCTCTAACAAGTTGGATAACTCCATGATCACTGGACCTTCTTCTCTTTTGTTGCTGATGGATCTTGGCTGAGCCACCTGATTGATAAAGAGCCATTTATCTTTTTAGTGAGGGTGGTTTTAAAAGGCATTAAATCCTGTAGCCATATCAGCAGTATGCACAATTATTTCTCCTGTTTATGGAACACAGACAGGACTTTCCATTGCCTGATCCTGGCTGCAGAAGTCCTTGTAGGATCTTTTTCTCATGATCCTGTACATTTTGTACTGTAGATTTCCAATTTTGCTCCAGCTCCTTGTACTATTCTTTCAGAAATCCTTAAGATTTTAAGCTCGTTGAACTAAGTTACAACTTTTATACTATTTCTTCTTGCAGCTCAGCTTAGTTAAGGGTTAATAACCTGTCTAAGCTGAGCTCTAGCTTTTCTTCACCAGGGGATAAGCTTTTATTTGTGTTCTTAAGGTCATCTGCCCTCAAGGCTGACTTTCTTGGCCCTTACGGATGGTGTTACTGTACCTCTGTGTGCTTCTCTGTTCCTAAAGCCAGCAGGGAGTTGGCACAAGGCTCCAGGACCGTGTCCATCACAAGCTCAGCTGCAGTGACTGCAAAGCAGATTTTCCCACCCCCATATCAAAGCTTGGGTGAGGAACCACAGAGCACAGGAACTGCAAGTCTGCAGGAAGGTTAAGCCTCGTGGCTGACCTGGGTACAGTCTGAGTGGCTTCAGGACCTGCTCCACCTGATATGTCACTCTGGAATGCTGGGCTTCCCACGGAAGCCACTGTTACCAGGACACTGCAGAGCTGCCTGGGTGCAGCTCTCCAAGGTGACATGGTGCAGGCCCACCACTCCCAGGGAATAGGTCTCACCCTTCCTATGAGCTCTCATAACATTTAAGGCATCAGAAGCCCAATAGTGATTGCAAAGGACACAGCAGCGGGTACAGTGAACAGTCAGCAGCTACGTGCCATTGTTCCCTTTCTGAAGAACTTCTGCCCAAGAACAGTGTCTAAGTGATGAAAAATGTCATTTAAGAGCTTACTCAACCCAGCTTGTAATAAATCCTAACGAATCATGGGATGGCACAGGGGCAGGTGCTCTCAGTACCTCATTGCTGCTCTAGTCAGGTAACTTTGCATTTGTGTTCTGCAGACTGAAGATTATCTCAAGCACAAGATCAGAAGCAGGCCTGAGCGGTCAGACCTGGTCAATATGCACATTCTGCAAGGTAAGACTGCCCAAGCTTCTCCCACAAACTCCTCGTGTCTCCTGCCCTCGGACTTGTGTCTCTCCTGCCCCATTTTTGTTCCTTCAGGAATCTCATTGCTGTTAACTTTTTCCCAGCTGCTCGTGGGGGGCAGACTCAACTGGGACATGTTGTGTGAAATTCTGTCCAGACCTGGTGTTCAGGAAGCAGGACACGCATTTATTCCCTGACAGACACAGTCCCAAGGCATCCAGTCTTTCTCCCATCTCTGGCAGTGGGAGAGTGTAAGATGCTCTAGGGAACAGCGGAGTACAGAACAGCTGTGAGAGAGAACTCTCTTAGACACCGGTGCTGATGTCTGATCATGAAGAGCAAAGCCAGGGCATTTATTGTCCAGGGCACTGACATTTCTATAGCAGGTCATCGTAACACCTTCCCAAAGCTGGACATCGTTTGTGCTGCTGTAATTCTGGATATTCTGTGAGGCAGCCCATGCAGTCACTGACCCCAGCACAGCTGTATGAAAAGCCCTGCTATCAGTCCGTGAGCCACAGCAGCTCTCGCCTCTCCCATTCTGGTGTTCCCTCTCAGCCAGAGAGCTGGCAGGGCTGTATCCCATCACAGACAGCAGAACACCACGGTGTCCCTCGTTATCTCCAGGGATAACAAGATCCTTAGAGAGAGAGCAGATGCACAGCCTCCTTCCCTCCCTCCTTGAGTCCTGTCACTTGCCTGGAAGAAACAGATCACTCTCTGGCAGCTGTGAATGCTGCTCTCTGCTCTCAGCATGGATGTAATCTGTATTTCTTTCTTCCTCTGGCAGGCAGGAGGGCTGAGCCAGGGTCCCATGCTGGTTCAGTGTTGCTGCCTTGCTTTTCCCTGGGGTTTCCATCCCTAAAATAAGCTAGCACCATTGCTTGTTTAAGAGCTGAAGTGCGTCTTTCCCTTAGGTTAAATAATAGAAGCAATATGGACTGGAGCTTGGGGGATGTTACCAGACGCGGAGGCAGCTGCAGTCCCCCAGACATGGACAGGGACAAGCAGAGCCAGCCAGGGGAGAGAGACTGCAGAGAGCAGGGTGTGCCTGGCTTTGCACTGAGCAAGATGCACATGCTGCCCCACACCCCCTTACCTGCAGCCTCTGCTCACACTCTGTCCATCCTGCTCTGCATTTCATGGAGCTGTGTCTTGGCATATCATGAACTTACAAATCCATTTTGCTCATAATGGGACCTAGAGGTGATTAAAACTGGCCAGGTGAGACACTGCATCATCCAAGTTTTACAGGCAGGCCTTGTGTTACCATTCACCTCAAGGAGCTAATTTGTGTTCACTGGTCTATATAACCTGAGGCTAGAAATGGCCCTAGACCAGCTCTCCTCACCTCCTGCAGAGAGTTTTCCATGGTATCAAGCCCTGTAGCTCATGTTGCCTACAGTAGCTCTTCCAGAGCTCATCCAGTCTTTGAAGCTAGGACGATCTACAGGCAGCTGTTCTTACTTTAGACCCTCAAGAGTAGAGAAATTATCTAGTTTAGAATCCCACTCCCTCACTACTCACATCTCTGCCAAGGGGCCAGATAGCTTTGTTCAGGAAATCTTTCTGTTTAAGTTGCTATTCTTCTGTCACCCCTCAATAACTGGAGTCTTCTCAGCTGGTTTTCGTAGGGCTGTAGCTTCCAGATCTTCCTGCCCTTGCTCTGCTCCTCTCCAGCTCATTCTTCCCTGAAGGCCTGGAGCACCATAGTCATGTCACCTCCAAAAGTCCACAGCCCAAGATTCAGCAATATCAATTCCAGTGTAGGCCATTTACTCCAGTTGTCAAGCACTGCCAATGGTTCTATTCTCCAGCTGTTTCCCAGAAGTAGGGATCCATCTGCACGAGCCCACAAGGGGCCAGTGTGCTCCTGGCAGGCAGGAGCTGGAGACCCCTTTAGCCCCTGTTAGTGGCAGCTTGTTAATGAAGTTTCCACCACAGATCACTCATGGACCTTGTGGAGAATGCTCCAGCTGAGGCTGGGTTTGCTAGCCCGGGCTGGTAGACAGAGGCTCTTGTTTGTGAATGGAGAAGTTGTGCCTCAGGCTCAAAGAAGGACCCATGTCCCAAACCCCAGCAGCCCCATCCAGTGCAGCAGAGCAGATCCTGATTGTGCTGAGCCCCCAGAGGCTGTGCTGAAGGGAGGCATGTTCTGGAGCCCCCGGTCCTCATGCTTCTCTTTGGCCTTTTAGACTCAGCTGCAGAGGGGTCCATTCAGTCCACTCAAATGAAGCTGAAAAGAGCCCGACTGGCAGATGACCTCAATGAAAAGATCGCGCTCAGGCCGGGTCCTTTGGAGCTGGTGGAGAAGAATATTATTCCCGTTGACTCAGCTGTGAAAGAGGCCATAAAAGGTAGTGACAGCGAACGTGTGTGTTGTGTGTGCATATGGAGCGGTGCAGGGGCTGCAGAGGGGACAAGGAGGTACCACAGTGACTGCTGGAAGTGTCCAACCTGGATGTAAGAGCTGCATTTATTGCTTAAATTTCATTATTTTCACAGTAACCAGCCCAGTCCAGCACAGCCTGTGAGCATAGAGCTGTCAGAGCAGTGACAGTGAAACATGCACAATTTCTCAGAAAGGACCTCCCTTCCTCCACCCCTTCCCTCCCCAAGGCTTTGAGCACAGAAGTGATACAGCTGGAGACAGGACACTCCTTCCTCCAGCACAGGAGAGAACACGAGCGCACAAGTGTGGTTGTGAGACCAGCCCAGATTCTCCCACTTGTGCCCTGCCAAGCTCTCACATCCCACTAGATGGGGGTGACATGGCCCCAGTTCAGCAAGGCTGTGGCTCTCTTTTTTTTTACTACTGATGCTAAGGTATGCAGGACCTAACAGAGCAGAAGGCTGCATCCCTGGGGTGTGGAAGCACCCCATGGATGCTAAGTTGCTGGAGAACATGAGCAGGGGCCTGCACCCCCAAACAGAGTATACTCCTACCAGCACTTGCCTTATGCCTAAGCTTGGTTTCTCTCCATCTCCTCCCCCCACCAGAGGAGGGAGGAAGAATCATCCACAATTACTTCCCCCATGCTGCTGCAGGGAAGTTGTGGGAGCCAACACGGAGCGAAAAGGTGACTCAAATTTCACCAGGGCCCAGTACCAGGACAGGGAGGTCCAAAAGCAGAGAAAGGAACAGGAAAGCCAGCAGGGGCCTGCAGTGACAGGACAGCAACCTGTATTTTTGAAGCCTGGGGCCATCATCACATGGCCGAATTGGCACTCAGGTCTCCAATGAGGCACTGAGAGCTGCTCTGCCCCTGAAAGCTGCTTGTTCTGTTGCTCAGTTCTTCAATTCATGGGATCATTTCCTGGCATAATCCCATTTGAAGGGTGTGTTCTGGAGCTCAGAGCAAGCTGGGGACAATGGCAGGGCTTTGGGACAGAAGGGGTCTTGGAATGACAGGAGATGCCAAAAATGAGAGTTGAAACAGGAAGCACTTTGATTTTCATTTCATCTCAGAAACCATCATAAATGACATGAAATATTCCAGGCTCAGACACTGCTCTGTCCTGCCCCACAACTGTTCCTGCTCTTGGTTTGGGGGCTGTGAAATGCAAGCCATGTATGTACAGCAGCTTCTCCAGCCTGGCCCCGGAGCTGCTCCATTCCCAGCATATTGCAGCACTCCTCTTTGAAGGTGAAATGTTCCAGGACTCTGACTAAAGAGGAATTTTTAAGGAGAGTTCAAATAAAATCTCCCCAGCCATTGACTGAAGGAGAGAACAGTGGGGAAAAAAGTTTCAAAAAACTCCCCCCCTTTATAAACATTTGTGGCAGTTTGAGCATGACTTTATCCCCTGGAGCTGAGGTTTGGAGGCTGGGCAAATGAGTTTGAATCTTGAATAGAGCGCCTCTCCAGCTGCCTTACCAGGATCTCATGGTAAACAGAGATTTACGGGACCAAATTGTTAAAAACAAAAAGTCTTGTTAAAAATAATTTGTTCAGTATTAAATTTCTCCCTTTCACAATGCTGTTCTATCACATTGCTGGGGAAAAACATGTCCTTGTAAGCCAGTTTCATCCCATTTAGGGTGAAACACACAACACATTAGGGTCCAACATGAAGTTGCTTGGTACCATAGAGTGCCATGAGAAGAAGGTGGTGCAGCTGCACCAGGAACATCATCCCAGCCCTCAGCTTTCTGCAGAAGAAAGCCCCAAGCTGAAGAATCCTCAAGCTCATTTTTGGAGTACCTTGTGGTACTCACAGTTTGGGGCAAAGGGCTTAACACAGAGCAGAGATGAGCACCGGCACTTCTGAACGTTAAGCCTTTTGTTTTTACAATACCAGAAAGATGACAGGGTTTAAAATCATTTTACTTTAACCTTGGAATCTCAACTGTTTATACAGTGGAAAGTTCAGCTGACGTGTTCCTCTAATCACCTCCGGCAGGGTGAGCAGAAAGTGCCAGACCCCAACTGAAAGCCCAAACGTCCCAGTGACAGGAGGCCGCCAGTGCCCTGCATAGTTGAACAGTGATACAAGAACCCTTTTTTACCAGGTCCTTGTCATCACTTTGTCCAATGAACTCAAGAGGACAATAGCCAGTGCATTAGAAACAGCCTGGAGCAAACACCATCCTGCCTGAGATTGCAGCAAGGACACGGGATCAAGAAACAATATGCTCAGGCTGGGCTGGGTGAGAGCAGGACAGATAAGGGAAGCATTCCCCATCGGGAATGGCCTGCGGTATCAGGCCTGCAGTATCAAGCAGCAGGATGCAGCACATTCCTGTCATGCTCTGGGCTGTCGCTGTGTCCTAGAGGTCCCTTGCGCTTCCAGCTTTGGCACCACTTCTCAACACAGCAGGAGCCCTGCAGATCCACAAGCCCCCCTTGTTTAGAGTCCTTTTTCCCGAGAGGGGATGCCCATGCTGGCCTGCAGGCATGGGAAGCAGCTCCCGTGCAGCCAAGGTGGACCATGCAATGCTGCAGTTCCTCAGGACCTGTTTGGGCACTGCCTCTGATGGAGAGGATGGAGAGGACACAGGCCCTACTTCCAGGGACATATGAAGAAAGCAAGTTGGACTTGGCTGATCTCAATTCCACAAGCCTGGGCAGCAGCTCAGGCATGGAGCCAGGGCTCTGTCCTCACCCACCCTGGCACCAGCAGCCGCAGGGAGTGGAGATAACCCTTATCTCGCAGATAGGGGCAGGGGTCAGAGCAGGAGGTGCGTGTCGGTGAGAAGGTGCACATTGCTAGACCAGCGGCAGGGACAGGTGGAAGCTTGTCCCCAGGCCCTTCCTATTTCCCCATTTGTCACCTCACTATCAGTGTGCCAAGCTGCCTGACAAATGCCAGACATGAGCACGAGGAGATTACGAGTCTGGCCATGCTGCTCCTTCCTCTACCCCCACCTGCAGCTCTTCCGAGGCCCACATGAGACTTTTTTCTCAGCACTTTATTTATCATCAAAACCTCGGGGTCAAGAGCCCTTGCCCATCTGACTAGCAGATAACAGTGCAGGAACTGTGCAGGCAGAGCAGCCTGGGACTGGCAGGCAGGCAGCAGCTGTGGTTTGGACCATGTCCTGTGGGTGAAACCTGCGGACAGAGGCAGGATGTGGGAGCCTCTGTGCATCTGCAGACACATCCACCCTTCTTGGCAGATGGATCACACTCTGAGCTGATTTCAACCTTAGTCCTTCTGCTGAGGATGGGGTCCCATGCGTGCTGTGGGAGTTCAGCCAGGGTGCTCATCTGAGGGAGGGGTCTCACCCCAATCCCACCGGAGCCCAGCGGAGGGGCAGGATGGCAGACCCCCCTGCACTGGTCCCACCTGTCTGCACCAGCCCTGCTGTGCTGGCGACCGGGCTGCTTCAACCCTCTCCCTCCCTGTCCTGAGGAACACGCTCCATGGTCCTGGCTCCTCAGATCCCTCTTCTCCCCCAAGGGACACAGCCATGGCCCCGATTCCTCACACCCCTCATCCTTCCCTCTCCCAAAGAACATGGTCCGTGGTCTCGGCTCCTCAGACCCCTCCTCTGTGCCTCTCCCAAGCGCCCGTATCCATGGCTCGGGCCCCCTGCTGTCCCCCAGCCGCAGCCCCGGACACCGTGTGCCCTCACCCACGGCCGGGCAGACGGCGGAGGACGCGGGCCGAGGCCCCACGAGGCTCACCCAGGCCCCCCGTCCCTCCCCGCTCCCCTCCGGCTCTCACCGCGGCCCCTCTGCCCCCGCAGGCACCCAGGGCGGCTTTCCCCGCCCGGCCGACGCCTTCGCCTTCGAGGAGGACAGCAGCAACGACGGGCTGTCCCCGGAGCGGCCCCGCAGCCGCGGCTCCCCGGGCCCCGCCGAGCCGCC
>VZRL01004682.1:190908-201075 GCA_013397895.1 Origma solitaria | reverse complement strand
CTGCCGGGGCCCCCCAGGTAGGACGAGCCGTCCTGGGGCCGGGGGGACACGGGGGGACGGGGGAGACTCGGGGAGACGGAGGTGGCACAGGGGAGGGAGCACAGGAGAGACACGAGGGACACGAGGGACAGGGGGGCACGGGAGGGACACGGGGGACAGGCAGGGTCCCGGCCGAGGAAGCGATTGGACACCGGTGAGGCCGCACCTTGAGTGCTGTGTCCGGTTCTAGGCCCCCCAGTTTAGGAAGGATGTGGAGATGCTGGAGTGTGTCCAGAGAAGGGCAACAAGGCTGTGAAGGGTCTGGAACACAAGTCCTGTGAAGAGCAGCCGAGGGAGTTGGGGGGCTCAGCCTGGAGAAGAGAAGTCTCAGGGGAGATCTTATTCCCTGACAGGAGGGTGCAGCCAGGTGGGGGTCGGTCTTTTCTCACAGGCAGTCAGCAACAGGACAAGAGGACACAGCCTTAAGCTGCACCAGGGGAGGTTTAGGTTGGACATCAGGAAGAATTTCTTCACAGAAGGAGTGATTGGGCATTGGAATGGCTGCCCAGAGAGGTGGTGGTCACCGTCCCTGGAGGTGTTTCAGAAAAGACTGGATGTGGCACTCAGTGCCATGGTCTGGGTGACAAGGTGGTGTTAGGTCACAGGTTGGACTCAATGATCTCAAAGGTCTTTTCCAACCTGGTTAATTCTGTGATTCTGTGAATCTCTGATTCTGTGAATCTCTGATTCTGTGATTCTGTGATTCTGTGACCCACGGGGGACGGCGCTGCGCGGGGCCGGCGCGCCCCCTGCCCGCCGACACGGGCACTGCAGCGCCGGGGAGCGCCGGGACCGGGCTGGAGCGAGGNGGACTGGGAGGGACTGGGGGAAATTGGGGGACTGGGGAGGATTGGGGGAAAATTGGGGGAATGTGGAGTCTGGGGGGAACGCGGGGACTAGGGGGAACTGGACTGGACTGAGGCAGACTAGGGGGCCTGGAATGGACGGAGGGGAAAGGGAGGAACTGGGGCAGACTGGGGTGGGGGAAGACCAGAGCGATTGTGGCTATCCACAGGTCACCTGGGAGGACTGGGCTAGTGTGGGGGACAATGCGGGGCCAGCAGTGCCTCACCTATCAAGGATACGACGCTCAGGTGAAACCAAGGACTGTGGAGACAGAGGACTGGGAGAGGACTGCGATAGCCGGGGACTGTAGCTGGGAGAGACACGAGGGGACTGGGACGCACTGAGACATCCGTGGGGACTGGAAACAACATGGGATGAGGAAACAGAGCACCAGGTACCCTTGTGCAGGTTGGGCAGCCCCTGGGTCCGGCCCCACAGCCCCTCTCACGTCTCCCTTGCAGGATCGTCCTCCCAGTGCCGATGGCCATGCTCCGGACACTGCCCCGGGGCAGGGCAGCCAGTGTGACAGCCCCAAGCAGACAGCGGGGCAGGAGAGCCCCACGCTCCCGATGCCCTCCGCCGTGAAGGTAATGCCCGTGCCTCCAGGCTGCCCAGGAGAGGCACCAGCCCAGGGCACTTGGCTGCATCCAAATCTGAGGTGTCCATGTGCTGCCCCCCAAATGTGTGGGAGCTCTGGGTGCCTGGCCTTAAAACCTTTGAATAATGTGACTTGTGTCAAATAATGTGACTTGTGTCAAAAACTCATTTAACTCATTGTGTAATGGCACAAGATAGAGCAGTACACCTTGCTAGAGGCAATTGCTTGAGTCTTGCACTGAAAACATCCCCTGGGGCTGGGAGCAGGAGGAGATATAAGGCACCACTGGATTACCTTCCAGACAGGGAGGGTCATTCTCCATCTCATGTGCTCTCCAGCAGAGCTGAGATGGGATGCAGTGCCAAGGGAGTCCCCCACATCCAGGCTCAGCAGCTCTTGGAGATGGAGTGTCAGGGTGACGGCATGAGCTGTCCTTGTTCTGTCCCAGGCCTCTGAGGTCCCATGGGGGTGACAGGAGCTCTTCTCACACCTAATTCCTTTCCTTCTTGGACCAACAGTCCAAATCATCCAGTGATAGCAAGAACCGTCACAAAAAACCCAAAGACACCAAGCCCAAAGTGAAGAAGCTCAAGTACCACCAGTATATCCCGCCAGACCAGAAAGCAGAGAAGTCTCCTCCACCCATGGATTCTGCATATGCCAGACTTCTCCAACAGCAGCAGCTCTTCCTGCAGCTCCAGATCCTCAGCCAGCAGCAGCAGCAACAGCAGCAGCAGCAGCACTTCACCTACCCCGGGATGCACCAAGGACAGCTAAAGTGAGTGGTACTGTGTCAGCAGCAGGACTTAGTCCTGTCTCTCTCCAAACCTTGCCCCGCTGTATCCATTTGGGCCAGAGCAAGGGGATAGAGGCATGCCAGTGAAACAGAAAAGCTTGGGAACAGCATAGACTCCTTCCAAGCCGTTCCAGCATTGGCTGAGGCACCTGGGACCTGTTGGTGGAACACCAGCAATCTCCTACAGCCCAGCCTGGTTTTCCTAGGCCGTCCTTAAGTCTAATATGGAGACAGCAGCCCCAAGGGAGCAGAGGGATGGGATGCTGGGCACAAAGACCCTGGAGGGACAGACAAGTTACCCCAAATCTCCTTTGTTATTTCAGGCAATCAAATGAGCAAATGGTCAAAAGTTCAAATTCTTCATCAGCTTCTGTCAACAACACCCCTCTTTCTCCAGTGAAAACTACCTTTTCAGGCCAGACTTGTGTCTCGTCTATCAAGCCAGGCCCTCTGCCATCCAACTTGGATGATCTCAAAGTGAGTGCAAACTTTGTCACTGCAGGAGCAGAATGTCATAGCTTGAGTGTGCTGCACTGCTTCTGAGTGTGTCAGGGGAGTGCCGCAGTCTGGGAGTGACCAGGTTACACATCAGCACACCTGATCCGCTGTGCTCTGAGCCACCCAGGAGTACAGCACAGCACCCTGGGGCAGGGGTTGGTCACTGTGGAGGTTCTGAAGGTGAAGGCTTGCTGCTCTGCAGTTGATGAGGGGTGCACTGCTCCAGCCTGTGTATCAGCAAACCAAAGGTGTAGCTTGGGGAGACTTCAGGTCAGGCTAAAGGGTGACCTGAGCTGCTGCTCCTGCAGCTCCCAGCTCCATCCCTCTGGTTTTATGGTGGACATCATGGATGCTCCGACACACCAGCCAGAAGCCAGGAGGTCAGCATGGCCTCCCCTTAGTGACTCAGCTCCTCAGTGGTTATTGCAGCCAGGCCAGCTCAGCTCTCTGCACAAGCAGGTACCTCCTGCTACATGCACTGTTTTAAGCACCCCTCATGTAGGCAAGAGAGGGCATAGGGGAGAATCCCTTATTTCAGCTGTTCTTTTATACTTTGCTAATGTACCCTTAGCCATGGGGTAGGCCAAATCCTTCTAGGAGCAGAGATCTGGGGCCAGCCCAGAGTTAGAAAAAATATGAATTTGCCCCAGCACAGGTGACTGAATCATGTGCCTAAGCATAGAGCATGCTCCAAGGTATGTGTCACATTCTCTGAGCCATCAGCTGGGTCCTGGTCTGTGTTAAAGCCCTCTGCTTGTGGAGAAACATACTGCTAGGAAGGGAATCTTGAGTTGCTTCCCTGACCCAAGGATCACTGCTGGTTCATGGAGAGGAGTCACAGTTCCTGGAGGAAGGAGGAAGGTTTTCCTGTGAGGCAGGGCTGAGATTCTGCAGGATGTGCAGTGGTCAGGCCTGTGCATGGTGACTCTGGTGACTGCAGGTGAGACAGGGAGCACCTAGGAGGTCAGAGCTTTAAAGCTGGAAACTGCAAACCTGTGATCTGACACTGCCTGTTAGAAGCACTGGGTTAGAAGCCTTTAGAAAAAGGGCTCATGTGCCACTGAGAATGATCACGAGTGACTTTCCTTCTAGGTGTCAGAGCTGAGGCAGCAGCTCCGAATACGAGGCCTGCCTGTGTCGGGTACCAAAACAGCGCTGATGGAGCGGCTGCGGCCCTTCCAGGAGTGCAGCAGCAATGCAGTCCCCAACTTCAGTGAGATCACCACTGTCACCTTCCCAGTCACTCCAACAAGCACTCTGTCGAGTTACCAGTCACAGTCCTCCAGCAGCATGTTATCAAATGGCTTCTACCACTTTGGCAGCACCAGCTCCACCCCACCCATCTCGCCTGCCTCCTCTGACCTCTCTGTGAGTGGCTCTTTGCCAGACACCTTCAACGACGGGCCCATGTCTTCTCCACAGTTCGGTCTCCAGCCATCTCCGGTCCATGGCAGTGCTGAGGAAAGCCTCATGAGCAGCATGAATGGAGGGAGCATCCAGCTGGAACTGGAAGGAATAGACACAGAGAAAGACAAGATGCTGGTGGAGAAGCAAAAGGTCATCAATGAACTGACATGGAAGCTGCAGCAAGAGCAGAGGCAGGTGGAAGAGCTGCGGATGCAGCTCCAGAAGCGAAAGAGAAGCAACGGCCTTGAGGAGAAGCAGCAGCCTGCTCAGCATTTCTTTGGTGTCCCCATCAAACAAGAAAACACCGTGTCCAGCTGCCCCTTTGCATCCAAACAAATGGCCCTGAAAGGCCAGGCTGGCAGCTCGGATAAGCTGAGTAACTGTGGGGTTCCGCAGGTGCCCCACATTGTAAATAGTCACTGCTTGGAGCCTGTGGGGCAAAGCACCATCACCTCCTCGACATTCCTGAGCCCACAGTGCTCCCCCCAGCACTCTCCCCTGGGGGCTGCAAAGAGCCCCCAGCACATCAGCCTGCCACCATCCCCCAACAGCCACTACCTGCTGCCGGTGTCCCCCGAGGGCCGCAGCGGGTCCCCGCCAGGCAGCAGCTGCCTCCGCACAGCGCCGGTGAGTGCCAGCCCAGACCCCGCAGGGTCACACCGACATGGGGGAGGCCTTTGCTCTTGGCCCGGGGCTGCTGGCGCTGGGGTGGGTGCCCAGAGGCTGTGGCAGCATGTGGGGCTGCCTGGACGGGCAGAGAGTATTCCAGATGGGCAGTGGGTTGGCAGCTGGTAGCACTGCAGGGTCCTTTGCACGGTATCTCCTGGGGAGCCCTACCACCACAGCCAGTTGCCCTGGGGGAGGCACAGAACAGCTCCCATGCCCCATGGAGCCCTGGCACAGCTCCTGCTGCCATGGGGAAGCTCTAGCACAGGTCCCCTCTTCCCCAGGGGACCCCAGCACAGGTCTCTCTACCCCTAGGTGTGCACTGGCAAAGATCCCTGTGTCCTGGGAGAGTCCTGGCAGAGCATCCTCTGCCCTATGGAGCCCTGGCACAGCTCCCTCTGCCCTGGGGAGCCCTGGCACAGCTCTCTCTGCCCCATGGAGCCCTGGCAAAGCTCCCTCTGCCCCTGGAGGGGTCCTGGCACAGCTCCTTCTTCCCTGGGGGAGCACTGGCACAGCTGCTTCTGCCCTAAAAGAGTCCAAACCCAGCTGCCTCTCCTCTCAGGGGGAGTCTGGCACAGCTTGCTCTGTCCCTGGGGGAGCTCTGGCTCAGCTGCCCATGCCCCATGGAGCTCTGGCAGAGCTCTATGCACACCGGGGAAGCACCAGCATGGATCCCTCAGCTCCTGGGAGAGTGCTGGCACAGTTCCTACACCCCTGGGAGACCCCACTGCAGGGCTGCAGGGCTTTCCAGCATCTTGCCAAGCCATTGTGGCTCCCAGCAGTGTGTGAGGGATTTTTACCACTGAGCTGGAGGAGAGCAGTTGCCCCAGGAAGCCTTTTCTCAGGAAGCTGGAGCAGGGCTGGGAGCTGGGGTCTGCGGTCAGAGCAAACTTGTGCCTCCCCACCAGGCCACCAGTCCAGCAGAGAGCTATCTTCAGCGGCCACCACTTCTCACTCAGCCCCCTGGACAGGTATGAGCATTTGAGGAGGGGGACATGCTGCCAGCACAAAACAGCACAAGGTTCTTCTGATAGCAGCAGCAGTTCATGCAGTGCCCTCCCAGGGCTCCCCAGGCGGCAGCAGCTCTCAGTGGCCTGTCCCACGCATAGGGGTGCAAGGTGTGCACACAGGGGTACAGCAGGGGCAGGCTTGGTGCGCAGAGCAGCCCATGCCAGAGCAGGGCCGCTCCAAAGCCACCCTCAGTGGCCCCAAGCGAGCACAAAGTGGGGCTCAGTGCTGTGTCCAGAGGATGGTGAGGTAGGTGCCATGGGCAGTTGGCAAACAGCATGGCCAGTGAAGTGGGAAAGGGCAGCAATTTAGGGCGAGGAGGGGCAGAGACAGAGCTGCCAGTGGAATGGGCATGGAGGGCAGTGGGGTTGGGGTGACGCAGGCAGTGGGGCTGGTGCAGGGATGAGGAGGGTGATGTGAGCACTGATTTGGGTGAGCTGGGCAATGGGGAGCAGAGAGCAGGGGATGCAGGGGGTGACCCTGGCACTGGGGCTGTGGAGGTGAACTGGGCCCTGGGGGCAGTAGGCAATGGGACACAGTGCTGTGAGGTGATAGCCGAGAGAGGCAAGCAGGGTTGCTCTGGACAGCTGGGCAGTGATCAGTGAGGATCAGGAGGGAGCAGCGACACTGCAGGGGCATGTCCAGCTTCTCCCTTGCTGCCCAAGAGTAGGGGGTGTACAGTGGGGATGGTCCCATTGTGTCCTGCAGCTTATCCCAACTCCAACACCACCCATCCTGGGCATTCCTCTGCTGCCTACAAGGGACTCCCAGGGGCAAGGGTACTTCTTCAGCAAGAATTCCTCCTCTGTGCCCAGCACTGCAGTGCTCTTTCCCACAAGCCAGTGCTCCTTCCAGCTGCTCTCCACGGAAAGGTGGCCAGGATGTGCATGGCCAGGCAGAGTGACCTCACTGCTGCCTTGGATCCTCTCCTGGATCTAACCCACCTGAATGGGCAATTCCCTGGTGCTTGCTGGGTTTTGTAGGACAAAGCCATGGCCAGGCAGTGGGGAAGGACACACAAGGGCCTAGAAGTGATGGGGACAGCAGTTGGCAGGCACTTTCCTTCAAATGTGGTCCATCCTGGAAGGAACCTGGCAAAAAGTTGGCAAAGATACACAGGTGTTTGGCACAGGCAGAGGTTTCCCTCTTTCAGGTGACCTTCCCTGGCCTGAGCTCTGTGAGATGCCCCCAGATAGGAGGTGATGGGGAGGGGCTGGGGGGCAGTGCCTCATCAATGGCCAAGCACAGCCAACCACCAGCAGGCCATCTCTGTCTTCCCTTTGTCCTGCATGTCCACAGCTGACCAAGCACCACAATGCTCTGTGACACCATGTCTGTGCTCTGGCAGTGACCAGAGGCTGGCCTGGCCCTGGGTCACAGAGCTAGGTCAGGGAGCTGGTTTACCTGCCTCTATTCTGCTCAAAGGCCAGGCATTTTGTTCGAGTTCGTTTGACCCACAAAATCGTTATTTTCCCTGGCACCACACCAACCTCAACAGGGATGAGAGCTGGGCCTCCCACCGTGCATTGACTCCATTTCCCTGTATTTCCCCATGCAGATGGCTGTGCAGTCAGGCCAAAAGTTTTCTATTCCATCCCCAAGTTTTTGTAAGTCAAGCCCAGCCCTGTCAGAGGTAAAGCAGCCTCCACCCTATGAGGATGCAGTGAAGCAGGTAACTGCATGGTTTTTGTTTCCTACAGGGCAAGGGCTGCCCATAATGTCCTTTTGCAGTTAGTGGGACTCAGCTGTAGGAGTTCCAACCCATTCTGGGGTCTCTGGTTAGGGCAGGCCTGTTTCCATGAGGAGTGGGCTTTTTTGTAGGGTTAGTTGCTGACTGGCTGCCACAAAGCCTCGGACACCCTGCTGGGCAGAATAGTGTCCCTTGTGCACCCGAGGGTCCTGACCCCCCCCAGGACCCCTGGGGTGCTCAGAGCTGTGTGAGAAACAGACCCTTGAGTATTCACATGTCACCAGGAAACCTCATCCTGCTCTGTACCATCTGTCTCCCTGAGCCATACCCTGAGTGCTGTTCCCACGGGGAGGACTGTCCATCACCCAGGAACACCTTCCTTTCCATGAGAGTCTGGCAGCAGCCTCGGTGCTGGGAGTGATGGTGCCTTTAAGAAAGTGGAGTGGTGCTGTTGGCAGGGATGAAAATGGGCTTATGTCGGCATGCAGGAGACCCGTCCAGGTTCCAGTCAGGGAGAGGAGGGAGACTGGGCAGTGCAGGGAGCAGGGAGGGCAGGCAGGCAGGTGCCAGTGTGAGGTGCTGGGGCCAAAATGTTGGTGTGTCCTGAGGGCCCTGGGACAGGGCAAGCTGTGGTGGCCACTGAGCAGAGGGTTGGCAGCAAGGAAGGGTGCTTTGCTCTTTGGATCTACTATGATTGTCCCGTGTCCCTGCAATGCCCTGAATGCCACTGCCAGCCCCGTGTTGGTATGGTGGCCTCTCTTCTGCATGGAAGGAAGCCATTTGTGGGGTACAGAGCCATCTACCTGGCTTGTGGCTGGAGGGACTCACCTCCTAACGCCCTCTACTCTCCTCTTTGTCGTTTGCTGCAGCAGATGACACGAAGTCAGCAGATGGATGAGCTCCTGGACGTGCTGATTGAGAGTGGAGGTACGCTCTGCTTCCTTGTTCCCCTCCAGGGCTTCCCCTTCAGGCCAGCACCAGCCTGTGGGGCTCAGTGCATTCTGTGCACCCCAGCAGAGCTGCCTGAGTTGAGTACAGCTTTCACCTGCCCTCCCCATGCCAGCAGCCACTGAGATTGAACCCCAGAGCACATTGGGCCTCCCAGAGCCTGCTCCTGTGTGTGCCAACCCAGAAGGGACAGCAGGGCAGCAGCCCTGTGCACAGCACTGCCAGCCCCCTCCCCACACAGAGCCCCCAGTGTCCCCCCCATTCCCAGTGCTGCCAGTGCCATCTCCCACGCAGAGCACTTCTGGTGCCCTCCCCTGTGCAAAGTGCTGCCTGTGCCCTTTCCCAGCCCCTTGGGGACAGCTGCCAGTGCTTGTGCCCTAGGGACTGTGTCTAAACCTAGGGGATCAAGGTCAGAAAGCAGGAATGTGCAAGGCTTCCCACAGGGAGGGTGGACAAGCAATGCCAGTGGGATTGAGTGGGGAGCGAGTCTCCATAGGGATGCCCAAGAGGTCAGCTGGAGGACTGTGGTGGTGCCCCTGTGCCCAGCAGCGGTGGGCACTGTCAGAGCACCTCAAATCCCTCTTCTTTGTTGACAGAAATTCCAGCCAATGCCAAGGAAGATCGGTCGTGCCTCCAGAAAGTACCTCAGATAATGGTGTCTACAGGGAACTCCAGTGCCTCTGTCCCCAAGGCCTCCGCCCCGTTCGAGCCAGTGACCTCAGCGCCACTCCCCTTCGAGCACTGCCCGGGCAGCAGCGACACTCACCTCGAGGTGCTGCTCAATGCCCACAGCCCCCTGGGCAGGGTCAGCGAGATGGCCCTGCTGAAGATGGGGGGAGAGGAGCCCCACTTCGAAGGGATGATGGAGGGGTTCTCTGGCAAAGCTGCGGATGAACTGCTCAACTCGCAGGAGATTTTACAGACTCCCCTCTCGCCCATGGAAACCCAGCTCTCCCCTTCCCCTGCTGAAGGCTCCGGTTTACAAATGAGTTTCACTGAGTCTCCATGGGAAACGATGGAGTGGCTGGACCTCACCCCTCCCAGCTCTGCCACTGGCTTCAGCTCACTCACCCCTGCAGGCCCCAGCATCTTCAACATCGATTTCCTGGATGTTGCTGACCTCAACCTGAACACCAGCATGGACCTGCACCTGCAGCAGTGGTGAAAGGACATGCTGGGGCAGGATGCTGTGAGCCTGCAGCAGGCAGTGCAGTGTTTCTGTCGTGCCAGAGAACATGCAGGGCTAACGTGCCTCATCCAGGGGAAACTGGAGTCATTTTCCCAGCATATAAACTTGTTTGAATTTCCAGTCATTGAAAATTGACATCACAACAACTCTGGTACTTTGGTTTTCCTCCATTGACACATCCCCACAGAGGGCATCAGTGCCTGAAACACTTTCTTTGATTGACAAGAGCTTCAGTTTTCTTTCTTCAATCTTCCCCCCCCAACCCAGTTTTAGCAGTCACTCTTGTGAGAACTGGAGCAGCTCATGACAAGACTGTGTGGTGAGGTGACCTCACCTGGGTGGCAACAGGAAATCATGGAGAGGGGAGCCCAGGAGCCTACTGTTGCCTCCTCTCCTCTCCTCTCCTCTCCACTCCTCTCCTCTCCTCTCTCCCTGCCTTTTCTGTCAAAGAAGCCGATGTTGAATTTGTTTTCATGCAACTC
>VZRL01004682.1:95783-190852 GCA_013397895.1 Origma solitaria | reverse complement strand
TCTTTCCTCTCCTCTCCTCTCCTCTCCTCTCCTCTCCTCTCCTCTCTCCTCATCCAGTCCTTCAGGTGAACCTGTTGGGCTCATCTTGGCTGTGCCCATGCCAGGGTGAGGCACAGGGCACTGTGCCCAGCCAGGTGCCAAGCACCCTTCTCTGGATGGCCAGGCTCTTGCTTCCCTCCTCCTGCCCAAAGCTGCATTGCCCCATCACTGCACAGCTCTGCTCCAGGTGGATGAGAGATGGAGATCACCATGCTCATGGTGGCACTGTGGCATGTCCTGAGGGGCTGAAAGCCCAGGAGCCATCCTGGCTGCATTCTGAACTGGATCAGGCTGCAGCCTGTGGCCTTGGAGCAGAGAGCTCTGGATGTTGGGGGCAGATGTTCAGGATGCAGGCACAGGAATGGCAGTGATGTGGCATCCCAGGGGAGCAGCCATGGCCCCGCTAGCATGGTGCCCACGGAGAGATGTGTGATGTGTTTTGGCCAAGGTAGGAGCAAGTCGCATGAGAGAACCAGCTGGGCTTGGGAGAGGATCTTCTGTGCACAGCCAGGTCAGGATGATCTCCAGCCCGTTGCATGATCCGGGAGCAGGGGGAGCCAGGCAGGGACACTCAGCGACTGCTCATGGGCAGAGCCGAAGGCACCCTTGTGTGGCTGCGGGTTTGTGTGAGCGCCTGCTTGTGCTGCCATCCTCCCCTCCCTCCTTCTGCCCATCCCTCCTCGATCCCCAGCAATCATCCCCTCCTCCCTGAGTTTACTGCAGCATCACTGCTCCCTCAGCCCAGAGCAAGGCTAGCGGAGAACAGCTGTGAATCACTGAGCCTGGAGGAGCCCGTTCTCCCGAAGCCAGCAGAGAAGGAAGCTCTCCCGCAGTGATGCTCCCGTTTGGAATCACCAGCATTTCTCCTATGAGTCTCTGTGCAATATTCTTCCTCAGGCTCTAGCAAGAAGGAGACTTTGCTTCACTTCTTGGCTTCCACCAAAGAACTTGCTGCAGACTGTGCGATGGACACGTCTGTTCATTGCAATTCTGGTTTTGCCAAAGTAAATATTGTTGCTGACAATGATTGTTAAACTATTTACAGACTGAGTGTATTTAATATTTGTGTTACTGGAAGGACAGCACACGGAGATGAAGCTGCTGGGAGGAGGTCCAGCCTGGCCGTGGCTCCCGTGGCGCTTCCCCAGGGATGCTGGACCTGTCGGAGGCAGCTCTGCAGCTCCAGCAGTGTCCCCAGTCCCTGGCGTTGTTGCATGCTGTATAAAGAACGTGGCAGTAGCTTTCAGGTCACTATTTAAAGCACCACTTTTCTATTGTACAAATGTCACAGGGCACTGCTAGGATAGACAATCACAGGTTGCGTTTTTTAAAAAATAATTTCTTTTTCTAAGTGAGAGATTTTTCAAAGCCAGTCTGTGGAGAATATTCAGAGCACTTGAACCAGAGTAGTGTTAGCTGCTCCACTGCAGCCTTGTACAGAACTTTTCAGGTAACTTTCTCCTCTCAGCAAATGTATTTCCTTATTTAAAGGGATGCTGTCAGCTTCAAACCTGTAAGCAAGCACATTTCCTTACCTATGTTACCAGCAACACCTTCATTATTAAAACCCTTGTCTTGCCACTCTGTCTGCTCATGGTTTGCTGTTTGATTTCACCACTGGGACAGCCACAGCCGTCCCAGCTGCCACCAACCGGTATTAGCTACATGCCCTGGGACAGCTACAGTCCTTCAAGGCCAGAAGTATTTCATTTATGGCAGCAGCTTGTCCTGGAAGATTCCTGAACACACCAGCCAGAGTCTCCTGTTTCTGCTGACTTTTTCTTCTGTTGGCTCTGGTTTTGCTTTGTTTTCCTGCAGACCCCACTCCTTGGATCAGGTCCCCCTTGAAAGGCAGAGCTGACCCCCTGCCCAAGCCCCTCAATATTTTTGTCAGCATTGGGCTGGGGGCTGCAGGGTGCTAGGTGCAGGCAGAGCTCTCCCACAGCCAAGCCTCCCACCGTCCACAGGCACAGCAGGCTGGGACCTCTCCTTGGATCCTTCTCCACAGCAGCCTTAGTGTCTGTTTCCAGATTTGTCACATCTTTCCTTTGATTGAGATTTGATTCCTTTGATCTTTCCTTGGGTATTTGCCCACCTGGGTGCAAGGAGGGACTGCCCAGGTGGGCTAAAGATGAAATGATCCTGAGATGTTGCTCAAGTGAATCTGAAAAGATGTAGATGAACAAATAACCAGTTCCTATGAACATCTTTTAATGTCTAACCCACACCCTGCAGCCAGATGTGCTTTTATAACTGCCTGGGCTGAGCCAAGTCATGATTACTCAGAGAATGAGGAGGCAAACCTCAGCCTAGGATTATTTCAGAAATATCGACAGACTGGAGCACTCCCCTGCCCTGTCTGCCTGCTGAGGAGTGCCTGCCTGAGCTGCTCCCTCTGCAGCAGAGCAGCTGGGAGCTCATGGTGCCAACACCCTACTGTGAAAGGCAAAGAGCAGAGGGAGTGGTGCAGGCAGTCACAGTTCTGAACAGCAGGAAAAACACCTGTCAGGTGCCAAGGTTTGGAGCAGAGCACCTGTGGAGGCTGAGTCCAACAAGATGCTGGGTCACACAAAGCACCTTCTCCAATGGTTTTTAATGTAGCTCTGACTCTGCACCTGATTCTGCAGGTCCAGCATGGACACCCCCACGGACACCACAGGCTTTACCACACAGCACACAGTCCTGCAAGCCAGCAAATCTTCTCAGTGTGAGTAGCTGCCCTCCTATACACAGCAAACCCTCCCAGCCTTCTCAAACTCTGTGTGCTTTGGGGGCTGTTGGCATGGCTACACCTGCAGGGTGACACCCCTGGACCCAACTCTTCTGCTCAGCTGAGCAGGGGTTTGCTGTTTGGATGTGCCACATTCTCCTGATGGGAGGCATGGGATTGATGCCAAGGCAAAAGCTGTCTGGCAGATGCCCCCTGGAGCAGCCCACAGACTGCCCTGCTGTCCTATTTCCAACACAACAGTGTTGCGTGTCTCCAGGAGAGGGAGGTTGTGCTTCATCCTGTTCTCCAAGCACTCGAAACAGCTTTAAACATAAAGGAAATATTTCTCCTTTAGAGCTGTTTCCTTTTCTTATTCCTCAGAGCAGTCACTCCATCTTTCCCTGGGCCCTTACCACACTCAAAGCAATGGCCACATATGATTTGTGTCAGGACTCGAAGGGAAAATGGAGTTATTTTTAAAAGCAGCACGTATGTGTTAATCATGGAATCATTGAGGTTGGAAAAGACCTTCAAAACCATCGAGTCCAAGCTGTGCCCAATGCCCACCTTGTCCCCAGCCCAGAGCTCTGAGTGCCACGGCCAGGCCTTCCTGGGACACCTGCAGGGATGGGCACTGCAAACCTCCCTGGGCAGCCCTGCCAAGGCCTGAGCACCCTTTCCATGGAGAAATTCCTCTTAATATCCACCCTGAGCCTCCCCTGGCCCAGCCTGAGGCCATTCCCTCTCCTCCTGTCCCTGTTCCCTGCGAGCACAGCCCGACCCCCCCGGCTGTCCCCTCCTGGCAGGAGCTGTGCAGAGCCACAAGGTCCCCCTGAGCTTCCTTTTCTCCAGGCTGAACCCTTTCCCAGCTCCATTCCCTTCCCTGGACACCCCCAGCCCCTCAATGCCTTTCTTGTCATGAGGGGCCCGGAAGTGTCCCCAGAACTGGAGGTGCCCCAGCAGGGCCAGCACAGGGGAACCCCCTGTAACACAGGCCTGAGCCCTTCATTTATACTTACCTGGCCCCCACAGGAGAGACAGGGCTGGGATGAAGGACAGGGGAAGCCATGCCAGAATATTAATGGAAATAAAGCCCACGCAACTCAAAGTGCTCCTGACAGAACAGGCAATGGTGCACATCTTCACTCTGCCTGCTTGTGTCTAGGCAGGGACAGGTTTGAGCTCATCCAAACCTCAAAGCTGGTCTTGGTGCTTCCCAGACACATAATAACCATTACAGAGCACAGTGGCATTTTCTGGATACTGCATGATGCTTGGTGAAGATCTAAGAAGCACTTCGGCCACACCAGTGAGCACAAGGTTGTGAGGAATTTGTGTGAGGTGCCAGACAGTGGCCAGTGGCTCCAAGTCTTCTGGGAGGGAGGTCCAAACATTGGCTCCTGAGCCTTGGCACTGAGCACAGAGACCAGGGCAGCCTCAGAGCCTGTGTGTTGGAACAGAGTGAGAGCCAAGGTCGAGCCATGTGCACCTGGCCATGGTGCCCAAAGGAAAACTCCCAGCCCCAGGGCTGGAGAAAGCCATCACACATCACTCAAGCAAAGAGTGTTGGAATTGTCCAAGGGCTCTCAGGAGCAGTAGCAGTGGCACTGTGCAGGAAGGGATCCTTTTGGAGACACCAGCAGCACCTGGGATGTGGTCAGAGTTTTTCTGTGCTGCCTCAGTAGTGACACAGGGATCCCCAATGAAGGCAGGAAGAGTCCAGAGGAAGAATGGAGCATGAGTTCAACAAGGAGCAGGTGAGAGGGACTCAAATGTCCACAAATACATCCCCCCCTATCCACCACAGTCACAGGGGAACAGAGCTGAGGGGGATCCTCTCCCTCCTGCAGAGTATGGGACTATCCCATGCAGAGATGGGCAGGTGGACTCCCATGCAGCCACCAGCGCCTGTGAGCTCCTTCAGCTGTGACAGCTTCCCCAGGCAAATCCCAGGGTGCAGAGGCAGGTGGCAGTGCCAAAGGAACAGAATCCCACAGCATTCCCAGTTCATGGAACACGGGGCTATAAGGTGAAGAGTTGTGTTCTCTGGTGGCTGCCTAGCCAGGAAGGACCCTCCCTGGTGTATGCTCAGATTTTGTCTTCTTCCTTCACCAAGTGAGGCATCTTGGATTCTGACTGAAGAGTGAGGAAAGCAGATGACCCAAAAAAGTCTGAAGTATTGTGCTGGCAACAAAAAGCTCCAAGGAAAAGGCTTGGTGTTGTGGAAACACAGAATTTAGGCGAACTGACAGACTTGAGCTATGTGAACCTTTCACACTGTGCATCTCTTCACAGCACAACCTTCTTCAGCTCCACTTGCCTTCCCTGCCTCCCCTTCTCTCCACACAACTGTCACCCTCCAAGGGATGAGACCCTGCAAGAGCTAGTGTCCAGCCATCCACCCATTCCCAGCTATTCCTGCTCCCGAGCTATGCCATGACCAGTGATTGCTGCAGGATGCTCTGGCTCTCCCCTCTCGGGGCTGGGCTCTCCTGGGACTGTCCCATGAACCCACCCGAGCAGGACAGGCACTCGTGGCCAGGCCCTCTTCCCCAACACTCTTCTTTCCCAGTGGGGCTGCTGGGGTCCAGCTCTGCCCACTTTGCTGAGCACATTCCAAGCCCTCCATGGCTTCCAGGCAGAAGAGACACATCCCAGCACCAGGCTGTAGGATTGCCCAGGACTCTGAGACCATCTGGGTTTTCCAGACCTTGACTGCTCTTGCAAAACTAAAGCAGCCATCACAGCTGGGAGCACCTGTCCTTTCCCTGGAGTGTGGGCATGGCCACCTGCCCTCCTCACAGGGACAAGGTGTTCTGAGCCACCAGAACCTCCCTGTGCTGCAAACGGTGCTCGCCTGAGAGGCACCCAAACACACCAAGGACCCAGCAGTCTTCCAGAGAGAGAAAATACATCCAGGGCTCCCTATATGTCTTTCATTTGGCACAAGCAGATTTGAAGGTTGCTTTCCTCTTCCACCTGGAGGTCAGGCCCAGAACGCAGGTATTCCACAGCTCTGTGAACCTTCCCATTCATGTCCGACCTTACAAAATGAAAGTAACAAGGTCACAGTCGCATCTTAGTTTTATTACAACTGACCTGCAGGCAAAAGGATAGAACTATTACAATAAACACTCTGATCCATGTATAATAGCTTAAATAGAGGAGGAAGTCAAACCAGAATACCGGATAAAATATTAGGAAGCTCTTTGAAGCAGTTATGTTCCTGAGCTTCATTTTACAGACAATAAGGCAACATCCCTGCACATCAGCTTTTTGATATTTTTTATACATTTTTTCTATGGTACAAGAAAAAAAATAACCAGGATTCACAATGTACAGTTCTTACACTATTTTCACAGCTTCTGAACACTATACACCTTTTTTTTTTTTTTAATAAAGATACATTGCAGTAAGTGGTGCACTCATAATAATTTATAATAATCTATGTTGAATAGGCTAAACCTGTCCTGTACAGCCACCCAGGCAACCACATCTCACCCCTGTCACTAGCAGCTCAAAGCTTTGCATTTCCATTCCCAGCGAACTGGCCCTGCTGCTAGAGATGGGTGCAGCACGGACTCAGCCATCCTGGCAGGGCAGAGCAAGGCAGTCGTGTGTGTTTTGGAAGGATCCATCTGTGCTGGCCCTCTGAAAGGTTTGTGGGTTTTCTGTCATCGGGGAGAAGTGCCAGACTTGAACACCCAAAGGAAGGGGAAGCCCTTCCTGGATCTGGGTCTCTTTGACTCCCCCAGCCAGCACCCCTCAAGACCTGGAGCACCTGTGGTCCTTTTCTGGGGGCTGAAGGGTGGAGAGAGGAATCACAGCTCCGTGGGGATTTGCCTGAGAAAGGCCCTCGAGGTGGGGACTGCTTTGGACATGCCACGTATGGCCCTAACTGATTCTTTCAAAAGATGCAACAGAGCTGGCAGGAATGAGCAGTTACTGCACAAACCTCTGCCTTGTCTGGTTTGAGAAGACTTTGGTGGCTGCCTTGCCTGAGGAGCAGCCCAAAAGGAACAAAATCCAGGAAGGGCAGGACCACAGGATCCCACAGGCTCACACCAGCGGCAGCCTCGGTGCCAGCAGGAGTGGCTCTGGCAGCCAGCGGGACATGTCACCTTCGCAGCCGACAAACAGCAGCCATGTCCCAGGGCATGGCCTCGGCTCTCCTCCCCAGCTGGGACATGCTGGTCTTCAGCGCTCAGCATCACGGTAGCTTTGGTTGGGCAGGGGAAGCTCTTCCTTGAGGATCCTGCCAGCACCACGGTGTTTCCATTCCCACTGCATCCTGGGTCCGCGCTTGCAGCCGAGCTCTGGCACTGATGAAGTCCTACCAAACACCTAAACCAGACAGCTCAAAATGGAAAGCAGAGACCCTGCCGCTTCCATGTTATCCCTGGTGTGCTACTGAACACCTCAAAATTGCAATATTTGGGGAAAAAGTTTTCAGGAGATATTAATCTTTGAAAAATATGTCAGTTAAACAAACAGAAAAGCCTGATGTGCTGTTTCACTTACGAATGGACCAGAAGATGACAGTTTTCATGGCCTTGCTGGGCAGGCTGAGAGGAGTTAGATGCTCCTTCATCTCCACCTCATCTCCTTCTGCACCCAACAGTCTCAGAAAGGCTTGCTCCAGGTGCAGCACCAGGAGCGATGGAGGTCACAGAAGAGGTTCAAAATCCAGGTGGTGGTGAATGATCTCCAGCAAGCTCAGCAGGGCGTGACAAGCACAGAGCCCCGTGGCAGCCAGGGCCACCCCTCCATCCTGCTTGCAGTGCTGAGAAGGTTGGACATGTGAGGGACATGGGGCTGGGAGGGCTGGGCTGGGGCAAAGGCGTGAGCACCAGGGCTGGGGACAGCAGGAACACAAACACTGGCCAGAACTCACAGCCATCGGCTGGTGGGCCATTAATGCAGCAGCAGCCTCTGTGGACGGCACTGGGTGAAGGCAAAGCAAAGCCAGTGGGTGGTCTGTGCACTATAAACCAGGTCAACAAGCAGGTTAAATTCAATCAAGTAGTTTAATAATTCTTCAGGTCAAAGGTCTTATCTTACCAGGTAACAATTTACAGGACACCTAGTTAAGAGTGAAGAGTGGCTGGCTTGGTAAAAGGAGGAAGAATACATTATGTCCCATCTCAATAGTTTAATGTTAGCCTCTTTCAACACAACATATTTTTGGTAAAGACATATTCACTATATTTAACATGATCTCTCTTTAACAGGAAGTTCAGCTGAGCACACTGTCCCCAGAAAGTACACTGCGACTGTAAAGCAACAGAATTTCATAGCAGTAAATCTATTGCACTTTGTGAAGAATAAAATTCTCCTTTGCCTTTCCAGCTCCAGAAGGCAAAGCATCTTGTTGGTTAAGCAAGTTCTTCTCCCTCCAGGCAAAGTCTCTTAATGTTCAGACAGACAACGCCTAACTTTTGCTTGTTTGCTTTTTATTATTACTTGAAACAACAATTGGAAGAGTTTGAGAGAAAAATCTTTCCAGTAGCTGCTGAGAAGTCTCGAAGTTTTGAGTCTAGAAATGAATTTTAGGTGCTATCCAATCACGGTCAACAAATAAATGTACTTATTTCCACATTTCATGAATATGTCCACAAAAGAGCAAGATGAGGTCTCTCTGTGACCAACACTAACACTGTGTGATCAGGTATTACAGGGATGCACTTTATATGTGACAACAGTATACAGACAGGATGGAAATAACACCAATATTATTGCACATGGTGTCTGGGCGAGCATTAAAAACACTGCAATATGTGATGAAAATCCTTTACAGCTTGTTTTCTCTCAGCCCTTTTTCTAGAGTTTGATGTAGCAGCAGTATCAATCCACGTACATTGGAGAGCTGGGAGTTGCTGGCATTTGATCCAGGATTTTACAAACATAGCATGCAACATCCACTGTGCGTTCCTCATACATCAGGATGAAGGGATGTTTCTGGAATCAGATAAAAAACAACAAAGTTATGGCCACTCTCCTGGCATGTGCTCGTCAGATAAGAACTGAGCAGCTGAATTTGCCTGATTCAAGAACACAGCTTTGTGGTGGCTGCAGGACACCAGGACACAGCCTGGTCCATGGCTCTTCCACATTGGGAATCCATCTCTTTAACATGGGAGGTTAAAGGAGGTGGGAGGTTATTGAGGTAGGACAGGACTCCCAAGTGTCAGAGCTGATGGACAGGAGGTAGTGAGGGTGCAGGATCAGCAGCTCCTCTGGAGCACTGACATTTACTGAAACACTTTCAAGAGAGGTTTCATCATCAGCCTTGTCACAGCAGGGAGAGTGACAGGAGTGACATGGGCTGGCTTGCAGAGGTCAACCCCAAGCCCCACTGTCCTGAGCCCTGACCCTCTCCTTTGCCCAGCAGGCAGCACTGGCCAGACCCAAATGAGAGCAGCTGGGATTTAACACCAGGAGGTTCTGGGGCAGGACACCAGGCAAACTCCTTTCCCATCAGGTGATGTGGAACCCCACCATTAGAGGCCCAGGGCTGGTTGTGGAACCACGGTCTCTGAAGAGATGCCTTCCAGGTGCCCAGAACTCCTTCTAGGTGCACAGTTGTCACAGGTGACTGATCCAAGCCAAAAGCATTGCTGCCCTCTCTCCTTTAGCACCCCCACCACAGACAGGCCCTGCTGCCACCCAACTCCAAGGCTCTGCTCCTTCAGATCTCGCTTCTGCCTGAGCCCAGCCCCATGTGAGCTGTGCTGGAGGCACTGACAGATGACAGTGCTGGTCAGCAACCCGGCAGGGCTCTGGCATGGGATCAGGACCTCGAGCAAAGGGAGCATTTCCATGGTCCCACTCCAGGTACCCTGATTCACTGCCATGGGGCACCTCCCCTGCTGACTCCCTGCCCTGCTGTACAGACCCCCACGATCTCGGGCATCACCGCAGGCCAGAGGCAGTGGCATGGAGGTGATGCTCCTCCACCTGTGGAGATGAACACCCTGGCCTGGTGGCCTCAGAAGATGAGAAGTGACCTGGGACGTGCAATCCAGCCCCACTGTGTTACCAGCAGAGCCACGCAGCCGGTGCTGAGAACTCACCAGAAGCTCTTTGTACTTTGGCCTTTTGGACTCGTCCTTTGTAAGGCTAAAGAAAGCATAAAGAGAATTAGGAGAACAAGGGATCAGGGAAACTGTTACAGAGATCAAATACAAACTGTTAGAGGACATGATGCTGTCACAGTGGGACTCACCACCTTTGGTTTTCTGGAAAACCCATCCTTTCCCTGTGAGTGAGCAGACGAATAACCTCCCTCCCTCCCTCCCTCGCAGCCACCCCAGCTGTGCAGGCAGTGGCTGGGGCTGTGCCTGACAGCAGACAGCCAAAGCCTGCCTGGCTTATCCCCAGCACTGGTGGCACATCCAGCACCAAGCAGGCCAGAGCTACTGGGAAGGGACCAGAGAGGTAACACGGCTGCCCATGGGCAGCTGGAAAGTGTCCCCTCCGGTGAGGCTCTGCTGGCACCTGGACACCCACCGATTCCTGGCCCAGCACAGTGCAGGGACAGCGAGTGGCAGCAAAGGCCACCACAGCCCTGTCACAGAGACACGACAGGAGAGAGGAGATGGGCTGGGTGAGGGTGACACTGCAGCCCCTGCCCAAGAGCCACTGGTCTAGGTGGATGTGGCACCTTTCCCAAATAAGGGGAGTTACTCTAATTCCCAAGAGCTGCATTTCCATCCCCAGGGGCTCCAGCTGGGTCTTTCTCCAGCTCCAGCACCACTACAGTGTGGCCTCCATCCATCAGAGCAGCCAAAGGTCAGCCCTGCCCATGACCTGCCCACAGAGCCTGCAGGGCAGAGCACAAACACAGTGACTGGGCACACACAGCCCGCTCCAAGCTTCTGCCACCCAACAGCAATTCCTGATCCCAGCCTGATCCCAGCGAGGCTCTCTGGGGGGTCCAATCTGCTCCTCCAATGTTTTTAAGACAACAAGGCAGGACTGGAGCTCACAGACTGAGCTCTGCTCTGAAATGCCAACGCACACCTTCCTAAAACACTCCAAGAAATCCCTTGTTCCCATTCCAGTTCAACATGAAGCCACATGCCTGGAGTGTCCACCAGCAGCACCAGGAGCCCTACAGCTGCCGTGCAGGAACTCTGGTTCCCAGGATCCTGATGCTCAGGAGCTCAGGGCTGCTAGCTGGAGCCAGGCACAGTGCTGGAGACTCTGGAGCCGAAAGCTGAACCACTGTAAGCAGCAGCTCAAGGAAAGGGACTCCAGAGAAACATCTAACACAGGAGGTGGGGTGAAGGGGAAAAATGTTACACCAAGGCATTCACAGCACTGAAAGGAATACCAGAAACTTTTTAACTTTTGAAATGTTAAATAAATGTCTCTTGCGCAGAAAAGCTGTGGTGCTCCATCCCTGGAAGTGTCCGAGGCCAGGCTGGACAGGGTTTGGAGCACCCTGGGGTAGTGGAAGGTGTCCCTGCCCATGGCAGGGGGTGGAACTAGAGGAGCTTTAAGGTCCCTTCCAACCCAAACCACTCCATGTTTCTGTGACTGCCCTGAGCCCCCTGTGCAGCACCACACACCCTCCTCCTGAGGCTGACCACGCTGCAGAGGCCCTGCCTGTGGGAAAGCATCTCCAGCCTCGATCTCAACATATGATTGACACAAGACATGAAGCGAACAATTCAGCAAGCCACTGCCACAGGTCCTGCCAGTCTCTGTGCTGAGCAGGACTGGGCAGGAAGGCTCCTGGCCTCATCAGGCAAAAGGCAGGACAGTACAGATCCCATCTGCCCAACCATGGGACAATACTGCCAGGTGTCTCTGGCTTCTGCCTGCAGAAGAAAGGGCAAACAGCAGGTCTGTTCCAAGCCTGTGTCACATCAAGGAATGGGACGCACAGGCCAGGCCCTTACATGGGCACACAAACTTCCTGCCATGGAAACCCCCTTCCTTACCATGCCTCTCTCTAGCACAGCCTCTCAGAGGTTTTCTCCTAATTCCTTTCCTGAAGAGCAATTTCCAAGGTCTGCCCTCCAGTCCCAACCCAGACAAATCCCCCATCACCTCCAGACCACTAAAATGTGAGAGGTCCTCACCCTCATGCTGGTGCAGGAATGTGAAAAGAAGCCAGAAGTGCTGGACACATGACCCTTGCCAAATACCAGCCAACAACACAAGCCAACTCCAAGTGCTTTCAGCAGCACACACTTACCACAAGTTGACGAAGTTGATGAAACTTGGGGAAAACTCCCTTTCCTCTGAGTTACTCAGCTGTGGTGGGTCTCCTTTCACTACTTGTGTCAACTGGTCAAATACACTGTTCCACTTGGGGTAGGGGAATCGCCCCGTGGCCAGCTCATACTGCAGGGAGACAGCAACAGCGCCAGGCAAGTTTACATCAGCTAAGTTCAGTCAGGCCAAGAAAATGTCTGCAACGACCTTGAACCCCCCCCAAAATGAAGACTGAGATGACGTTCTTCATCCTATTCCCTCTATGATTCTAAGCAGAGGGAAAGTTTTACCCAGCAGTAAGTTTTGCTGCCTGTGTGAGGAGCACAGCCAGATTTACCCTGACCAGGCCATGCTTCCATGCTGGCCATGTCTGCTCATCCACTGACTATAAAACAAACCAGTGTAGGAGAGTAAAATCCTCCAGGCCCTTCCCAAGCATCCTAAAAACCACTAGAGAAAATGGATAATAAGAATAACACAATCATATGATATCTCAAGTTGGAGAGGACCCATAGGAATCCCAGAATCCAACTCCCTGCTTCTCACAGGATAATGAAAATTGATTTTTTTAAACATCAGTGGTGAAAACAGAAGATACTAGTTCATAATTATTGCTTCTACTTTCTCTTCTGCTTCACAACCTGGAGAAAGTAAGAGCTTCTCACTGTAGCAATGTGCGCAGCTAGCAGTGCTGTGGTTAAGCCAGTGAGGAATCAGAATTCCAGAATCTAGGATTAGATGAAGTCTCTGTGCAGCCAAAGCACAGCAGCTGCTGGGGCTCTCAGAGGCTGATTTGCACAAGCTGGGTGCTCTGCTCTGCACCCCTCCTCATCTCCGATTTTGAACACAGAATTCATTTACAATCCAACACCTCTTCCCTGCTCACATCTTGCTCTCTGAAAAACACAGCTGCAGCCAAATGCATCTGCAGGGGCTCAGGAGAGCCATCTACCTGGAAAGCGTTCAGATTGTTCCCGAGCCAGGGAGTGCCACTTCAGTCACAACACACGAAGAAGCTGGGCTGTGCTGCCCACGTGTGACAGCTCCACACTGCACAGTGCACCAGGCTGCAAAGCCCCTCACTTACCAATGTAATCCCCAGGCTCCAGACATCTGAGCGAACGTCGTAGCCTTGCCGGGATGCACTGGGATCTATCCTTTCCGGCTGAAACAGGAGGAAGGACCAGTCAAACTCTGTGCCATGCAGGAAGCAACAACAAGCATCTCAAACTTACTGAGAATTCTGAGTCTGTCCTGGGGGGCAGAGCTTGGAACAGCTCCAGAGGCAAACTTGTGGTCAGGGCAGCCATCCACCCCAGCAGAGAAACAGCTTAGAGAATCACTTAAAACACTGATTTTATGGAGGTATAGTGTAAAAGGTGATCGGAAATGGCAACTTATCACAGTCCAATGCTTCAGGTTATTTTCCTTTTGCACAAACACCTTGAATAATTGTGACTGTCTTATTTATTTAGTTTTGTTCAGCTTTGGGATCTCTTTAACCCAAAGTCTCATTTTCGCTGTTTTCACAGCCAAATTGTTCCCAAGGGATCATAAGAACTGGAATCAACATCTCATCCACCACCCTGGAGAGTGAGGCTTAGCAGTATCTACCAGAACTCTTCTCCCCAACCAGATACTGACTGCCAAACCTAAGAAGCTATTAAAAACAATGTGCTTTAAGAAAAACTCCTCTTAGCAAGGCTTTGATCATCCCTTCAAGGCAACTATGATGTTACAAGGCTTTAAGACATCCAAAATATCTTTCATAGAAAGCAATATTGAGCTCAACATGGGTGATCCTCACGTAAGAGAAAGCTATCCATAGAGGTGAACCAGCAAAAAAAAAAAAAAATCTTTATGTCTTGTATGTCATCTTTATGAGAAACCTCAGTCTGCCTTCTTTAGTTAAAAATGTAATAATTAACACGTCAAAAGAAACAGGGTCTCATTCAGTTTTGACGACAACAATAATAAAGATAACTGAATGGCAATAAATTCTAAATTATAAGGTACAGGAAATACTCTGAAAGCCCTGGTTGCTTTGTAGGCTACATTTTAATACCATTTCATGGCAGATGCAGCTGAAAAGTGCCATGCAATGAACCAGATCCTTCAGTGCAACTTCAACACTCCAGCAGACCACCACATGACCAGACTGCCACATTCCCAGAGCACCTCCCAGTCCCCATGGGAAAGCCTCAGGGCATTCCTGATTACTCTGCCATGCTCCCAGCTCTCCTCCTTGCCAACACCACTCACATGTGGCTGCCCAAGCTGTGACTGCTTCCAGACCTCTCCCTTTCCCTCAGCCACCAGCACCTTCTCCAAGGAAACTTGCCCAGGCCATGCACACACACAGACAGGAGGGAGAAGTTTCTGCCAAGCTTCAGTGGCTCTGAAGCTTCTCCTAGGGCCTCCCTGTGTCCATCACTCCTCAATACATGGGGTATCACCTTCCCAGGGACACTAATCTCGGTCACAGTATCTGCTTTGAACCAAGGTGGCTCCCAAGGCCATACCTAGAACATTCTGCCTATCCCATCCTCCTAGCTCTGCCCTTTCCTTTGATCTTTTATCCTTTGGTTGTGGTTTCCATTCAGCTTAAGCTCACATATTAGTTATTCCTCTCATGACTTCGATGGATGTTTCAATACTTCTGAAGGGAGGACAAAATAATAAAATTACTAAAATTCAACTCTCTTAAACCTACCCTCAGCCCTTCACATGCTCTTCTTGTAACTCAGTCAAAAGCTATCACACCTCCCATAGTGGGTACAACAGACTGCCAGAGCAGCTGGAGAGGAATCAAAAGCTAACAGAGCCTTTACATATGGGGAACAGAAACATGACAACTTCCCCACAACTCTGCAGGAGGATCTGAATGGAAAATGTACATTCCCAGTCCCTGCTACATGCTTATTTGAAGGGAGGATGGTTTGATAAGCAGCAAACACTCAGAATGTGAATGTCCTTGGTTGTTTCAGGAGATTACTGGTCAACTCAGCAAACTTGTTTGCCTACAGACCCTCCAACACTCCTGGGATTCAGGGCCCAGATCATGGGACTCTCCCCCTACCATTCTGCTGGGACTGCAGCCCTGCAGCACCCATCCTGCCTGCCCTCACCTCCACCCCCTCCTGCCAGGCACCAGCAGCTCCTCCTGCCCTGCTGGCTCCAGCAGCAGCAGTGCCTGTGAGGCACATGGAGCTCCTTCCTTCCAGCTCTGGGGCCCCAACACAAGCAGGGTGTGGAGATGCTGGAGCGAGCCCAGAGAAGGGCACAGAAATTATCCAAGGGCTTGAGCCCCTCAGCTATGGAGATAGACTGAGAGAGCTGGGGCTGTTCAGCCTGTAGAAGAGAAGTTCTGGGGAGAACTTATTCTGGCCTTTCAATATTTAAAAGAGGCTTATAAGAAAGACAAAAAGACTTTCCACCAGGACCTGGAGTGACAAGACAAAGGACAGTGGTTTTATACTGAAAGACAGTAGATTTAGATTAGATTTAAGGAAGAAATTGTTTACAATGAGAGTAGTGAGGCCCTGGCACAGGTGCCCAGAGAAGCTGTGGCTGCCCCTGGATCTCTGGAAGTGTCCATGGCCAGGCTGAATGAGGCTTGGAACCTGGTCTAGTAACAGGGATTGCTGGACTAGGTGACCTCTGAAGGTCCCTTCCAACCCAAACCACTCAGAGTTCTATGGCTCTATCAATGGTCCCCACGCTGCAGGACACTGTGGACCATTGTCACTCTCCACGAGGCACATGGTCACTGCCCACAAGCATTTTGGCAATAGAAGATTCCACAGCTGGTAGGTACCTTCCCACCATGAAATCAGAGTCATCTTGCAGGAGAACAAGGACCACCCTGTGACAAAAGACTGCTTCTTTAGTCCCACACCCCACATGGAACAGGCCACCGACTGTGCACGGGAATGGCAGCAGGAGGCTCAGCCCTGAATCCTTCTGGGGACACACCATGATGTCTGGAAGCTGCCAGCAGGGATGGACCAGCTCAGGATACATCAAATTATGCGGATGCTGGCCTGGCCAGTGCTGTGAGCCCCACACCACAGATCCACAGGGAGGTGCCATAGCAGAGCAGCTGCCAGGCTGCAGGTGGAGGGGACTGCACAGAGAGCACTGCTCTGAGCAGGGCCAAACTGCCCAAAGGGACTGGTGGCATGGGTGGCATCAGTGAGGCAGAGCTGGTTGTCCCAGGCACCCATGAGGGGCACCCTGCTCTTGTGACTGAACAGCACAACAGCGATTTGGCCCGAGACCATGGTGGCACAGTTAAAGGGAAAGCAGGATGGACCAAAATAAATCCCATCTAAATACAGAGCAGGAAGAATGCTGAGAATTTTCCGTGTAGATGACATAAGAGCAATTAACACCAATGAAGGAAGAGTCACCATGTCACACTCTGGGGACCTGGAGCAAGGGCTGCAGACAAAGCCTGGCTCAGGCCAGGTGCCCTTCTGATGCCAAGTGCAAGCAGGAAAGGAAATGGCTGGATCTGCTGATGGGGTGAAGAGACAGTGTATGGATGCTTCAGAGAAGGGTATAGGCTGCCACAGGGCTTCTCTCTAGATCAGTGTCCACCTGAGCAGCAGTATATTGACTGAAAAATGAGCAGTGGTCAGCACAGATCCTCCCTCTCCTCCAGACCTCAGCTACACAAACACAGCTCAGGGTGTGACACAGAACAGATGCATGCACAACTCCCTGTATGCCTAAGCTGTTTCATGTTGCTGAAGAGTGAAGTAGCATTTCTGGGAAAACCCAATTCTTGAAGCTCAGATCTGAGTTTTCACCAGTTATATAATCAGGCAATTTTATCCCACATGCATCGCAAATTCAAAACTGCCGATATGACATTAAAATGTACATAACACACTCTTATTTGTTACTTAGGACAATGCATCCCTAATCTAAAAAGAAAGTAAAGGGTTATCAGGAGCAAAGAATGACCACAAGACCCAAATCTTACCCTCTCCTAGAGGGGAGCTTCATGAACTTCAGCTGAGATGTCTCCGATGCAGAAAACCTTAGGTCCCCAAAGTATAAAGCTACTTTTCTAAGGTCATACCCTCCTCTCCAGTACCAGGTGACCAAGGACAAAGCTATGAACACTGTGTTCCCTCTGGGTCTGTAGGGCAGTGACACTGCAGGTGTCATGCAGCATCCTATGCCACAGCCTGCCCTGGTCCCAGGGAGATGACCCAAGTCCTTGGCCAGGAAGTGACAGAGCACAGCAAAGGACACATGGTGTGATGAATGAAGAGCTCCCCAGTCGCTCTGCACCACCAGAACAGCAGCAGTGACACTGACTCTGCGTGCATCACTTCTGTACCTACACAGGAGAGCAGAGTAGTATTGTCAAAAAATACTTCAGACAAAATATTCATCCCTGCTTGGATGTTGAATTTATATGTTCCTTTCAAAATCCCCTCTGTTCTTTGATTTCCTGTCCTTCCCCCTCACCCAGAGCAACTGTGAAGCCCATGGCTGCCCAGAGATTATCAGCAGAGATCAGATTTCCAGAGAACAGGCTTTCTTCCCCTCCTCTTTCCTTTACACATTTACTCCAAGAGAATGTTTCATTTAAAAACTTCTCCAGCGGCATTTTCCAGGTGAAGATGCTGGTTTCCATTCACATGGGATTGGCACCCCGTCCCAGCAGGCTTTCCTAACCACACCTGAATTCCTCGATCTCAACAGCAGGAAGGTGATGGGCTGGTGGACAGTGCACACATGCTAGTCACAGAAAGATTGACAGCAACATTATTGAAGGCAACCAGGTCCCATTGGGCTTGGCACAGCATATTCTCAACAACCTCATTTGTCTTGTTAGAAAAGGTAAATGTGGTCGTAATAAAGCTCGATTAGCATGGTCTGGACCCCCACCAACTCCAGCACAAATAATTTGCATTGATTGCTTCACCTGAGAGAGTTCAGAGAGTAACTGGTTTGTGTTAAGTGGGAAAGGTTTACAGTGGAACCTCAAAGATGGCCTTCCTTAGCCTAGTCGTAATAATATCCATGAAAATATAAAACTAGCATTGCTAAATTCAGCATATTATAAAAACGATTGCTAGTGTGACACATAAGGGCTCCTGGAAAACCAGTGTGTCTGGAGCGTTTGGTAAGCTGTGTTCTGGCTGGCTGCTGACTCACTGGAGCAGACACAGAGAAGGCAGTACTTGGTGGGGACAGAGGCTCCTGGGACAGGAGATCAGGAAATCCCAGAGGAGCATCATGATTACACGTGTGCAACTGGGGCAACACACTGGGAACCACTGCTCTTGTTACAGAAACCACAGGTGTGACAAACACCGGGAGTCTGCACAATTCCAGGGTCCATGTTTGCAAAAGGATGTTGAAAAAATGGGGGCTTATAGCCTAGGCATAAAACACAGGCTGATCTGCCTTAAGGGAATAAGCTGCTCAGCCCCTAATCTCCTCAAAGAAAAGCTCAAGAGGCGACTACATCAAAGTCAGAAAGTACCTGCTGGGGTAAGGGGCTATGACAAGGACAGGGCTCCTTAACTCTGCAAACAGAGAAGAAACCACAGCCCACAGCCAGCCATTAACACAAGATTTACTCATATTCAGTGGAGGTATTAGGAACATAATGACCAGGACAACTTCATGGGCACTGTGGCAGGTTCTGCAGCAAATGAAGAGGCATCTTTAACAGAGGATTTTGGAGATCTTCCCTGTCTGGTGTTACTTTGGACGGCCAACGTCCAACACCCCAGAGCTTAACACACCAACACCATCCCCACTGCAGCTTCCAAGAGCTGTGTGAAACGCTCTGGTGAGGTAACAGTTTTGGAGGGCTGGCAGGTATTTCAGCCCTGCCAAAGAACTTTCTCACAGAACCTCATCGAGAGTCCAGAGTTTTGGTGGGGATGCTCTGCAAGTCCTTGAAGTCATTACGTACAAAACACTGAATTGCCCAGTTATCCTAAACAACAGGCCAGCTTCCAAAGAAACACTGCAGTCTAGAAGGAAGCAGAGCAAGGGAGCCACTGCTGATCCTAGAGGATTGCGTGATGCAGCAGAGAAAGGGAACCAAGAAGATGTCTATACACATCCTAACCAGAAATCAAACATAATGTGCAGATGGTCCTCAGCACAAGTGAGTCATCAGTGGCAGCCCAGCTGCAGTCACCAGCAGTTTGAGCTTTAAAATCTGGCTTCTTTTCTGAAAGATCTCTTTTATTCAGAAGCTGTTGGTCTGGGTGCAGGATCAGGAAGCTTCCTCTGCTGCTTTACATTGCCTCTCAATTGGCCTCATCACCTCTGAAAGGTTGGACATGAAAAGCACAACCCCCACCCCCAAATCCAGTTCTGACCCCCAATCCATATATTTTTATGGGAAATGGGAGCTTTTGCACTTCAGGAACACTTGAGTCCAGTTCCAAAGCAGGTGCTGTGCCCCGCTCCTGCCCTTGTATCCTGCCTGCTCCACTGCTACGGGCCATGCTGCAGCAGCAGGGAGCTGATGGAGGAGGCAAGAGGCTGGACTCTGCATCCCCATGGCAGTGCCAGTGGAGCTGTCAGGGGAGGCTCCTGAAGCTCCAGGCCCATGTCAAGCACATGGCAAGTGTGCAGAGCACTCCTGACTTGGTAGGAAAAGGCTTGGCACAGGGGTGAAAAGTCCCACTGCAAACCCCTGTGGGTTCTCCTGACAGATTCCCCCCAGCTCACCTGCATGAGTGGCAAGAGCCCAAGGGGCTCTGGGAGGATGGGAGGACCTGCAGATACCCCAATACACCTGGCACCTGCATAACCCTTCACTCACATTCCCCACACCTGCATAACCCTTCACTCATGTTCCCCACACCTGCCCGGGCCCCAAGGTGCCTTGCACATCCCTCTTGGCATCTTCACCCCCTGATGGTCACATTCTGCTACCTGTGGCTTCCAATCGGTCATCTGGGAGCTCATCAGAGCAGCACAGGCCACCCTGGGCCACTCCAGCACAGCCACTTGGGCCCTGAGCACAGCAAATCTGCAGCAGCCAGGAGCTCTTTCCAGCTGAATACTCAGTGCCTCCTAAGGGCAACTGTCTCTCAGACCTGACTTCTAAGCACTTTCCCTTAAATCCTAGTATCCAAAATGACTTTTGCCCCTGCTTTTAATGCTCTCCTCCACAAAACTCATGTTTTTTGCAATACTTCAGGGCAAGCAGTCAGCTTAACACAGGTGGCTGCTGCCACACTTTGCCAGGTTGCTATAAACTGCCTGTGCAGCCGAGCATCTGAACGGCCCAAGAGGAAAATCCCATATTGCTGTGTCCCCAGCAGGACAAGGGTGGAAACCCTGGAGGGGTGGCAGGTATTTCAGTCCTGCCAAAGAACTTTCTCACAGAACCTCGTGGAGGGTCCAGAGTTTTGGTGTGGATGCTCTCTAAGTCCTTGAAGGCACAGACCCAGGCTCAGCACCACAGCAGGGCTGCTCAGCACAGCCTCCATGCCGTGTGATCTCAGGGGCCACGATGGAACAGGAGAACCTTCTTTTTTGCAGGGCAAACCTAAGGGATGATTTTTGCCAGTGGATGAGTAAGCAGAGGTTGCATTCTGAGTTGAAAGCATGCAGGTGACAGCAGTGGCATGCAAGCAGGGATGGCTGCACTCACAGCTCAGGCATCTCCCCAGCATTTGCTTCATCACAGGCAGCAAAGCCTGGATCCTGTAGGCCCTGCTTGCAGAGGGATGGTGCCACATGTCTCTCAGTCTCCTCCCAAATCTGTCTTCTCAGTCATAAAAAATTATGGCTGGGTGCCAAGTTTCAGAGGCAAGAGGAAAAAAATAAAAAGTCCAACATACAGTAATATTCAGGGGCATCCGAGAGGATGAATTCAAACCCACAGCCTGCCTGTGCGGATAAATAACTCACTAAGCCTGATGAAAATGTGGACATTGGGTCAGGAATGCAAAGCTCAAACAGGCTCTTTCAGTGGCTCTGCTTGAGAAAAGGATCCAGAGAACTCCTGCATCCCCACAGCCTTCCCCTCCATGGCCGGGAGAGAGGGGTCAGAGCTGCCACTGTCACCTGCCTTAGGAAATTTTCCTTTTCCATACAAGGCCTGATCTCTGCCTGAATGGTATGAACACAGGGACATCCAGTGAGCCTGACACCAATGCCAGCAGTGACTGTCCACCTTCACCAGGGAGAAGTGAGAAGCCAGTTTGCAGTCAGTGGCTCCAAGCTGACCTGGAAAAAGGACCTGAGAGACCAAGGGTGCCGCTGACACCATCACACTCTGCTCCTGGAGGTCCCGAAGGAGCAGGGCAGGGCAGGGCAGGACATCCATCCTCATGCTGGCTATGTCTGCCCCTCCACCCCTGCCTAAACCAAGAACTTCCAGTCTCACGCTTCCTCTCTGACACAGGCGTTGGGCTCACTGGAGCATTCAGAAGGCGAAAAGTAGTAATGTCACAAAGGCCACCAGCTCCAGCGTGGCACACAGAGCCCACTCTCATCAGCACCCACACCGCCAGAGACAAGGCAGGGATGGCAGGGAGCTGAACACAGGGAGGATGCAGGGCTGGCCAGGAGCAACCTCAGCCCACTGCAGGGTGAAGGCTGTGGAACCCCTGGGGCAAACCCCCAGCACTGGCACCAGCACAGGGCATGGGTGCAGAGGGCTCAGAACAGCCAGGGCTGCTCCAGGGGGCCAGCCTGGGAACTTGGTCCTGCCTTTCTTTCCTTCAGAGAACACGAGGCACCAACACGTAGGCCTTTGCTCATTGTAACAATTGCTGGGGAACTGAAAGCCAAAAGCACAACAACCTCTCAGCACTGCAGCTCCAAGGCTGAGGCGCCACTCACTGTGACAGCTCCAACAATTTTGGTTTAACGACACAGCACTTGCTTGGCAGCTGGACATGGCTCCTGCTGTCTCAGACCACTCACAGCCAGACTGGCCAATATCCAGTGTCATTGTCACCAGCAGCTATGTGGGGAGCAGCCCCAGGGAACAGGGTGTTACAGGTTCTTCAGGGGCCAAGTGAAATGGGGTCGGTGGGCCTTGCAAAACAAGACACTATCATCAGGGAGAAGCATCAAGCAGCCCTTAGCAGAGCCTCTCTGGCTGAACACAGCTACTACTCTTGGCCTATTTCACACTAAAAAAAATACTATTTTCCTTTTGAGAGGAGTGTGCTGGCCTGACTCCTTCCCAGGTATATCCAGCTTTGATCACAGCATCCCTTCAGACATCAGCCTCTGCTAGCTTGGAGAAATAGCTGGCAGAGGTGCCTGCACACTGGGGACAACTCCCCATTTCCCAGGCTTCCTGGAATGTGGAAATGCTCGTGTACTTGCAAAGGAGTCACTGAGGCTGGAGAGCAGCAGGGAAGAGGCCAGTCGTCTCCCACATCGCTTGCCAGTTGCTGGCTGCCCCACAAACCCTGTGCCATGCCAAGGCTCTGAAAAACACAAACTGAACTGCAACACTTTTGCTGACTTAAAAGTCCACTCAAGCCTGGAGCTCCTGATGGAGCTGCACAAATCACAGAGTGCACGTGGACAGAAAGACAGACAGGAAAAAGGAAAACCAAGGAGCTGTGGAAGCACTCACCCACCCACATCCCTGGAGAAAGGAAGCACTGCAGCTATATACAGACATGCCAGGAACCGTCATGGCATATCTACAGCAACAGCCTGAGCAGAGCTAACCACCTAGCCATGGCTCAAAGAAAAGGTGGGAACATTAATTCTTGTAATTATCACTCTGAACTTGAGAGGGGAAAGGTGACAGCCATTTCTCAAGAGCTCTATTTAGTGACACAACACACACCTCAGAGTGTAGGGAACAAGCAATAACAGCCCTAAGTGCACAGAGCAATGCTATCCAAGTGCCTGTGGTCTGGGGTGCAGACACAGCCTTGGTCAGACCAGCTCAGACTGCTCTGGCTCCCAGCCCTTCCAGGCACCCCTCTTGCTGCTGCCCTCAGCATCCCCCACCCCATCAACACCCCAAACCGGGCAGCTCTAACCCAGCCTCTTCCTTGCAGGGAGCTCCACACACTTGCCAAGAGCACTGAGAGCAGACACCTCTCTGCCTCCCCTCCAGCCTCACAGGGTCTTTATTTAACAAACTGTCCTATTTCACTAAATTCTGTGGGCCGGGGGCTTGCAGAGAACTTTACTGTACCACAGCACTGGACTCCAAGAACAGATCTCATCCATACTATCCTGTTCAGCTCAGTAACTACCTCTGCTAAGAGGACAGTGAGAGGAAAAGGTCAATGCTCTGAAATACAGACTCTGTGCTTGCAGTCAGGGCAGACAGGTTTTGCCTTGGACACCACTGTCAGATAAAAGCCATCTGAGAGCCATGGCCCGGGCCAGATGGGCTCTGTACCTTAAAAGAGAGATATTTTCCTTTTTTCTCCTCAGTGGTAGATAAAAAAGAGTTCAGAAAACAGTATTTTTCAGCATACAAAGCCAGAAATATGTAACAGAAATTAAATACAGGCACTAAAGTTATATGAACAGCAGCAGGCACACAGCTCCCTGCACAAGGTACCCTCGGCTCATGTGAGAGCCGAGAAGCATTTTCAAAGCACCCTGAAGCACTGAAGTGTTTAAAACCCTCAGAAAGCTTCCAAAATTTCCACTACAGCTTTTCTCTCTGGGAGGGGAAGGGCAACAAACAAGCAGGACAGACTCCCAGGAGCCACAACTCAGCCCCAGCAATTTCCACACAGCTGCTCTGCTACTGCCGCTCTCCAGAATCACATTCTCCTGGAATGAAGTTCGGGCACGCTTTGGAATTAAAGTGGTTTACAAAAATCACTATAATTCTGCTCTGCAATAACTCCTGTGACATAATCTCACCAGAGCAAATGGATTTCTTGCAGACCAAGACAAACCCACACTCTGACAGCCTTGCTGCCCTGGGCGTTGGTTTTTTGGTGCTGCAGAAGGCACAGAGCTCCTCTCCACTCCAGCACTGCAGCCCTGACAGTAACAGAGGAACCCAGCAAAAAACCAGGAATTTGGTCACTTTGCCACAGCCTGGATGACCCTGCCACAGCAGCGCTCGATCCAGAGCTCAGTTTCATCCAGGAAGGCAGTGTTGATCCCACAGGAAACAGGCTGATGGCAGGCCTGGCCAGAGGGGTGAGACCCCGCAGAGCCTAGGGCTCACCCCACTCACCGCCATGTACGGCCGGCACCCCGCATCCCGCGTTTTGGCAATGGAGTCCACGAGCTGTCCGCTAATGCCAAAGTCACAGAGTTTAATATTTCCATTTCTGTCCAGAAGAATATTGGAAGGTTTGATGTCTGCAGGGAAAAGAAAATTAAACCAGTAAGTCACAGCTGGAGGTTTCAATTTCAAGCAGAGCAGCTGCAGAGGATTGAGGCCGGCAGTGCCGCGCCGTCGCCGTCGCCGTCACCCCTTGGCACTGGATCCTGCAAGGGAGCACAAGGGCATGGAGCCAGCCCCGGAGATGCCACGTGTCCAAAGGCAGAGGCAGATGCCCAACCGCCCTGGAATGACACTTAGGTGGATAAAGCACAGGCTGAAGGGCAACAGAACAGGCACTGGGGACATTTGTTCAAAACCCACACTCAGACTCGCGGCGGTACAGGTGCTATTTACACTTTGAGAGAAGCAAAGGCGGCTAACAATTCTTGCAATGATTTTGATAGACAAGAAGGAAAGACATGAACTTAATAAAAGACATGAAGAACTCACCTCTGTGAATGATTTTCAAGTTTTCTTTTAAGTGGTTTAGTGCTTTCACAGTCTAGGAAAGAAAAATAGATGAAAAATAAGCAGATGTCCTAAGAGTCCTGTGAATATTAAATTTTTGGAACTCCAAGAACATGGGGAAAAAGCATTCAATACATTGATATATCAATGCTGTAATACGCCACATAATAAAAGCACTTTTCTCTGAACCTTTTCTGCAAATAGAAAGTGATACAAGAGAGGGTATGTGTTTAAGTGAAAACATTCCCTGTGATCTGGAAAGATTCCACTCTGGCAGAAGAGAGCAAGAGGTGGAGCCAAAACAATCTCTGATGTTAATTACCCTGAGCAATAACCTATTTCAAGCCCTATGCTGTGTTTTTTTCAGCAGGTCACAACTGTTTCAATTACCTGACTTTTCATTAGGCCAGAATTTCCAGGTTAAATCAAGAAAATATCAGCCAGGTTCTCCAGTGCTTTTGGAAGCCTTTGGACAAGACTGCCAGAAGCTTCTCTGGACTGTGGGGCCTGGCATCCCCTGCAGAAATCCAGAGGACCTGACAGATCTTTAAGGGCAGAGAGGTTTCAGGACACTCAACAGCCCTCCCTCCGCAGACCCAATCCACAAGTTTGTTTTGCAGGACCAGACCTTCACCCTTCTGTTCAGCCAACCAAGGGTTCATTTTGGCACATCCAAGGGTAATATTACAGGGATCCTCAAAGGGAGAAAGTGAACTCCGTGTAGCAGGGCTGCACCCACATACCCTTAGTGGGATTGCTCTCCTTTCACCACCTCAGGCACCAGGAGAGGGGACCTCAGCCCCCACACAACCTGCTCCCCATCACTTGAGAGTGAAGGTGGGCAACTCCCTGAGACTGGAGCCTGGTAGGATTCACCTGTCCTGGTTATAAATGCCCAATTCCTTGTTCCCCTTACCAACAAGGGAAGGGGAAACAGTTTATCTCTTTTAGGCACCTTCCTTGGGAGGAGACAGCTGGCTCCCAGGGATGGCACCCCCAGCACACAAAGCAATCCCTGCAGAGAGGGCTGGGGCCCACGTTCAAGCAGACAGAGCAGGAAGCTGTACCTGGGGTCTCTTTATGAACTCATTACTGACCCCAGCACCTCCTTTTACACCATGCTACATACTGCTGAAAACTCATGAGCACCCTTAAGAACCATTCCCAGCAGCAGCGGTTCTGCTCCACAGACCAACCAGCTTTTCACATGGAGTGTGATCTGGACAAGGATTTTGAACTTTTCAATTATCTTCAACAAAAGGCTTAACAAAATACTCACAGCTAAAGTGATTTTGCCTAAGATTTCTTCTGGAATAACATCATCTAATACACTATATACATATTTGTAAAACTTATCAAACGAGGTAGACATGAGCTCCATACAGATCCAACAGTCACCCTGCAAAGAGAAAAGAATCTGTGTAACTGTTGAGATAAAAACGAGAAATACAAATCCAGAGAGCACAGAGAGATCCCTTGAATCCAACAAAATACATTAACAGCAACATGCATTCGACAGGAAGGATGAAATTCAGCTTCGTGAGTTTTAGCAATGAAAGATTGCTTGCTCCTAACTCCATTCACAGCAGAGGCATCTACCTGCCCAGCTCACACCAGACATTACAGTTCAGCTGCTTGAACCTAGATGAATCCAAGCCTCACACACTGTTTTGCTCTCCAGAGGCTGCAGGCACAGCGGAACACCAGCAGGCACAGTCAGTCTAAAAAAAAAATCCCTTCAGTTTACAGCTACTCTGCAGAGGACAGAAGACATTCCACACAATATTTGGAGATACTGTTAAGGCAAGAGAAAATGAAAATAAACCCAAGCATGGATTGTTGATTTGCATCTTACAGCTAAACAATTTAAGTGCAAGCAATTGTAAAACATACCAGAATATGTGTTGAACCAAACCAAGCTGAGCTGCCAGAGGTGAATAATGGTTTTCATCTAACGCTCTCCTGAGATCTGTAAATCAACCTGCTCACATGGATTTCCTGGGGATGGCAAATGGATCCTAACAGCATAGGAGGACTTCCCCTTTTGCTTAAGTGTGTATCTATCTGCCTTATGGTGACAGAGAGCTTAGACATGAACTGATCTGAGTTATTTCCATTTTTTAAAAATATTTTAACCCCATTGAGGAGAACAGGGTACTTTCCATGAGCTATTTCTGTAGACTCTAGTGCACTTGAGGCAACTCTTCATTGCAGTAATGCTAAACCACTAGAACTAGACCTGCCCTCATCAGAAACACCACAGGGAGTGTCCAAACTGCATCAGCTGGCAAAAGCTATGTGCAGAACAGTCTGGGTGCCCCATCCTGCCTAAAGAGCACCCACAAAACCACTGTGAGGAGCAGTAGTGTGCAGGCAGTGCTGCCAAGGGGCTGCTCAGGGCACAGGACAATGTGCCGGTTAGGACAACCTGCACACTCCTGTGATAAAAGCAACAAACAGAGGAGAAACTTCCCCAAGTCATTACCCTATTGAAGGCACAATTTTCCTGACCAAAGAAAACACAAACCAACCCAACTCTATGTTAATACATGGAAATAAAATCAGGAAAAAATTCTAGGAATTTTGCTGAAGGAATAGCAGAGGCCCCTGCTGCATCCTGCACACCCAAATGACTTTGGTGTGAAACGATCTCCTCAATCTCTCAAGTTCAGGAAAGTCAGGAGGAATTCTCCAGTTAAATTCAGCTGGTGGAAAAGCTCGCAGAGACACGTTTTAAGGCCAGAAAAGGCTTTCCTGCCACTCAGAATGGCCTCCTGTGAAACACAAGCCAATGAACTGCACCTGCCAAGTTGCTCCAGCCCAAAGGTTTGGGTTAGGGGGAACACAGGTGCTCAGTAAAGGTGTTGCCAAACACCATATGCTAGTGTCGACAGGGGCAGCAGTGCCCCCCAGCTTGGCCTTGGGCTGCTCACACACATGCAAGGCCCTTCCCAGCAAAACAACAGCAAACTCCAGGAAGGATCCCACGTGCCACCAGTGTCACAGGTGCTGCTGCTGCAGCAGCAAATCCCCCACTGCCTCCTGTGAGGCTGAGCCACCAGTGGGCTATCTGGCTGTGGAAGAAGACTTTGGTTTAGAACCACGGGCAGCTCCAGTTTACACTGCTCATTTAGCATCAGGCTTTTCACATCAGCTCAAGGCAGAGCAGGAGCTGATGTCATCCACTCAAGGAAAACGGTTGCTACAAGCCTGAGCCCAAGAAAACACTCATTTCACCCAAAAAAAGCAGAAGGGACTGATGGAATAAGCACTGTGAGTGACATGGAAGCAGACATATCACAGTGAAAGAGGCTAGAGCAGTGCAGCAAGAAAAGGGCATGATGAGCATTTCAGGAGACCTGGAAAAAAGTGAACTTGGGCTTACAGAGAGCTGAGGTTGGCTATGGAGGAAGTTGGCTAAGGATCTGTTCAGATTTGAACTGAAACAGAAATGGAACTGGGCAATACATGCAGAAAATTTCTCTTTTTCACACTAGCAACAAAGGCGAAGTTCAGCTGAAGCACTTCCATATGACTGAGAGTGGTTCAGAGCAAGCAACTTGGCTCCGGTGCCAGTGATGTGCACAAATCAAGTGAGGCTGGAAGCCCAATAGAGCATCACAAGCCATCTGTAGTGAGGCCAGCCTCTCTCTCATGGACTGGTTCTACTGGCCACATGTTCATTCAAACATTGCTTCTGTTCTGATCAGCTTTATTAAAAAATTAGGACAGGGCTATATTCCTGGGCTATTGTACTGAGTCTGTAGGGGACTGGACTGGTTCTAGAAAGGCAGAATATCACTGACCATCTGCAGCCTTGTATTTATGTCCAGTTGCACCAGTATCATGAGTGGCTTCCATTGCCCAGGTTCCAACAGCTGGTGTTAGGACAGCAAAACAAACCAAGTGAGCAACACTTGAGCAGAGCCATTATCATAACAACGACTTCACGTGTACTCTGTGCATCACAGGGTTGGAATGGTACTGAAACCTCAAATAAGTACAACAAATTGCTATCCCATGGTAATTTTTAAGTGTAAAAAAATCCCTTTATATGATCAAAAACACCCAAGGAAAGACCTTGTTTACTTGTCGCCCAAAGTGGGTGCCATACAGAACTCCTGATGGGGGCATTTATTAATCTGGTACTATAAAAACCTACCTGACCTACACGAATTCATGTCAGCAAGATCAATGGAAAAAGGTACCACACCTTTTCCACAATGCAGCTTCCTTAAGGCTGGTGGCAAGATGCAAAACTCTACAGGCTAACACTTCCTGGGACTTGGAGAGCCTAACCTGTTGGCAAACTGGTGAATTTTAACAGGAAGAAAAAGTAAGGCTGGTTGGCAATGGGCACTCAGCCCCCTTCCTGACCAGCTACCGAGAAGTGCTGACGTGCATGGGCAAGTCCTACTCCACTGTGAATTCTGAGGACAAAACTACCCTAATGAAAGTTTCACTTTAAATTTTGCTCTTAGGTCAGGTTGACTTCTGATCATAAAGTGACAGAAGAAGCACTTTAATTTTCTCTTCCTGTTAGAGTTATTCTTCCAAAGAACATATTTTAGTCTTTATTAGGTATTAGATTACCAGATGCTAATGCACATCTTGTAGATGTTAAAAAAAAAATGTGAAGGAACACCCTGTGCATTTAATCACAAATATCCCTGCCCAAGACAGACACAAAAGCTGCTTCACCAGCAATTGAGATGCTTCAGCTTCTCAATGCAGAGAATTCCAATCAACAAGGGAGCAGGCAACACAAAGATCTCACCTATCTGGAGTGCAGCTGGCCAGGAAAGGACCTGTGGGTCCAGGTGGACACTAAGCTGAACATGAGCTAACAATCCATCTTTGCTGGGCAGAAGAATCACAGCATGAGGTGAAGCATCACCAGCAGGTGGAGGGAAGTGATCCTTCCCCTCGATCTGGCACTGGTGAGGCCACACCTGGAGTGCTTTGACCAGTGCTGGGTTCCCCAATACAAGAGGGACTCCAGCAAAGAACCACTAAGATGACTGAGGAACAGGAGCATCTTTCCCATGAGAAAGGTTGATAAAGCCAGGAGTGTTCAGCCTGGAGAAGGTTCAGGGGAGTCTCATCAACTTATCTAAGTACCTGAGGGGAAGCTGCACAGGGGATGGAGCCAGGCTCTTCTCAGGTGCTGAGTGAGTGACATGACCAGGGCACCACCTGACACACAGGAGGTTCTCTGAACATGAGGAAACACTTTTCGTGAGGGTGATTAATCACTGGCACAGGTTGCCCCAGAAGACTGTGGAGACTCCCTCCCTGGAGATATTCAAAAGCTATTTGGACACAATCCTGGTCAAGTGGCCCTGCTTGCTCATGGGGGTTGGAAAGAGTGATCTCAGAGGTCCCTTCCAACACCCACCACTCCATGACACAAATGCTGAAGGTTTATCTCATCTGCTCACTGCAGGGACCGCCAGCTCTTCATGCAAGCTGCAGCTACACTAGTGAGAGAGACTGACAAATCTGTCAGCACCACCACCACATATCCTTACATGGCATATAGCACACTTTTCCTACAGACCAGGGACTGACCACAGAGACAGATATGCTGAGGAATGGCACCACAGTTAAGGATTTCCATAGAAACAGGGTGAGATGCATCAATAGTAAAGAGATTGAACAACTGAGCAAGGCAATGTCAACAATTTACACCAGCACTGTGCTATCAACACATCCATCGCAGCTCTTCTTCTCCTGCCAGCAGAAGTTCCCCACGGGCTGATTTACCCAGCTTCCCAGGCATGCTCTGCAACTTGCAATGAATTTTTCATTGAATAATTTTATCAAGCATTGAACTTGTTGATTTAAACTTGGCTCAGCTACACCTGCACTTGTGTAGGAGTCACTCCTGAGATTCCAAGTCAGATAAGGCTTCCTTCCTCTTCCCCTCTTAAAAAGAAAAACAACAGGAACAGATACTTTGAAGAGCCACTAGTGTGGTCATGGTAACTACCAAACATTCCCAGCTTTACAGGTACTGTTTCAAACCAGAGTGGCCTTAAAGCTTGTAGCAGACACGCAAGAAAAGAAGACTTTTTCTCAGACCTAAAAACCTTCTGAAACAGCTATGCCCACAGCCAAAGTCTTGGGGTTCCCAATGCAGCCCTGCAGGCTCAGCCCACAGCTCCTCTCTTCTCACAAGCAGAGACTCAAATGTTTGCAGAACCCCTGTCAATGATCTTTTTTTCTTCCCCCACCTAGCAAGTACAGCCTTGAGAGGAAACACATGAGCATGAATAGCCAGATCCTCTTCAATCTGATGGCCAATGTGGACAGCTCTGTGTGCACTAGCAGGACTCCAGGCTCTCCTGGGTGAAGTATGGAAAAACCAGCTGGTCTCCTGGGGCCAGCGGGAATCTCACAAAGTTCAACAAGTGTAAGATCCTACACATGGGTCAGGGCATTCACCAGTATAAATGATGATGAGATTTAGAGCAGCCCTGAGGAGAAGGGCAGTGGGATACAGGTGGATGAAAAATTGGACATGAGCTGGTAACGTGTGCTCGCAGCCCAAAAGGCCAACCATGCCCTGGGCATAGTACACTGAGGCTGAAACACTGTCTTTTACTTTTTCAGCTTTGTTCTTGTTTCACTGAACAAACAATTTAAGCTCATCTAGTGGGTGCCAACGAGCTCAAACAAAGTCCTGTACCTGGCAATCAGCTCGTGGTTTTTTCACTGTTACATGTTCCATCACATGCACAGACATACAGTAACAGCAGATGTCCCTTCTGACTGAAGAACATGCAGCAAACGATGCGGGTTCAGGTGCTGCCTGCTGAGGGACAAGCAGGACCCAGAGAAGATTTTCCCTATCACAAAATGCAGAACAAGCAAGACAAAATATAACTATAGGGAGAAATATTTGTGTAGTATTTTCCGCCTTTCCAAATCAAACTTCTGGTACTCGCAGAGGCTGCCACAGGAACTTGTGTTCACAGCTACTTCCCTGACTGCAAGCTGGGACTCGTCTGGCTACAAAATAAGACCTTGCGGAGTTTTCTCCAATTTGATTTAGTATTCCCAAACTATCAGGATCCCAGAGCTTAGCTCTGCCTCTCCACATCAAACACTGTTGTGGAAGGCTGCCTGCCTTCCCTTCATGCCAGCTGCCCTGCTGCTTCTCCTGGAGCTGCTCGGATCCTGCCAACCCTGTGACTGCATGAGCTGCCTATTCAGCATGTTGAACTCCTTTAAAGAAGCTCACGTGGAAGTCTTTCACCTCTTAGGAGCAGGCAAAGAAGATTTCTCATCTGTTCCTCCATCCATACCCAGAGAACCTGAAACCCAGCTCAGAGGAGGTAATCCCAAAAGGATTTCCTTACTTTTCACCTTGAAATTCTGGAACAAAGAGCTTTGTTTTATATAGTTTGCCACAGATCTCCTGAGAGAGTCTCGGTCTATAGCAATGTCCCACGAACTCTGACACCCCAGTGGATGGTGCAGCAGTGACCTGGATCTTTCACAGTTATCTGGGAGCTGATCTGATAAGCACAGTGGAGGGGTCAGACATCCAAACAGCCTGGTGAAATTCCTTTTTTCCCTTTCTGTGCTTCTCTGCTGTCGTACCTTCCTACCTTTAAAAGATTAAGATTCTACTTAATATCGGAACATGTAAATAATAGGACAAGAGAGAAAACTTTATCCAATCCTCCCAGCTTACCCTGTGAACCTCTGAGGTACATTACTTGGAACACCACCTAGGCAGTGAGGGACCAAGGAGAGAGGAAGGCTGCTTTCATCTCCAAAGGAAACACCACTTAGGCTGAAGGGGGAAAAAGGGGATTTCACTCCAACAATGAAACCTTTCCCAGACAGAGCATGCAAGGAGCCCTGGGAGCCCTGCCTGGATGCAGGACGATGAGATTTTTGGACAAGACAAAGCTGGCATCTGAGTGCTGATTAAGGTTAAGATTTTACATTGTTTATGTATTTACATTTACATCCTGGGATGTGCCCAGAGCTGAAGGGAGGTGATAGGCTAGCACAGCTCTGAACATGTTGCTCATCAGCATCTGGCAAGACACTGTTTTGTCCACAGGCCTTTCCTCACACCAGCTGACAGCCTTGTCACCTGTATCTCAGCAAAGCTGGAAATTTCCAGCCAAGCTGAGGCTCCACACATGGTAGCAGCTTGTACTGTGTGAACATGGACAATGCCTACTGGCCCAAAATGGCTCTGTACTCAAAAACATCAGAAAAAGCAGAGCATGGGAAAAAGAAGGATTATTATGCTTATTTTAGAGAATGAGATTTAAAGCCAGAGGAGTAACCTGGCAAAATTACAGAGGCACGCTCTCTAGAAGCAGGAATTGAATATTCAGACACATTTCTGGGTTTTAACGCTGACCGTCTCTCTCTAAAAGTTGCCCAGTAAAACCCCACAGGACTCTGCACAGGCTGCTGTGCCTGATAATCCCCAAAGACCACCTGCAAGGCCTTACGTCTCTATTTTCCTTCTTCCCTTGAGTAGAGGTACTGGATTTGTGCTGAAATAGTGGAAAACAAGCAAGAGTTCCATGTCTGTCCCCCTATACCATGGCAGTTTCAACAATGGAGCAATTATAGGAGTAGTGATAATCTAAGCCTGCAGAAGAGCTACAAGGAGGTAGGAGAAGCAGCAGTCAGGTTTCAACATCCATCTTCTCCAAAACTCCTGTTCTTGCAGAGGGACCAACCAAATGGCTGCTCAGCAGTGCTCTACGGCTCCTCTCCTGCCTGTACTGAACAGACTCAGCTCAGGGAAGCTCCTCTCAGAGAGAGCCATAGAGGCAAAATGTACATCTATTCAAGGGGAAACTGAACGCTTTCATGGAAAAGAAATCCCCTAAGACTCACTAAACACACAGACAGCACATGTTGATCAGAAGACACTCGGTTTCCTATGACTGGAGGCTGAGGTGAAGCATCACACTTTGCTCTGCAAGCAAACTCTAGGGACCACTGCCAGAGACAGAACAGCCAGCCAGGGCTTTGACTGGAGCCAGCACACCTGCCCTTGTTTTCTTATGTGTCTGTAGGTCCAAACAGGACTTCAAGTCAGATGCGTGTCCACTGAGAGCCTGACACAGCCTGTGTCAGGCTGATGTGTGTGGTCACACATATGTGCACACACACATCCCTCAGAGAATGGGGGGCTGCGAGTGCCATCACAGCAACCACCCCCTCCTTCCTGGGGTACAGGCCCTCCCCACAGTGCCATCTCACAGCCAGTGACATAACCCACAGCTGGGGGAGCCATGGACATGGAGCTCAGCAGGAGAGAAGAAAAGTAGGGAAGGAGAGACTGGAATATGCAGAAACACACAAGACATGGGAAGAGCATGTGTGCGCTCTGCAGCACCTGGGTCTCCTGGCTAAGTACCCTTGAGTAAAAGTGGAGAACCAAGAAACCTAACATAAATCAATTTTCTCCTCCTTAGCACGAGTTTGAAACTACAAAGAGGAAAAAAAAAAGGTAAAACCCAAACTCTGCTACAAATGAAATAAGTTTGGGGTGCCCACCTCTCTGAAGAGCGCGCCATAAAACTGAACAATATACGGGCAGTCACTGCTTCGCATCACTACATCAAGGTCCATCAGAAGCTGCTTCTGTTCCTTTTCATCCACTGTCGACCGAATTCTCTGAAAGAGGAAGAGTGGCAGAGACTTCATCACTTACGTGCCATTACTGTATCCTCAGCCCTGCTGATGGAGACACGACAGGGACCCAAACCCAAGCAGAGCAGGCAATCCCCTGGGCATGCTCAAAAACACTCTAGAGAATCAAGCAGTGTTCTCAAGTAAGAAATATAACTGAGTACTTCTAAAGCTGTTTAATCAGACTATAAAACCTTCAGTCCTCGCATAAGCATCAACATTTTCAGATGAAATGTCAGAAAGAAATTAAAGAGCTGAAATTTCATTGAAAACTACAGCAAAACACCACATCCAGGCTTTAATTTCAAAACAAATTCCCACACAGTTCTTAGCCATGCTGGATGGGGCTTGAAGGCTGGTTTGAAATTTAACCAAGGAACATTATGTTTAAAATTTCTAAACACAGAAGACAAAAAGACTCCTTCCACAGCCTCCGCCATGGCTGGGGAGAAGGGACTGTCACATAATCCAGGGAACACATTTCTCTGGTAATGCTAATGATGGGCAGCAGTCCTGTGAGCTCTTCTCATAAAACTAACAATCCTTTACCTAGTACTGGCCCTAGGGAACATTAACACTGTATAAAAGATAGTTTATATATGTATCCCGTGTGTATATAGATATATATGTATACACACACTATATATGTATACACACACTGTACTTTATATATACACTATATATTATGAAAAGTCTCATTTGGGCTTGAATGAACAATGCACATTTGAAACCAGAAAACTGTACATTTTCAAACATGAAACTGGTTAAATGAAGGATGGAGATGACCATCCACAGTTTTTCATGTGATTTTACAGCTATATTTAACATCTTGCACTAATTAATACATTCCCTGAATCACAAGTGAGGAAATCGTGATCCTGAAGCTGTGACTCATGTTGAAAAACCATTAGAAAAAACCATTTGGCAAGAAGTCCAAAGCAACAGAGGTAGTCAGGACCCTCCTCAAGGACAAAAACTACATAGCTATCTAAGAAAGAAAAATTATTCAAGCTTGTAGAAAAGATCTGCAAGATACCAGCACCCATTTCACCATTACTATGGCCCCGTGGGCAACTGCTGGTGGCATCAGGACCACACACATCAGCCAGCACAGGCCAGGTGTATGAAGGTACTTTCAAGGTTGGCCATTCATGTGAATGTGCACCACATGTGAAACAGTGCACAATTATGTACTTTAGGACTTATTTTGTGATGACCCACACAAAGCAAGGAGAGTATCAACACTGTAATTTTCCTTACCTGTAGTGCATTCTGGTATTTTGGTATTTAACCACTCATTCTTAACGTTCTAGTACCTCTAGTTTGGCCTAGACCAGTAAATGCTATGTTTATATTGCCCTTTTCCCACCCTGCGAATTCTAGAGTTCTTGGGGACCTGTCAGGAGACTTGCCCAGCACCCACAGTCTGTAATATCCATGATGTGCTGAGCAGGTGGGGTTCTGTGTCACCAACAGAGCAAGAAGCAGCTCAGCGGGCCAGGAACAGAACTAAAACATTTCACCTCCAGGTCACTGGTTCAGGTCTGTTTCACACACATTCAGACAGTCACTCTTTCCTACTCTTGTGCCATCACCATACAAAGCTCTGCAATCCCCCCCAAAGGTCAAACAGAGCAAACATCTCCCTCCAGGTGACACACCAGTAGCACTGTGTGAAATGGAAATGCCACTGCTCTGACCTCCACAGGATGTGATGGATGCAAAAGCCACCATAGTGAGACCTACAACCAATAGTTCAGTCCCTCACTGAGACAAGACCCACACTGAAAAGGTCACCTCTTTGGTGAGGAACCAAAAGGAGCTTCTCTCCATACTGTAACTTGTATCCCACTTCTGTACCACTCCATGTCTGTCTCCAAAAACCCTATCTCATCTGAGAGTTGTCCCAGCCCTGCTCTGCATTCCCCTCGCACCTGCACAATCCTGTCACAGCCAACCCCAAAGAATCCTCCTCAAAGTCCATAACTTCCCCTGAAAGCATCTCTTCCCACCTCTGACATTCCTCTTCTGCTGTTCCTTCTCCAGCTCCGGAAACCATGTGAAATATATGCTGTATGGTGAGGATTATTTTAATGGCACTCCAGAACAACACAGAAGCCAAACACTCTCTTTTCAAACACAAGCTCCCCAGCAAGAAAGGGCAAGCAGAGGACCCAGAGCACAGACAGTGGGTCAGTTACAGGGCAGAGGTCCAGGCAGACACAGGAGTCAAAGGACACCTTGAGAAGCCAGTGTGGACATTCCAAAAAATACTGCTTCAGGAAGTGAAGGGAATAACATGATGCAAGACTGGAAGGTCTCATACAACAGGGCTGGAGACTGGCAGAGTCAAGAGAAGAGGAGAATTCTGAGGAGCAGCATGCAGTACAGCACACAGATAGGGTCAGCCCAGGCTGGAGAAGATGGCTCTGTTTAGCTGGAGTGTGCCAGGGAGCCTGCTGCAGCCCAGCACTCCCAGCTCACGAGCAGAACAGCAAAGATGAGCAAAGTCAACAGCAGTCACTGCTCAAACAGCACGTGAGCCATGACACAACCTGCTGCCTCCATCCAGGGCATAGTGCAAGGCACTGCAGCAGCTCCCACAGGCACACTTCCCCAAGAACATGAGACGTGTCAGAGAAGAAAGACACAGGGTGAGGCAGCTGCTTGAAGGCAGCATTTCAGACAGGGATGGACAGGGTCTGACTTCACTTCAGGCCTTACAGGTCTCAGCCTGGCCACTCTCCTGCAGATAGTCTCTGGAAGTCATTGAAAAGAAACTCCATGGCCAAACAAGACATGGATGGAAAAAGGGGGATTTGTAGTAGAAGCTTATGGAGTCTCGTTTTTAATAATTCCTTGTTGGCCCCAAATTTAAACTGTATCAAATCCTCTAGGAGAAAATTCTCCAGCCCCTTTAATTCAAACACAGGTTAGGACAAAGGCTTCTGACACCAGGAAGAAGAATTCTGAAGCCATGCTCTGAGCAGCATCAACAGCAAAAGGACAGTCTGTGTTGTGGATTGCACCAGTCTGAAACCTAAAACCACGCAGATTCCAGAAACGGGACCCAAAACAGAAGAGACATCATCCAGCCCAAAATGCACATTCAAAGATTCAGGTGCAATGTGGAATCACTTGTTGGGGGGGAAAAAAAAAGGAAAAGAAGAAAAAAAAAAGAAGCTGCAAACACCAAACTGAAACTCAACTCCCTGAGCTGTGAGACAACCCAGCACTGCTCTGAGCATGAAGCTCACCCATGCCCTCAGCAGAAAGCTCAGCACAGCAGTGCCTGGCAGTGCCACCAAAGAAGTGGCGCTCCCATGGGACAGCAGGGATTTGGGACACCAAACCAGCAGGAAAAAGAGGGTTTCTCCAGTCACTGCTGACGATGGGAGTATCTACATCCCCAGATGAAACATACTTACTGCTGACTGACAACTAGTCTCCCAGCTCCTGTGATGAGGTTCTAACTCTCCCTCGCTATTTGTTTTCAGCCCTTACTCATCCACTCCCTCCCCAGCTACCCCAACAGCAGGGCTGGGAGCACTAGTTTCCCAACTCTCAGACAGCAGACTCAAGTAGATGACTGAAACAGAAAATTCTGAAGGTGTCAATCTGGGAGAAGGAACCCAGTTGTGTGAAGAATTACAACAATGGTTTGGCAATAAAACCCCAAGATTTCTCTTCAGAAGTCATACGGGACATGGGAAGGACAGAGAAATCTGTCCCTGGATGGAACTAAATACACTAATGTGTCATTCTGATGGGCCTTCATGGGCTATCAGGCATCCAGGTAAATATGGAGGGATCACAGATGTATAAATAAATGTTACATTTCTGCTCAGAGAGGTATTTGATACTTAGCAAGCTCCTTCAGCTGTGAGACTGCCATCAAGAAACCTGAGACAGGAACTTCTGCTTTAAAGCTGTGGATGAGAGAACAAGTGCTGACCATAGGCAAAATGACATACAAGAGACACTGTGTTCCAAGAAACAGCTCCACGGCTTACTGGCTTCTCCAGAAAGAACAGGGACCCATAGGTTTGACACCTGCAATTACCCAACTGATCTTGAAAATGCTTCTCATTTCCTTAGGACAAATTTAGAGCAGAGTTGAGCATGTTGAAAATATAGTTAAACTAAAGAGAAAACAGGAAACCAGCAACAATGGCTGAAGACACTGACTGGAACTGGAGGCTGGACTAGGCAGTACTGCAGAGTGGGACTAAAGCAGCCTGGCTGAGGATATTGGAAGATATGAAACATTTTTGCATACAGCTGAAAATCACTTTCTTTTGGGGTGGGGGAAAACTGAACACTGTGGACAAAAACACCCACTCCCCCAGCTGGGTTACCCTCCCAGCTGTAACCATTTCTGACAGAAAAACAATTCAATTAAAAAGAAGTACAAGGTGTTTCCATGGGGACATAGTAAAAAGTTTGAAGGTCAATCAAAGCACAAACCACTCCACTCATCTCTTGGTGATGTATTTCTCAGCCAGCTGAACTGGTTGAAACAGAACTGGCAGAAGCTGCTGATAGAGAACCCCAGATGTCTGAGGTGTTCCCTGCTGCAGGGCAGAAGAGGTGAGGATGTGAATATCTCCTGCCTGAGACTGAGGCTCAGACATCACTGCCAGGAACACCAGGGGAGGCTCAGGACACCACTGCTGTGCTTAGGCTCCTGACCTGCACAGGAGCCACCCAACACATCAAAGGTTGGCTATTTTAAATATTTGCTTATTTATTTTATGAACTCTTCAAACAAGCAGCTTTCCCAGACTTCCAGAGGCATTGTGAAGCACCCTGTCTAATAAAACCCACATTATGTACAGTATCTCAGTGCAAAACAGAGCATCCTACTCTACATGGAAGAATGCTCCCCAGCTTTCATTCCAGTTTGGGTTTTTTTTTTTTAAGTCATGTATTTTTATATTCATATTCCAGGGATCTTTTAAAGTATCCTTTTTGTGTGAACTATCACCAGGGCCAGAAGGAAACCTCAGGACAGAAATTACACCCCCCAGCAGCTGGGTAAGCTTCCCAAGAAAACATTTCATCCAAATAAATGAGGCTTCTCCAATGTGCCTCCAATTTGTGGTACCCTCGTGGAACAAGAGGCACAGTCTGTGGAGCAGCTGGGACAACACCATGCAGTGATGCTGGAGGGCAAATACAAAAAGGGCTGGAGAATTGCATACACTGTGGAGCCTCTCAGCCAAAGCCAGGGGCAACAGCATTGGAGCAGATCCTGAGGAGGAACCAGGGCTCTCTGCAGAGTGGAGATGTGACAATAGTCACAAGTCACTTATAGACTGCCACGACTGGGAAAAATCAGACTACCACAAAAACAAGAAACCAGAAGCAAAATCAAAGGATAGTGGGTAGAACTGGAAGCCTGACCAGGCAAGATCACAAAGAGCTGGTGCAGTAGACAAACACTAGTCAGGAAAAGAGAATTCTTCAAGGCAAATGAGGAGCCAGGAAGAGAAACCTGACAAGGTGAGGATTTAGCATACAAACTGGCCTTGCAATTATTTGTTTTCACAGCCAGATCTGGCACTGAACAAAATTGGGCTGTTCTCTTTTCCACCTGGAAAAGTCTTGACCTCATATGCCAAAAAATCCTCAAGAAAATGAGAAGGGTACTTTCAGCGACAGGAACATTAATCCATGGCAGCGGACCCATAGCAAAAACGTGCATCTCCAGGAAGATGTGAAAGGAAGGGACCTAAAGAATGGAAGGATTATTTTTTATTTGGAAATAAAAATTTGAAAGATTTGGAAACATAATGCAACATTTTCCAGGGGCAAAAATGAGAAAGATTTGAACACAAATCCTCCTTCCTTCATCCTCTCCCCCTCCTCCTGAGAGCTCTAGGAAGAGGCTCTCTATGGCTGAAAGCATAAGGGATGCACAAACAACTGCAGGTGGCAGAAACAGGAGCACCAGGTCCCTGCTCCTTCAGCCCGCTCCAGCCTTCAGCCAATTCCCAAAGAAGTACATAATGTCTTTTTTCATTGAAATAGGTATTCACAGAGAATGACCAAGGCTACAGGAGAGGGAAGAGCAGGACTGGGGACAAGAGCTCACCATCCCATGCTCCACCAGCTGAAGCTTTGCTGCAGTGGTTTTAGCCAGCAACACAACGAGGCTCATTTCAGGCTCATTTTCCTCCTTTGCTACTAACTCTGGAGCACAAATGTAAAAGCCTCCTGACTCGTTCAGGGCCTGGCAGCCCTGCCCATGCCAGGAGACTCATTAAAGGTGCCAGGATTGCATCTGCCAGGACCGATGGGCATCTGATAGACCAAAATGCCTAACACGGAAAAATGAAAGAAAATGGCATCTCCACCTGCCAATCTCAAGTTATTTTGGTGATATTTCAGCCCTAAGGAATTATTTTCCTTCAGTGGTAAGAAAAACTGTCAGGATGGACAGCAAAAAAAGGCTGTGCTTGGGGAGCCCTGGGGGCACAGGAGCCCATGCACTAGCACCACACACATCAAGCAGGGGAAAGCTCAGGAAGCTTCAAGGAACTGTTCCTTGGGCAAAGGCATGACAGGCTACAAAAATCCAGAGAAAGGAGCTGGGAACAAGACTTGAAGATATGCTCTGGCAGCCACACCTTGATGGGCTGAGGGGAGCAGGATGAGTGTCCAGAGGTGCCCAGCTGGCTGAGGACAGCAGGAGCTGCCTTCAGCCAAAGGAAGACTCCAGCAAGGGGAAAATGAGCGATGCTTCAAGCTGCATGCTTGCAGAACAAGGAGGATTTGAATCTCCTTGTGGTAGAATGGGGTGACAAGCCTGGTCATGGCAGCTGCAAAAAGGACATGGCCCTTCCAGAAGTGGGGTAGGAATTTCCTGACTGCGCTGGGAATTTGTAGCAGCAGTAGTAGAAATCTGGGAAGCTGTGGAGAAAGATGGAGAAGCAGCTGGGACAGGCCTCTGTACCAATTTTCTCTGCATCTAGGGAACAGTTCAGAACAGCCAACTTTTGGCTTGCAGTCTCCATAAAGTGGTTTCCTTGTGCTCAATGTCCTTCCAAGGATGCTTGGCTTGCTGCACTGGTGCGGCTCTTGGGGAAGCACAGGAGGGACAGCAGCCCAACCAAGTTCCCAGGCACTGGCTTCACAATCCAGCTGTGAAGGGCAGCCTTCCTGCCCCCAGCACAGTGCCACACCACAGAGCTGCAGGTGTCATGGAGATCATAGCCAAGACCTCACTAAACTGACACATTTTCACAAAACATCCTTTCCCTTTTCAAACTTCTCTTACAGAACAGCTTCATGCTGAAGCAGAACACACTGCTGAAGGCAGCAGTTCCACTGTCAAGAGACCACAGACGTTAGAGTAAGAGAGAGCAGGACGAGAATAGTCCCCAATACACATACATTAAGATAGAGGAGGAGCAGGAAGACTAATGCACAACGATGGCTGCCCCAAAAGCATCAGGAGTCTGAGAAAGTCTGAAGAGTGTGGCATGAACTAGTCACTAGTTCAAGCTCAGCCCCATCCTGAAACCTCATCTCAAAGAACTGCACCATCCAATCTGGTAGGGATTTGCTGCTGGCAGGCAATTGCTGGTAGGGATTTGCTGCTGGCAAGGAATTGCTGCCTTGGAGGCCTCACTGACTGTTCAACCCACAGGTCTTCCTTTGCTCAATTTTGTGTTTTCTCTCCACTGGGACAAACAGAACAGTCTCTTACCACTGGCATTTTACAAATGATGCTGTTGCCCAAACCCTCCAACCTTCCTTCCCCAGCAGGCCCCTGTCCACCCAAAAGAAACAGGGTCAGAGGAAAGAAGATGGCACCAGCCCAGCCCACAACTTTGACATTTCAGAGTTTAGTCACTGTAAACAAATCAGATTTACTTGTTTAAAAGTGAGCCTCCAAGCCCAGAATCCCTCTGAGGCTCAGAACACACCTCCTTCCCGGGGAAAGCCAGCTCAGCATGCTGCACCATGTCATCTCCAGCCATGTGCTTCAAGGACACAGAACCGCCTCCACATGGGAGCTGTACCTGCACCACAGGCCCTCGACACTGACAGGACTCACCTACAATGTTGAAAAGCCCTTGTGCAAACAGTCTGGGACAAGGGAATCCCTGTGCCAGCAGACACATCTTCTCCAAGACACGAGCTAATCCAACAGTGCCCTTCTCCGCACGGCTGTAGCCACTGCAGAGCTCCTGGTAACAGCCCCTCAGCCCATGGGGGTGTGCCCCTTCACACCCATGGCTACCCTGAGCAACACTGCAGGCACCCAGGCCACACACCCTGAGTTTGAGAAGATGGAGGTGTCCAGGAATCACTTCATTATACCAATGTTTTTCAACCTGTCAGCTGCAAACTACATCTATGAGTTCTACTGAAGGCAGCTGAAAAAAACCAGCCTTTAGCTACAGGCAACCTCTAGCTCCACTGGAGACTTTTAGGGATTCAAACCTAGGTTGAAACAGCACTGCATGCTGATCCAAAACACTCATGAGACCCAACCAGTGATCCCACCACTGTGAGGAAGTCAGTATTTACTGGAGAAGATCAAAGGATGGGGTTACTCCAGTAACCTGACACACTAGAGCCAGGTATGAATTATATTCAGAGCAGCTGGAGCTGGGGCTGAGACATATCTGCCTGGCACGTGAGACCAGCAGGGCCAAATGTTTGCAGATTAGATCAGGGGATATTCCAAAGAAGACAGAGACTTGGAAAAGGCAGCAACACAGACTCCTACATAGCTCAATTCTGCTATTTCCTGGGAGCCATGAGAGCACTTACAGTTGATATCATTGACAGAGTTAAAAGACAGATGTCATCAGCAACCTGCAGCAAGCAAAGGAAAGGACCAGAGAGAAAGAGAACAGCTGCTGCCCACCTTCACGGATAAGCAGCTCTTCAAAGATGCCCAGTGAGCAGCACTGCTGTGGCAACACAGATAATTATTGCCCAGCTGGGAGAGGAGGCTGTTCCTGGTTCTAAGGTGAGTTTTTCGGTAGCATAAAGTTGAAAATGGACAATCAAGAAAAATGCTACACTTTCCACCTCCAGGACAGTCTGACATAGTAAGAACAAAGCAGACACTCCATCATACAACAGCAAGAGCACAACATTCCTTAGAAGACATCCACTCCATTCCGGCTCCTCCTGGTGAGGCCACACCATGGCACATGCTGGCATAAATACCTAATTTGAAGTCATCACCTTCTTTCACAAAAGACACCAAGAAGATGTGAGACGTCAAGTTGTGCCTACCACGAGCCTAGGCTGTACCTGAACCAGTGACCCAGAGGTGAAAGGCCCATGCCCCATCATGAGTCTCCAGAGATGTGAGATCCCCTCAGAACAGCAGGTTCCTGACAGACATTTTGAAAAGGGCACAGCAATTATGAGAACTTCATGAATCACCTGAAAACATGCCCATTATACACTGTATTTTCAGCAAACAACAGCCTTTACACCAGAAATAAATAGAACAGAGAAGTAGATGGGTGCGAGATGGAAGAACCTTAATTCTCCATCACACTGCATCCCAACGGACTGAAGTACAAATGTAAGGATGGGCATCACCTACTTTAACTGCCATAATTTGCCCACTTGGTTTGTGGACCATTTTGTTGACAGAACCATAAGCGCCTCGTCCAATTTCTCCAAGGTCTTTCAAGTCCTCTGCTGTAAAATCCCAATGTTGTTCAGGGGAAATCTTCAATTTTCCTGATGATTCAATGCTGTGTGTTCTCAGTCTCTCTCTGTCAAAAATATTGGGAAGCAATTTTTCCACATTTTAAATAGTCTGTAAATGTCTCTTTTCAGCACTTGATTAAACATTAGAAGAGAGGGGTTCACAAAGCTACAGCAACAATCTGACTCCACGAAGGATTTTGGTTGGGGTGGGGGGTGGAGGGGTGAGGGAAAATGTTAAATCAAAAATGACATACACTTGCCCACAGCTTCAATTAAGGATAAGTTTCTCCAGCTGCAGCATAAAATTCAATATGTCTCATAGAGTCATTCTAAGCACTCATTTACACAGTTCTTTCTACTTTGCACAAAATACATCAGGCTGTGAGCAGGATCTGGTAACATGCAGCACCAAGAGCCTGAAGAGCACTCCCAGCCCCATCTCCCCAAAGCTCCTGCTGCTCTACACCACCACATCCCAGCATGTGCCTCCTCTTCCAGCTGGGATTCTACCAATACAGGCAAAGCTCTTCTGGGAGAACCAGTGAGACTTTAGGAAAAGTTTGCCCTTAACGGAAAACTGCAATTAAAAAAGAAAATAACCCAAAAAACCAAAACCCAATACATTTAAATCATCATTTAATTTATCCAAAACCAAATAAAGAGCCAATCATTTACAAAAATCAAGACAAGTTCTTTGTGACATATGAAAACAAAATCTGCCTATTTAAGTGTGTCTTCACCAAACACCTACATTAACTTTCTCAGGCAAACCCTGCTCCCACTGAAGCCACCAGGATTTGCCCAGGTAAGGAGCAGATGCATGTCCAAAATTTGTGAAGAGTTCAAAGGTGCCCCCAATGGCTCATTCACATGCAGCAATGCTACCACAGAATTAGTAGGAAAGGCACAAGTATTTGCAACACTTTTCATCTTAAAATGCCATGCAAAATTTCAGTTTTTCATTAGTTAATTAGTTGATTCACATTTCTTGAGTCATAAAGTAAGCCAAAAGCCCAAGTCTTCCACTTTCACGATGCATTAAGAGCATTGCAGACAGTTCCCACTGCAGGGCACACTGATCTCACACAGATTTTAAAGCACACAAGTACTTGTGACCACTGTATGTACAGGGGAGATCTATCAAACTCACTGGATATTTGATCTAGCCTCCACTTGCCTGTCCAGGGTCTGGCCCAATGAGCAGAACACACATGGAGGATTCGACCAAACACAGGGAGTTTATTGAGTTTATCAGCCGAGGAATAAACAGGTCATGGCAGATTCCATGCTGATAAATCCCATGCTGGTCACCAGCAGCTGCAAACACCACCCAGCTGGAGACCCAACCATGACCAGGTTTTATTGGGATCCCAGGCTCTGTGAGGGCAAAAAGCCAATTGACTGGAGCAGCTACAGTTCAAATGGCTTCCTCTGCTGCACTTCAGCCTCTCTGCAGCACTTTGGGTTAGTGCTGCCCACATTTGGAGCAGTTGCATGCCCTGAACCCTTGACCCATTTGATGAAAGCCTTTGGGAGCAGCTCCTCTCCTCACTGCTGGCCTGTGTCTGCCTTGGTGTTTCCTGCTCTCTAACCTGCCCAGCTCAATATTTCAATCTGCTGTTCCCTACAGTGCCCCTAGACTGTGCTTAGGAATAATCTGGGAAACCACTTGACAGTGCTACAACACAGCACAGGTGGGACAGACACACCATCACAGAGCTTTCTGTGCATAATAAACACTGCATTGAGTGGGGTCCTCCATAGAAGTTGCTTACTAAAAGGTGAGGAATGGGAAAAAAGGCAGCAAAATAACAAAAAAGAAAAGAAGAGCGGGAAAAAGAAATGAAAAAAAAATTAAAATAAATGTGACCTCCACACATGCCAAGTGTCTCACAGACAGCTTCTGTTGGAAGCTCCTGAACTGGTTTCTCTCTAACTGCTCCACTATCCTGTTTTGTCAGTGCCATAAAAATAGCTCTTGTTTTGAGGGAGAAAGGGAGGTGAGAAGCACCATGCCAAGGAGGCACAGGCAAATGGGCATTTCCTGCCTCACCTCCTGCCAGCTGGAGGACACGAAGGAGCACGATCTTTGAGAGCTAAATCCTCTTCATAAAAGTACAGGAAAAACAGCACAGAGGTGAAATTTAACAGAGAGTGAAACGTTGAGTTTTGACTGACTGAGCTCCTTCTCCAGCTCTTGTTTGAAAACAGCATTTCCTATCAAACTTCTCTTGGAGTTAAAAATTTTAAACATTGAGGTAATTTATTCAAGTAAGCAATTAAACCCTTCTCCTCTCTTCCCTCTGTTTTTTTCAGACTAGGAAACTTAGCTTTTCTGACCCTACATCAGAAGAGAAAGCAAACTGAATTCATTATTTCCTTGTCACACAAGCAGCCTGTGTGTCCCCAGCTGTGGCATGAAAGCAGATCTGTGCCATTGTTCCGCAGCTGCAGGATGATGCCTCGAGTTGCCGGGAAGAAGGTGGGAGCTCAGGAATATCTCCTGCCCAGGGCTGCACCAAGGGCTCTGCAGCTCTCCAGGGGCTTGGATCGAGACAGACCATTACCATCCACCCCCAAACCCTCCTGTCTTGGAGCTTGGCTTCATTTCCATTACGTATTTATGATGCCATCTGCCTTGTCTCGCAACCACAGCTCCTGCTTAGCTTTTCTCAAATACCCAGGGAAATGGTCAAATAACCAAATTATCAGTTTGACAGAGTGACAGATACTCGAATAGAGGTTTTGCTCACTTAGCTGATTTGCCATATGCAAGCAGGCCAGTTTTCCTTTAAGCAGCATGGCCCACATCAAGAGCTGTAACTGGAATGCAATGATTGCTTTAATGTCAAAAAACTGCACTTTGTATCAGGAATTTTTCAGTGTAAATCAAAATTCATGCCAAGAAAGCTTCTCAAAAATGCAAATCTAAAACACAGACTCTCTGTACCGATCTAAATTGGGAATTTTTTGATGTAAATCTGAGTGAGGCAATAAAAACTAAATCACCAGTGAGGGACATCTATCCATAGGTTTGTACTGCTGAAGATGTTTGAGGACATAAATCCATAGGGTGGACATGCCTCCAAATGCAAAAAAGACTGCCTAAACCCTGCACTACCATCCTGGTGCTCGAGATACTACAGCAGCCTGCTTCAGAGAACAGCAGCACAACCACACAGCTCAGGTTCTAGTGAAGGTAAAAAGTAGTCAGTGCCTAGTCCCTGGGATTAGTGCACATCAGAGTTTGCACAAAGTGAGCAGACATATGCCTTATTCTTACCATTTTGTTTTTAAGCTGTGCAACCCAACCTTCTCTAAGGCTGGGAATGTTGGGCAAAATTGGACACACATGCTCCAAATGCTCAGGATGTGTAAGATGGACTTGTGGTATATATGATTAAAAAAAAATATATAAATTTTAAAAAATAAACAGCTAAAGTGGGCTAGATACACCTCAAACAGTTAAAAGGAGCATTTCCAAAAGCACCTTAGAGTGACTACAGCTCCTGACAACTCATCCGGGGCTTGAGCTTCCAACTCCCCATACTGCTTTTGAAAATCTTTGAAAAGAGAAGAAAAAAGGGGCTGAGGAGGCGGCTGCAATCCCTGCACTTGAAAGGCACCAATGTGTCGGTCTCACTGCAGATGGTTACTGTGCTTGTCACAGCAGTTATTCCAGGGATTAGGCGCACCAAGCAAGACAACAACTCCTGCAAACAGTTATCCTTTGTCAGAGCTGTGTCCAGCTTGGCAGGAGGCGGGCAAGCGCTGGCGCCAGGCACCGCTGGGCCCGGCACGGCCACGAGGCTGCTCGCCACAAGCTGCACAGCTGGATGTGCACAGGAAGGTCTGCCACAGCTAGAGGACCCCAAAATCTCCTGGGGAGACCCAGAGAGACCCCAGGAAGCTCCCAGACACGCGCTGTGTAAGTTCCTCAAGCCCTGCTGTTAACGCCCAGCTGCAGGGAGGCCAAAACTTTTTAAAACAAGCATTTCCTTGGCATGAAAAAGAAAGACTGTTGAGAGAAGCAGAGAAAAGTTGGTGGGTTTTTTTAAGCAAAATTGAAAGCCAACAGACATGAAGCAAGGCCAGAAAGATGCTGTAGGTAGCTACCTATCTCCTCTGTTTCACTTCGTTGAGAGCTCTGCAGGACTCAAAGAAGCCTAAAAGTTGGCATATTTGATGTTACAGCTGACACGAATAAAATCTGCAGAAGCAAAAAGATCCAAGCAAACCAGCTCTGCTTCCCAAGCCTGGCTGGTGCTGGATTCTGCTCAGAAGTCTCTCATTAAAGCTCCTATCTACACTAGGGTTAGTGAGGGTATATTCTACTTCTCCATAGGTTTGGTAAAAAAGCTGGCATTTTAAAAACTGATTCATGGTCCATCAGACAAAGCTAAAATATAAATCCTAACAAAAACTCTCCCAGGGAAAACTGCAGGGTTCAAATGACACTGTGCAACTTCAAAGCACAAACATCGTTTAGGACTGTAGCTGACATGTTCCTATCAAGACTCTCAGACAGCCTGAAGAGTTTCTAGAGAGCTCTGATTCTTCAATCTCAACATCTGTGTCACTTCTAAAACTGTTTTCAGACCCTGCAGGCCAATGGTAATACCAATATCAACCCTATTTTGAATTTCACTGGAAAAAGTCTCCAGAAGAAATGTTCCATTTATTTTTTCTAGAGGGCTGGAAATGCTGGTGCTGTCACAATTTTTGGATTCTCAAGAGAAGAAATTTTTGCTTTTCATAAACAAACAGCATCATTGAAAGAGGGGCACAACTAATCTGGGTTTGCTCTGACCCACCTAAGGTGTCCTGAGGCTTCATTATACTCAGCAATAGATTTCTCGACATGAAGACATACAGAAAATGTAGCAAAGGAAGGAAATAGTTTTGCACCTGTGACCTACTGAGACTAAAGCAAAGCACATTTGCTCCCTTTCCTTGTGACCAAGAGACTGAAATTCTCCCTACAACTGCTCTCACTTTCTATGCTCCTCCAAAACTCTAAAATAAAGGTAATAACAAAAAGTGGAAGATTGCACAGCCCTTCCACAGCCCACATATCTCAGCCCAGCACATGCTCAAGGCTGCTAAGAGCCTCCCTGGCTTCAATGGGGCTTGGCTGAGGCTTTTAAAATGTCAATATTTTGTATTAAGCTCCCCTGGTAAAGTACCTAGTTACAATGGATTTTGATTAACCCTGCCATTGACACAGAGGAAACCTCTCCATCGTGGTGAAGACTGAACTTAATTTAACTGAGCACATTGATCTTACACTCATTTTGACTTGGCCATGAGCCAGACTGCAGCACATTCACTGAACCCACCATAGCTGGGATTTCAAAGCTTACACTGGATTCAAGAATTTCAGGATAATACTGGAAAACCCTGAGCTAATTAATTTAAACAACCCTTCTGAGAATGCTGACTCTTTTTATTTCCTCTCCTGGGTCATGGGCAGCTCCCTGAGAGAGAGAACAGCAATCAGAGACACAAGCACAGACATAAGAATCAACAAAATAACCTCAATACAGATCATAAATGGTTTGCAAAATCATTATTACACAGCAATCACCCGATGGAATGACACTATTTCTGAGACAATTTCATTACTTTAAGAGATGCCATTTTTGCGGGATGGAGAAGATTTGACAATGGCTAACAGACAGGAAAGCTTACTGTAGCCTGCTGGAAAGTTTCTGGATGAGGTCCGCTTCTCTCCTTTTGAAACTGAACGGGACAATGTGATTACTACTCAGGGTTGCTTGTGTGTCACTTCAGCGAGGAAAAGTTGTGGAAATGACAGGAAAACATGGTGCTGTTATCACATGACACAATAACGTACAACACAATACTCAGCTAGTCACACTGCCCACTGAGCACTCTGTCACAAATTAGTGAGCCAAAACTTTTTCTTCCTATTTCCACCTAAGCAACCTCCCCTTCTCGGGGGCAAAGCGGCACCTGATGATTTGAATTCATTAGAACATATTAAGTCATAAGCAATTTGTTTTCTTACAGTGACGAGAATTATTTCCAACTGTATTATTACTACAAGTAGAAACATGCATTAACTTATTAGCCAAATATCTGTATGTTAGTGACATGCTACTTCCTCAAGGCACATTGACCATCCCTGCTCTGCTTTTCTTGTGCTAAAGCAGATCTTACTAACAACTTCTTTTCCCTTAAAAAATTAAAAATCGAGCTTCTATCCTGAATCCACCAATCTAGGACTGGTGGTCTCTCCTAGGTGGGCTTGCCATTCATCAGATCCCCTCTCCCAAATATGGTTGAATGAGTTGAACAACTACATCCTTACTTACTCCCTCCAGAGCCCTACAACTGACAAGAGTTAACCACCACTCTGCACTATGAGACTTCTCTAGGAACAAAAACTGTGTTCTGAATCTCAGAGTTCCTCAAGCTGTCCAGCCATAGAAATCTTTCCCAATATGAGGGCCTGTTATCTCAGAGCAGCTTGAGGAGCTTGGGCAAGATGGGCTCCTGCTAAGCACCGTGTAGAGAACAAGCCCTGGATACTTGCACCACTGACCGCTGCAGCCATGGACACATGGTAAACAAAGGAACCGGGGGCTCTGCTCAGCTCCTGAGAGGGGCAGATAATGAGCACGGCTAATTCAACTACAAGAAATGGTTTCATTTCAAATACTCTGAAAAAGTGATTTTTCTAACTCAAACTTCTGTAGGACATAAAATTACAACTCTAGTCTGAAAAAGACCGATTTCTTTTGCAATTTAAGAAAAATATAACTGAACAATATCCTACAAACGTAGGGCTGCATGACAGCCTGAAATAATCTGAAATTCACTGCCAAGAATGCACCTGGTCATGTATTGCTTTCTGTGGCAGACAAGGACCGATGGGAGACACAGAAAGCACCTGACTCCAAGACAGAGACTGCTCATTCAAAGATGCAGCTACTTCAATGTGGTGACCAAAAGAGCTCATAACAAAACCCAGCAGACCAAATTTGACTTGTATTTTTAAAACATCCCTTCTCTAAGACAAAAGACTTGTGCAGACCTGGCGAAGATTCCCAGTAGTGTGGTGAGATTTGCCATGTTGGGCTCCTCCATCACGGCTGCTGGGCATGGTGCTCTCACTGGCCCTTCAGGGCCAAGAGCTGGTTTGCTGCAAGCTCTCTAAGGATGCTTACAGACAACTAAAGGTGCTGTAAGGAGTTAGACCAATGTTCCCAGGGAATCACCTTTCCTCTCTTTCACTGGTATGAAATATCCAGAATCTCAGAGAGAAAACAACACAGGCTGCATTATAGCAAAGCCCCTATGCTCCTCAGAGAGGACCACCACCTTCACACTGCTGGAGCAAGAGATAACACAAACAATCACTTCCAACTGATCCACACTTGTCTCTGCAAAGGCACCAGTTACGCCAAGCATGAAGGACCATTTGCTCACCTGCATTTATTCCAAGCATATCCTAGGAAGGAAGGAATTAAAACAGGCTCAACAAAGAAAACTGTTCAGTGCTGCCGTAATCCACTGTAGACTGGTGTGGCCATTTAGGTTTAGGCTGGAGATCGGGAAAAGGTTCTTCCCCCACAGGGTGCTGGGCACTGCCCAGGCTCCCCAGGGAATGGTCATGGCCCCAAGGCTGCCACAGCTTCAGGAGCATTTGGACAACACTTCCAAGCAGAGGGTGGGATTCTTGCAGGGTGCAGGTCCAGAAGACTCGACAATCTTGTGGGTCCTTTCCAGCTCAGTTTATGCTGTGATTCTATGATCTGCTCTCTCTTTACTGAAATTTCCCAAAATGGAGAGGTGCTCATGATATGAGGCAAGAACATCCACCTGGTATCATGGATGTCTGTTGTTTTCACAGACACAATACACCACAAACCCAGATAATTTAAGTCCCTTTCAGAAGTCTGTTCCCCAAATAAGCAGAATAGCAAAACCAGTTCAGCCCCACAGGCCAACGCCCACCTCCATCACATCCATCCAGTCCACCACAAGGTACTTTGCATGACCACTTTGTACAGCAGCTGATTTTCCTATGTGCATCCTGTCCATTCAGACTCTATGTTCTCCACGACACACACTGGAAGTCACTCATTTGTGCAAAGAATGAGGACAGAAGTTGTTGACAAAGACCTGTGGGGTCAATGCAATCTCTGAATCTGAAGACTCTTCTCTCTTTATTCTCCATTCCTCGATGTGTATAGAAGATAAAAGCAATAACTGATTCCTTCAGTTCGAATTCACAAAGCAGAAGAGTTGACTCACTTTTCCGTAGCCAGGGGAAAACACAAGACATTTTACTACAAGGTGGTGATTAAAGTCTAAAGAGAGAAAGGATGCGGCTGTCCTGCTCTGATGAAACGTGGTGAGATCCCAAGTACACAGAGTAGCAACGAGCAGAGTTCATTCCAAGAGCTGCCAGTGGCAGCTGTTTATAGGGGTTTCTTGCAGGAATGTGGTTTGCAAGGTTCCCATCTGGAGTTAAAGGGCTGGAGTCCAATAACAGATACGAACTGTGGTGGTCCACACCTGACCCTTTCAGATAAACACTGACACTTCATGGTCAGAAGCCAGCTCCACCAGCTGCACAGCACAGCAGAGACACACAGGCACCAAGCTCAGCCCAATGCATAAGCCATGTTCTGCTTTGCCACTTGTAAATAATTACTGATCAAGATATTTAGCCAAAAAATGGGTAGAGACCAAACCTGTGTGAACACACTAGTGTATTTATACACATGTATTCAGAGATGTTACAGATAACATTCTGCATCTCCCATTTTCCTCTCCAAACACCAGCACACTCTGCATAAGAAGCCAGCAGTTACTGCATTTGCCCAAGGAGGAGGTGGGAACATGGGCTGTCTTCAGCCTGAGGACTCCATCCATGTGCCAGGACACCAGTCCCTCAGATATACAGGATGTGAGGATAGGAGAACTATGGCCCCATTGACCTTGGATCAAAAAAAAAGCTCAGAAAGAAGATTCATGGGGCAAGAAGAAAGGAACGACAGAAAGCAAAGAGGGCATGCCATGCTCTCAGGTGGTTTATAAAGATGAGCAAAAGCATCTCCTTCTCCCTGGAAAAATTTAATGGAAATCAGTTCCATCTGATGGGTTTTCAGAGCCTGCCTTATGAACTGATGAGCTCAGACACTGCGATGCTCAGTGGTTCCCCTTGGGCAGGACCAGCAGCAATGTGCTCAGCTCAAAGGATCCCTGGGACACCCTGGGATGCAGGAAACACATAGGTGGCTTGAGATCATTTTGATCAAAGAAGTTCAAATCCCAAGGACTGCTGCTCATGGCAGGAGGGAGAAAGGGAGAAATTTTAGCAACCTCCAATTGCCAAATGGAATTCTGGATCTCACCTATACTTCTTAACCATAAAAAGTTACTGGTGAATGTAACCAATCAGACCATTTGAATGCTAGGAGATGGCACCACATCTCACCTTCTCTATAAAGTATGAAATGTGAGTTTTAGAACAGCTTACGGAATTTTCCAGATAAAATGGTAAAGGACAAACTCACCAGTCTTAAAATAGACTGAAAATACAACAGATCTAGATGTTATTGAAAAGTCCAACACGAATGTAGCTGTGGTCTCCCACTTTCTCATGAGCCCTCCAGAGAAGACTGAGGTATTTTGGTGTCCTGAAGACTATGAAAGTCTCCACACACCAAGACTTACAACCAGTTTCCCTAGAGCTTGTACACAGCTGTCCTTGCTGGTGGATGCAGCACCTTAAAATAAAGGAAAGGAAAGAATGGGGGGAAGATTTTGCTTCTGGTAACACAACAGCACGAAGGGAAGAGAAGAGCTGATAGCAACTCTGAAACTACACCTACTTTCCCTGCTTCGAAACAAGCACTGGCAGTAGTTATGTCTTGGTGTGAGTTACGCAGCTGTGCCAGGAATAGACATGTCCCCAGGATGTGTGAAGAGGGCTGCAGCTCAGGAGTCCCCAGGGTCCACTGCACACTAATGGGACAGCTCTGCTCCTGCCAGACCCAGAGCTACCTCGGAACAATCGGGACACAACCAGCAGAGTTACATAAACCCAAAATTCTTAAACCACATCAAATCCTCTGTAGCCTGAAACCCTGAACTGCTTTCAAACAAAGGCAGCTCCATCCTTCATCTCATATGCAGCAAGGAGAATGGGGGAAATTTCAATTCTTCATGGCCAGGATGACAGACTTCCCTAAATTGTCTTCCTCAGCAGACTACACAACGTATTATCAAAGCACTGACCTTGTATTCAGGTTTATGAACTTGGGATTTTGGAATCAAGCTGACTAAGCAAGGAAATGGTCACCCTTGGCTCTCCTTCAGGCTCTGGAGCTTGACAGGTACCCCCAAAGCAGCAACCTGGTCCTGCACAGGCTGAAAACACTGGACTTTTGCCATGAGCATGGATGGAGTCAAGGATGATGCCTCATATGTGTCTCAGGGACGGACGTGGCCAACCACAGGTCACCCATGGAGCCATGTTACTGGGTAAGGGGGAGGCAACACAGCTCACCAAAAGCCAGGCATGAGAAGAAAAGTCTATAGGAAACTCCTACCCAAGGGAGACATCCCCAGCTTTACTCTTCTGTCCAGACATTCTCTGTCCCAGCAGGCAGCCACACAGAGAGATTTCATGTTGAATGAAGTCAAGTTCAGTTTGAGAATAAACATTTCCAGCTCATTTCTCCAGCCTTCTCACTCCCACTGACCCAGAATGCTTCACCCCTCCACACCAGTAGAAAAAAATCTGGCAGACAGCTCAAAACCACTGCTCTTCAGGGACTCACCCCAGACACCACCTTAGTGCTCCTGGAAAAGTGAGGACAACGCTACTAAAAATACCTTCACAGATAACACAGCTCTGCCACTACCTCATCCCACCATTCCCTCACCCAATGTGCCATGGAAAACAGCCCTGAGGAGGCAGCACAAGCATCTGCCATTGTACCTTAAATTAGGAACTGCAGGACATCCATGCCTCGGTGTGTCAGACATCTGACTCCCAGCTCAGTGGCCAAAGATGGCTGTGTTCCCATGGGGGCCCAGAGGCACAGAAGCCTCCAGCTGCTCCTGCCTTGGATAACCCAACCCTTCTGCCACCATGGCTCATCTGCCATCCCAGTACCCAGCTGCTGTCCCTGTCTGGGCAGGATGGGCTACGTCTCAGTGCTTTGGAAGGCGACTTGCCACCATCACCATCCTCTCACAGGCTCTCACCCATCATCGTTCTTCCCACCATGGAGGGGATGGGCCTCCCTGGAGCCCCAGGCAGGGGTCCTGTTACGCACCACACCAAGAGTGTCAAAGCTGCAAAGTCCAAATTCTGCCCCCAAATGAGCAGCTCTTGTGTGCACAAGAACCAGGACAGCAGCTCCCAACCATGTCCAGATGGGACAGGTAACACCTGTAGATCACATATCAGAGAACCCTGCTGAACTCCCTGTCACAAGCTTCTGGCCTAACCTTTGCCTCTTCCAAAGGACACCATGTTCCTGCTTCCCATCTGCAGGATGGGGAATTCAGAGATTTGTGTATCACTTTATGATTGCAAAGCTCAATCACTCGGCACTTGGAACCCATGGGAGTCAGGTCATCACATAACATCAGGCTGGATTTAATTTCGACACCCAAGGTGGGTCACTAGTTTCCAGAAGTTCTGAGGAGCCCAGGTTCCTGCAGCGTGATAGGAAGGCAGGTGCTCAGCAGCCTTGAAAAATCCCTGTGAATTAGCTGAATGGAGACACACAAGGTCCAAATTTTGGTTCCAGACATAGAAGGCCTAAAGCCAGAAGCAGAGTGCTGGGATATCAAACCCTCACAGAAAGAACAGTCCTACCATAGCAGTGAAGCTCCAAGGGATGTGGAAGCTGCTAGAGAAGTTTAATTTGGGAGCTGCAGACAGCAAAAATCCTTTGCAGAGAGGATTTGGACTTAAGAAATAGTAAATCTTACAAAGTTAAAAAAAAAAAAAAAAGACAGACCTTAATGCAGCACATTCAGTAAAAATTTCACCCTGACTCTGGCAGCACCTTCTCTGAAGCACTGACCTACTCGAAGCCAGAGATACTTGAGTGTTTTACAGACCACATCATCTCTTTGTCATTCAGGCCTCAGAGATCATTGGCCAAATGAACTTGGAAGAAAGAGGAAGGTTAAACACAAAGCAAAATTCATCAATTTGCAAAAAATGCTCCTGGAAAAAAAAAAAAAAATCACAAAAGAAACATTGTTCCAGCACTGAACCAACACTGATGTCTGTATGAAAAGTGAAAGCCTGGTTACCATAGGCTCCCTCAAACACTGAAATGTCTCTGCTGAGCCCTTGGAGGTTCCATTCTACTTGTACTGACTTGAAAATACAAGTGATTACATCCAGATACTGCAACTTTCAGGAAATTGGACAGATTCAGTCTGAGAAAACAATTCAGATTCTTGGTACCTTTGATTCTGAATTCTGCCTCCAAGGCTTCCAGGCAGCAATCCCTGCCACAGGAAGGTAATACAGCAGAAAGGTAACAGAAATCAGTAATAATGAAGATGTGAAATGACAGTTACAGAAATAAGGAAAAGACAGAGAAATATTCACAGGAAAATTCACACCAGCAGTAGGGAACATGCAAATTTAGGATATTCTCTTTTGGGGTTAGGTGTTTTTTTGGTTGGTTTTTTTTCTTTTTTTCAAAAATGGTAGGAACTCTCTCAGGTTACTTCCTAAAGTAAACCTAAACCCAAACAGGTTACTTCCTAAATCCACCAGCTGCAGGTTATGCAGCTACTGAGCCTGACACCACATGCCAGGAGGGTATGAAAAAGCCTAAGAGGAGATTAAATGAGCAACAGACACCTCAGAGAGGCATTGGAACAGCCAGAAAAAAACCTTTCCAGGAATAACAGTCCCTGAACTATACAGAAAACAAGGAAGCAGCAGAGCCTGATGTGCAACTGGACCTCCATAGGGTTTTGAAGAATCCAGCCCTGACAGTTCTCTAGAACATCAAACACACTCTTGGGGCAGCTCCCTGGAAAGTGTGTGACTCTCCCACCTGTCACAAGGAGAAGGTCCACACAGGGCAGCTCTGGAAGCTTAAATCCCAACAAATCCATAAAGATATTCACATGCTGTAGGGAGATTGTGGAGTGCAACTGGACACCAGACACTCCAAACACCAAGTCTGAACACTAAGAAAGGTCAATTCACTTTGTCACCTTTCCAGGTGAAACTGCAATGCTCTGGTAATCAGGTTCTCAAGAGATGGCACCTCTGAGAGTCAAGAGACTTTCCAGGCAGCAGACAGAACACTCAAGAGGCAACAAGCCTTGAACCAGATGCCAAACACTATTCTCTGGGCGTGTGCATTTCCTAGCAGGTGGATCTAAATTCTCTAAGTCAACATCCAGGCATCACTGCACAAGAATACAAGGCTTTCCAGAAAACGAAAAATCTCATCTACAGCCAAATGAACAACTTAATTTCAACAGCAATGGGCAGCACAGCCCAGCCAGACCTCCTGTTGTACACAGCTACAGTCACACCTCACCACATCACTCCTGTTAGTGTGACCTGAACCTCCTTTCAGCAAAGGCCACCAGCTGCAAGCAGCTCTGTAAAGCTTCCACATAGATAACATCTAATTTTGTTTGTGACCTAAATCCTACTTGGACACAGGACTGATGAGGTAAAAGGTAGGATGCTTTCCAGCTGGTACAGAGTTGGAATTTGAAGAGCTCACCCTAACCATGGCTTGTGTTCTCCAGCCTCTGCAACATCTGCTGCAGGGAAAACAAAGTTAGCAGTGGTTAATCTAGTCTAAGTGACAAATTCAGCCTGAACTCACAAGAGCTGTGGGCTAACCTGGCAGCTCTCCACAGCCTCGACTGCTCCCCAGCCTGTACAGCATGATAATCACAGCCTCACGGACTGACCAGGTATCAGCCATCAGTAAAATGCTTACATCTTCTCTAGATTGCATCCTTTCAAGTATGCATTATACTCCCCAACTACTGTCTGTAATTCAGAATCTATTCTGCCTTAACCTGTACAGGTCACATGTAAAATTATGTTTACAACTGTGCTAGATGCCCTACAGACAGGCAGGATACATGTCATGCCTAGATAAAAATCTCGTTGCACTTCTCGAGAAGATGTGGTGGCAGCAATTCCAGCTGAACCAAACAAGACACACCTCCTCCATCACATGCAGTCACAGAACCAGAATGTACCTTTCTTCCAAACTCCTGCCTCACTTCCTGCTGCTCAACACACCATCCCAGGGCTCTGCCTGACTACCCCACAGGATCTGCACAGGAAAGCCATTCACTGTACCTTTTAGTTGGAATAAGGGATGTCTCAGCCCTCAGCATTTCCAGGAGGGGAGATTTCAGGGAACAGCCCAAGTTCTAGAACTAGAAACGCACCTCCAATTTCTAATCTCATTCAAAATCACACTGAGTAGGTCTCCTCTTTCAACATCACTTCAAAGCCCCCTGATAATAACCCATGTTCTAATTCAGAAAACGTTTAGGGCAAACTCCAAGCGGCACTGGAGGTGTAAGGAGTCCTGTCCCTGGCTCCAGGGTGAGCAGCTGTAGTGTCTGTCCATCTCCTCCTTGCCTAGCTTCCTAAATATCTGTGACAAAGGTGACCTCTTCCAAGACATCCCAACACAGCTCGTGATGGATGCACTAGTAAAGGTGAAGGAGGAACATGTCCTGGGGCAGGGTGACATGGGCTGGACAAGGACTGCAACACATGGCTCAAAACCTCTGCATATGGGAAAGAAACAACAAAAGAGGGACAGGCAGAAGATCTGGGAACACTTCTACCAACTTTCTACATCCAGTAGTGTTGAATCTATACTGTTTCCTCCAAGACACAGTATTCCAGGGCACAGCCTATCTATTAGCAAAAAGCTTCTACCCACAACAACACTGAAGCCCTGGAAACAGCCTCCAGGTAGAAGCACAGCGGAAACAGAGGGTCTCTGCACCACAAAGCAATTGGGAAGCACTGGGCAGAGCCCACAAGAATGTCACATTTTGTAATTGAGATTCCACAGCCTTGAAATTGCTCCTCCAGATAAAATGCTATAAAAACCAAGGAACTAGCATGAACAGATGGAGTCAGAAATCACACAAAGATCACCTGGGAAACCTCCCTGAGCAAACCACAGCTAGTCCTATCCAGCCTGTGTGTGCATCACCCCTGCTTACTGGAGTTAAACTCCACCCCTGGCTTACAGCAATTCCCCAACTTCTTTTCCAACACCGCTGAAGATCTCTCAGACAGAGAAACAAACCCTCAAAAGCAAGAAGAGCTCACACCTTGGTAGGAACGTGGGGTCTGTACCCACTTTATCCAGGTACGGATCCCTGGCACTGAGAAGGAGCACAGCTACACCCAGTAGCCTGGAATTTGGAAGGCTACCTGTGGCATGACATGCTTTCCCTCCTCAACAGCCATGTTTCTGCTCTAGAGTGAAGTTTTCACAAAGGCTTCCTCCCTTCTGACACACACACCAGCATGAGAAGCCCCATTTGCTCCTTTACTTTCTGTCTATATAGTAAGAAACTACACTCTTACCTGAACATCCACCAATCCAGCCTGAGCAGTTTCCCAACCAAAACCTTCTAATCAAGTGAAATACAGCTTATAGGCAGCTGCATGTCACCCATGGCTGCCTCCTCTCATACCCAAACCAGAGCTCAGCACAGGCAAGACAATACCCTCTGCCTTCCTGAATGCAGAAGCAACAGGACACCACTGAATCAGTGGATTCAAGCCACAGAACCCCAAATTTCATGTGAGAAATTAACCTCTCTGTATCTTCAGATCCACCCATCTGGACCAGAAGAGCCTGCCCAGGACAATCCCCAGCAGTGTAGAGCAAGTGCTCATTTCGGGAGGATGCCTGAGCTGTTCTGCTCCACCAGGCTGAGGAGAAGGGGCTTGGTGAACAAAAATACACTTTGCGGAAAACATCTGGGCCAGGAGGTCTGAAATATCCACACAAATCCAAAATCTAGAAGAGGTTTCTAGCCTACTGAGGAAAAAGTTATTCCAGCGTCTCAGGGAAGAAGGCAGGAGACAAAGATATATCAGCTGCAAGACAAAACACTTGAGAGAAGCGTGCAATCAGAAGATGTCAACATCGCTTTTGAGGAACAGCATCTGCTATGGACACATAAAGGACACGAGGACAATTTGCTGCATCCAAGCTCAGCCAACTCATGACGGAGAAAGCCACCAAACTAACAGGATCCATCTCTTTCAAACAGAAATGGCCATTACAGCTTGCAGCCTCCCAAGAAAGCTTTGGCACAGACACATCACCATTCTGACACTTGAACAGCTATCATATCCAACCCAACACACTTGCAAGCCCTCAGAGCTAGTAACACCATCAACCAGCCCAGGATCCAATCCCTGCCAACAACTGCAACACCCACAGAGAAAAAGCAGCACCTGTCCTGGACAGTGTTGACAATCACTTGCACAAACATGAAACTTAAGATGTCACTGACTAACAATGAAAGCTCTTCTATGCTAGACAGGAGCCACTGTGACCTCCACTGAATCCGAGACAGGAATCCACACAGATAAACACAGAAAAGTCAAATCTCTGTAGATGGCTGATGGAGGGAATTCACTAGCTGTGACCAAGTACTTTATTTAATGAACTCACAAGGTCAGAGAAAGGAAAGAGCCCCGGCATGGGTTCTGCAGAAAATCTTTACAAGGGTTTGATGATGTGATGAGACACAAAAAGTGAATATCTAAATGCGAGCTCTACAACCAATAAGAATAGTCTATTTCAGAGAGGAAAAGAGAGACAAGGAATGAGGAGGACTTGCTGGAAAGGTCACTCAAGATTTTAAGAAGAATCATCTAAAGTACTCTATAAAATTTCTCTATATTGTAATTACCACCAATAACTCATCAGAAACATGCTCCTAACTCAATAAAGGCTTGTTTGAAAATCCCCAGCATAAAGAAGCTCCCAGGAACAGGAACAGAGCCCAGCAGGTATGTCCTGAGGAAGCAGAAGGCACTGAGCTCCAGGAGAGAGGCAGTGATATGCAGAGCCAAGCAGGAGCAGCCTGTGACAGGGACACCCTGGAAAGCCCAGGCAGCAGGCAGGCTGCAGGTGCAGTTTCTGAGACTTGACACTGACAAAACTTCTGAGACCTTAGAGAAGAAAATTGTGGGACATCTTTTGCATGTTTGCTGCATCTGCCACAGGGACCAGCTGCAGAACAGCACTGTCCAGCTAGATTGGTGGATCTGAGGATACAAAGCCCATCTTTTTGGTGTTGATGTACCCTGGTATTTACTAGTGTCAGGAACAGCTCTGTGCCACGCTTGCTCTCAGACTTTGGAAAGGAATATACTGAGGCTAAGCTGGCTAGAAAACTCACTGAGACCTAATCTCTGCATAACTCCCTGACATGTCCCTGTTGGTAAAATGATAATCCTCAACCTTTGTCTACTTTAGTGCTGAAGACAATTCTATCACAGTTATGGCTTTCACAAGTAACACAGAAACAAGAAATTCTAACAAAAAGTAATAAGCTGAATAAAGAGATAGGAAAACAACAGTGAATCACTCTAGACATTATTTATAGGTGTATCTATCATTATCAGCTACAATATCTCAATTCAATCAATGGTGGAAGGCACTAGCTCCCATGTAAACTAGGAAGATCCCAATTTAACCTTTTTTTTAATTCTGGAAAAAAAAAAACTTCTACAGTGACTCAAATTGAGAGATTTAAACAACCTACAAATAACTGGAGTAATCAAACTCCACCTAACACTGGCTGTTGGCTAAATCATTTAAAAGTTGTTCCACTAGTTGTGCCATTGACTTTATACTCACATGTGTGGATTTTGGAAAGGAACTCCAGAAGTATTTAGAGTAAATCTTGCTGTGGACTTGAAAGGTGGATTTGCAAAATTTAACTTCAGCGCTTTGCGTTTACCTGGGAGACAACGAACATAAATAAACTTTTTGTCAGCACAAAATACTGAGAGCATCTGGAAATAAACAGAAAAAAATCACATATTGTAAGAAAAGGAAAATGCATTTTATAACATTAGCAAATCACAGCTTGTGTCAGGACATGGGGATGGAGACACAGAGTCGGATCTCATACCAAGGTCTTCCCCAGCTCATTCCAAGGCAGTTGCCAAAGCAAGGCATCCACAGCACCTCCTGCGTCAGCTGGAGCACCTGGAACACCTGCCAGGGCTCCAGCAGCCACAGCACCTCCACCCCAGGGCTGAGCATCCTCCATGCACACCCTGGGGGCACAGGGGCCCAACCGCCACAAGCCTGGGCACACCACAAGACCTGGGGGGACGGCACTGAAGACGGAAAGGGCACCTTGGCATGTCTTTCATGTGACACTCCAAGCACAGGATGGCTGTTGGGGCTCCTGACCCTCCTGGGCTAGCAGCAAATGGAGATAACCAGGCTTGAGGGAGGATGGATATCTGTGCACTCCTTCTGCCAAGGAGGCTGCCAAGCAGAGAGCATCTCAGGGGTGACCAGGTGAGAGAAAGCTCTGCTCTGCAGCCAGCTGAGGAAGCAGTGGGAAACAAAATAAACAGCAGCGTGAGAGTGGTCCTGGTCACTGCACCAGCCACTGGCTCAGTATTTTCCACTGAAGCTGAGATGACCCGCTCAAGCAACAGCAGAGACAGGGATTACAAAGGCAGCTGTCCCTTCCCAGGCCCCCCACTGGGGTACAGAAGACCCTGTCTTGTTCCCATTTGCCCACAGAAAACCTGAACTCCTCCCCACCAAAACACTTGAGACGAGGCCTCCTCCACCCCACTTTCCCAGGAGCCTGCAACTGAATTCCCCCAGCTTCCCACGGCCTGGGCGATGTCTTCACCACTTGCTGCTGCCCATCCCAGGAGGCACTGGCCACACTAAGGTGGCACACCAACGCTTTTTTGCCTGCACCCTAGAACAGGTTGTATTCCCAACCATCCCACAACATTCCTGGGAAAAGCCAAAAGCATTCCTCTACCTTGCAAAGAGGTGTTTTGGGTAACTCCAAGACCATAAAAAAGGAGAAAAAAATAGCTCAAAGCACTTAGAGCCATTTCAGGGCATAGAACACTACAAGGATCAGAGAACCACAGAATCATTCAGGTTAGAATGGACCAACTGTTCCCCCTGCACCAAGAGGGCCACCCCTAAACCATGTCCCACATCCACACCATTCCAGGGACACTGACTCCACCACTGCCCTGGGCAAATCTGTGCCAGGGCTTCACAATCCTTTAGGTGAAGAACTCTTCCTTAATATCAAATCTACACCTCCCCAGCACAAGAGAACATTTCCTCTTGTCCCATCACTTGCTACTTTACAGAAGAGGCTCACCCTACTAACAGAATCATACAACCATTGAGGATGAAAAGGACCTTTAAGATCACCGTGGCAATATAAATCTAAAAGCAACCTGGTAAACCGAACAAACCTCAGAATTAAGCATTCCCTCAAAAGCAATATACACACCCTGCAGCCTGGGAAGCACAAGAAAGCTTGTGCCCAGCAGACATCCATCCCTGCCCAGCTGAGGTTCCTCAGCACTTGCCACCCCACACCAGCTCAGCTGGGACCAAGTGACAGCTCAGGGACATTTGTTCTGCCTTGAGGTGTCATTGCAGGAGCCAAGTTGGGCACTACCCAACCTGCAGCACACGGAGCTCCACAGCACAGCTCCAACCACTCCCTCTTTGATTTCCAGCGAGATGACACTTATTTCCTTTATCAATCTTTCACTTTTAAATCACTAATAGATAATTTCAGTTTTGATCCCACCACAATACAATAATCCAAAAATATCTGCACACACGTTGCATTCGCTAAAGATCACCAAATTTGTTACACATAAACACCACACAAGAAACTTACACAAAATCCAGCAGCGTGAAATGTACTATTCAATGTTTTGCATCAACCATCTAAAACAAACAACACATCCCCATTTTCTGGTGAGAATTCACCAGCAGACTTCCGTTTGGTCCCAGTCAGTGATCCTGGGCCTTTCATCACTAATAGGGAAGAGCAAAAGCAAGGATACCTGGCCTGGGTACAACTGGGGTGAGGGCAGCTGCAGCATAGGACTCAACATTCCCAACAGGTCCTTCTTGAGTATGATACCCAAACAGAGATGCCACAGTATGCACTAGGCTACAGCACTACAAGGAGACAAATATTTTTAAAAATGTTAAAAATCCTGAGCACACTGCAACAAGGTAAACCACAATTGGCTTGCTCCTGTCAAGCATAAAAGGATAGCTCTGTTCATCAGAATATGGAAAAAGGCCACTGCTGGTGCTGAAAGCTGGCCTGCTTTGGGGTATTTACACCTTAGCAGAACCTTACTTTGCTTTGTTTTTGTGGGGAAAAAATAATGGAAGAAATAATGTAGTTTAGCAAATAAAATAATGCCCAAAATATCCACTAACCATCTTGCCTGTCAAATAGACTTCCAAGGGTGAGGTTCCACCTTATAAATGCGTTTTCAAAGCTTTTTCTGATCTTTTTCATATAAAGACATTTTTCCCACATATTTATTACACATCAGTCTTCTGAAAAACACCTAGTTGGGGCTGCAGGGTCCCTCTCTCCAGGCACAGCACAGAGGCCTGGTATCTCTCAATCCTGACTGACCTCCATCCCCGCCCTCCCCTGAGCCATGCAGCATGAGGAATATCTTATTTATGTTACTTACGTGTACACAAAACAATTCCTCACTTTGAGCCAGATGCCTGCATCTAAACACATAGCACTATCAGGAGGATAAGCCTGCTCGGACTTTGCCACTCCAAAATTTCCTGAAGGAGGCAGTACCATGGGAAGCCTACACCGACATCAAGAGGCAGGCACTGAGGGAGCAATAACACACTGTGTCCAAGAGTGACAGTAACATTTCATTCTCACTTCAAAGAATCACAGAATCATGAAATGGTTTGGGTTGGAATATTCTTAAAGATCAACTCATTCCAACCCTTGCCATAGGCAGGGACACCTTCCACTAGGTCAGGTTGATCAAAGCCCCATCCAGTCTAACTTTGAATGATGAGACACCACAGCTTCTCTGGGCAGCCTGTGCCAGTGCCTCACCATTCCCACTGTACCAACCCATTTCAAGCTGACACTAAGGACACTGTCAGCACAGACACAGAGCACTCTGTACCTTGTGTTTGTCCCTTGAACAAAGTACACAGCTAGGGCAGGTCTGCAGCACCAAGGAACTGGAGGACTTTCTGTGAGTGCACAACACCATGCCATCGCCTGACCAGCCTCCCATACCTCTTCTGACTGCGTCCCTGAGGGCAACCCCCGCCCAACACAGAGCAAAACCAGGCAGAGTTCATGACTGCCAAGGGTCTAGAGGATGTGACACGTATCCCTGAAACCTCCCCGTTCATCATGACCTCCAGGTTTGCACAGGCATAGGAGGCAGTGCTGGGCAAGAACCTGCAGAGAACAGCCACACAGCCCCTCGCTCACCAGTCCCGTCAGAGCAGCACAAATCTGCCCTCAGATGGCATCCAGAGATTTCTCCTATTATCCTTCGAGTCTGTTTCACATGCCCAAAACCCCAGCCTTCTGTCACAGCCAATAACATTGTGTTGTAAGATTTTCCCTTTCTCACAGCAATGTTTATACAGCTCAGGAGAACACTAGACTTGAAGCAGGCCAACACTAGAATTGATACAATTAACTACAAACCCTGCTCAGAAAATCTCCTCACAGCCTGCTCCTATTCTTACATACTTGTAAACTTTAGACACCAGATTCCCTCCTGTTTTCACACTGGGACAACATTTTTTAACACAGTTAAATGTTGGTCTATTGATTTCTATCTCAGTAGGTTTCTAAAGGACAGTTTCAATTATGTCAATCCACCATCTGGAGCTGGATTTCCTACAAATCCATCAAATACAGAAGCTTAGGCTGCCCTGGGAAGCAAACAGGATGGTTTGCTTCTGCTCAACTGATGAACAAGGAACATGACCAGGAAAAATGAACATCCTGAGAAATGTCAGGAATTTCCATCCAGCACAGATCACATGAAAACATGTACTGTAAGTGAAACAACAGACTCAAATGAAGCAGAAGTCTGAGGAGAGCCAAAGTAAACTGTGTTCCCCAGCAGCCTTCCATAGCTTCAGCTGTGGACTCCAAGTCTTGAGTTTCATCCTAGAAAAGACTTCTGACTCTGTATCTCTATTCCTTGCAGATACCTCATCCTAACTGGAGGCAAAAGAGCCTCTTTAGATGCAGGAGTTTTGCTGTGATTTTGCTACACACAGATTCATTACAGACCACCCTGTCTCACTAAAACAGAGGCCCAGGGCTTACGGTGCTTCTGGAATTCACTAATGCCCATCAGCTCCAAGGCAGTGTGACCAAAACCATCTGAAAATGTGCTGCAGAAATATCCACCTTACATAAATTGTCTTTTAAAGGTTCTGCTAAAGTAACACATAATTCTAATCATCAACGGTTCTAACATATACTTCTCTGTGAACTGTTACCATAAAGATTATGGGAGAGAGAATGACTTGGAAAAAAACAAAAATAACTTTGGAACAGATCACTTTTTCACAAATTAGGGTAATCCTCAACACCAGACCTGAAACTATGAGGTTTCTTGATGTATGGTCTTCCCAATGGTGACTACGGGGTTTGGTCAGCTGCATGTTAATGGTTATACCAAGTCTAGGCCGTATTTGAAAGCAGGATGGCCTGGACTTCGGCTGAGCTGAAATGGCAAGGGAAGTACTACCTTATGTTTTGAGGGAAGCTAAGAGGGACTGTATCGTAAGTTAAGCTGCTCTCCAAGAAGAAAAAAGATAGCCAAAAATAGCTTTCTGATTCTAAGTTAATCTACTCATAAGGAGAGCAATCTTTATTGTAAATCATCCCAGCCTTAAAGTGGTAATGATGGTGGCATCCTCAAAACCATTTTTAAAAGGATGTCATCATTCTACCATCAGGCCTGTGCACGGAACTGTGGTCTGGGAGTGATGCCTTGGGTCCTCAAACGCACACCCTTTGGCATTCCATAGACCGCAGCCAAATCAGACACCGGGAAAAGCACCTACACAACAGCCCCAGAAGAACTCAGGCTCACAGCAGCACTTGCTCCTTGCTGCACTGGTGAATGGGTGATAGGCCAAGGACAGAATTATTTATGTGCTGCTATCCGTCACCAGAATTAATCCAAGCACTTGGCTCTGCAGTTAACTTCTCATCACTCTGAGGCCCTTTTACCACCACCACAGCCAACCAGCCTTCACGCAACAAGAAACAGCTGTCAAGCAGGTCACATGCAGGCCAGAAGTATTTGTCCAGAGTTAGATTGTGTACTACTATTTTTACTTCACCTAGGACATCTATGATTTACAGAATCACAAAATCATTAAGGCTAGAAAGACTTCTAAGATCACCAAGTCCAGCCACCATCCCAGCACCAGCACCTTGTTCACCACTAAACTATGTCCTCGAGCACCACATCCACATGTTTTTTACACTTCCAGGGATGGGACTCCACCACCTCCCAGGGCAGCCCCTTCCAATGCTTGACAGCTGAAGAAACTTTCCCAAATCCAATCTAAGCCTCCCCTGGCACAATTTGAGGCCATTTCCTCTCCTCCTGTCCCTGTTCCCTGTGAGCATAGCCCAACCCCCCCGGCTGTCCCCTCCTGTCAGGAGTTGTGCAGAGCCACAAGGTCCCCCTGAGCCTCCTTTTCTTCAGACTGAGCACCCCCCCCAGCACTCTCAGCCATTTGTGGTGCTCCAGACCCTTCCCCATCTCTGTTCCCCTCCTTGGGCATGCTCCAGCCCCTCAACGTCCCTCTTGTCATGAGGGATTCAAGGTGCCTCAGCAGGGCACAGCACAGGGGGATTGTCACTCTCCTGGTCTTGCTGGACACACTGTGGCTGCCACAGGATACCCTTGGCCATTTCTTCAAGCCTCTGAGTCACCTCCTGTTGGAGAAAGCAATTTTAACTTCTTCCTAGAATTTCGTCACCACCATTTCTGCGTGCCACACCTCAACAGCACTGCTGACTATGTTCAGGTTACACAGAACAAAATGCTCCCTTTTCAAGCACTAAGATTTTCAAAACAGCAGTAGTTTAATGGATTTTTCCAAGGTTTCTATCTTGCAAGGGTACAAATTGATCCCTGTCAAATCTTTTGCACTCGGTTCAACTCTGCAGGATCAACCACAGCCTGAGCACAGGTCACAGTGTTCAAGTGAGTCACAGTGCATAGGTAAATATTCTCTCTGGTCAGATGCTGAAGTCACTCTCTGTTTGTAGAGTGATGATATACCAGGAATCAAATCTGCACTCTCTTTCCTTACTCTAGTATAACCAGGAAAAATATAGCTACAACCACAGGAACACAAGCTGTGACAGCAAACAGCAGGAAGGACTCTAATGAACTGTGCAATCTTTTTACCTCTCCCTTGTAAAATTAAAACACATCAACAAAAAGACAGAGAAAATGGGGAGGAACGGATTACTTACTTGATTTGGAAACAGAGCTGAATGCTTGAGGTCATTTTCTTAATAGAAAACTATCCATTCTGATTTCTTCCAAGGTAATTCCAAGCAAAGCTAGTGCAAACTCTAACATGAGACGGAAAACAAAAAAACTACACAGATCTCTGCCCTTCCAACAGCTTTAAATAACCAAACTTCTGTATCTTGTCTGCTAACAAAATACCTGCTTTGATGTAGAGACAGCAAAGAACATTTACCCACATTCGGAGCTGCAGCCCTGCAGTTGCTGACATCCTGAATGCTCCCAGCATTTCCGGCTGGTTATTCCTGCTGCTGCTAGCACAGTTCTGCCTGCCCACAGGCCCTCCAACCTACCACCCTGCAGTTACAGCTCCTTCCTTTCCAGTCTTGCTCATGGATCTACTCCAATACCAGCACAACTCATTTGCGACTAAAAGAGGTTCCCAGTCTCACCCTCAAGGTAAAATATTTCTCAAGAAAAAACTAGTCAAATTTTGAAACAAAACCTGGAGAACTTCAGCATATCATGCAGTTCTATTTGAGGAGTCTGGATGAAGGAAGAGGCCTGGGGTTTGACGTATTAGTTTTAAGAGCTGCAACTATGGAAATTCACTTTAAAGGGCACAAATATTTTCAGTGTGTCTGTCTGTTACTGATATCTTTAGTCCTTCAATGAAACCTTCAATTTAGTATAATCCAGGAGTCAGCATTCAAATCTGAAATGATGATTTTGCACTGCAGGAGTAAGCTAAGTACGCTCATTTTTAGGAGCCAACTCATCAGAATGAGGATTTATCCATAATTCACCCACAACCCCAAGTGTGCTTCCAACTAGGGAGCACAAACACCCAAGCTTAGAACAGCCAGGACTCTGGAAGGATTACTGGCCACTGCCTTCATGAAACTCCTTCATGGCAAAACAATTGTACTGGACAACATTTTAGCAAGACATTTGCATGATTTGGGGCCAGGAGGCAGCTCAGAGCTGCACCAACAGACATGCACCTCTGTGACTGGCAATGCAGGAGCCGGGCTACATTGAACAGCACTTCCAGCATCTATAAATACCTCCACCACAACACCTGGTAAAGTAGGTTAAGCTTAGAGCGCAAGAAATGGCAATCAGATTAAGATTAGTTCCCTCAGACTGGAAACTCCCAGAAGCAAAACCTGAGAATGAAATCTCTTTTTTTCCAAAACCCACTGAAAACCTTTAATATTATCCCTGATGCTACTCTGCACGTAAACATCACTTGTATGCACAGGGTAAAAGCTCCCTGTCCAGAGGAGAGTGAAGCACTCAGGTCAGACAGCAGCTTCCATCCCAAATGGGGGTTCAGGCAATTTCTAGCTGGAGAGCAGCATTTAACAGTCATTTGACTCACGGTCCCAGTCCAGGGCCAAGCCTGGTGAAACACTGCTGGAGAGAACCCATTGTCCACACAGGAAATGCTGCCAGACCAGGAGTCTGCATCTGCTCTCACAGCAGCATTTTGCTTTACCCAAAATACTCCCGCAACCTGTGCCTGAGGCATCCACAGCATAACCCTGCAAAATGTTCGTGGAGCAGCTGTCAGAAACAAAGGGTGACACTGCCCTGGGAAATTTATTGTGCGGCACCTGGAGCCTCTCCTGACGAACAATAATAATAAATTATGCAAAGCGCCGTGCCAGGTACCTTTTCATTATGAAACAGCACAGCAACAATTATAAAATACACCACAGGAAGGAGGAATGGGCAAGGGGTTTGGTTGATTTTATTTCTTTTTCATTTTAGGAGCCTGTACTCAGACTAAAAGCAAGGAAAAAATCTGCCCTTGAGGCCTTTGGTTACGGTCAATGGAAAGGATTTAGTTTCTTTGGATAAAGCAACAAGCATGTTTCCATCATCCCTCCAGATACCTTAGGCCAGCAAAGTGGCAATGTCAATCACAGCCTGCATCCCACAGGCTCCAATAAACACCTTGGACCCAGACACCAGACTGAATCCTACAGTCACAGAATCATAGAATAAGTTGAGTTGGAAGGGACCCATGAGGATCATCAAGTCCAACTCCTGGCCCTGCTCAGGACACCCCAACAACCCCACTCTGTGCCTCAGAGCGTTGTCCAAACGCTCCTGGAGCTCTGACAGCCCTGGGGCTGTGACTATTCCCTGGAGAGCCTGGGCAGTGCCCCAACACCCTCGGGGGGAAGAGCCTTCCCTGATACCCAACCTAAACCTCCACTCACTCAACTTCATGAACTGGAAAGGATAGGAACCAGAGGACATGGTTCCATTTTCAGGCATAATTATTTTGGAGGGAACAACCAATTCTACTTACCTTAGCAGTAGTATATCAGCTTCTTTAATTCTGAAGACAAAAGAGACTACAAGTGAATCCTGCTGAAAGCAAGAAACAGCACTGAGAGTTAAGAGTTGCTGCCCAAATGTCTTTTGAGAAGACCAAGGAAAGTCCTTGGCCATCAAATCAAGAGACATCTCCTGACACATCGTTTGTGATCTCCTAAATGCAATTGCTGAGAACTCTCTCACAGAAGAGAGGTCCACAGGTCATTGATGTCTCAGAAGAGCAAACCTAGACACATTTAATCAAAAAGTTTCTCAAAATGCCAACAGAAATGAGGGAATATCTGACTCCTTTTCCTGCACATATCTCCCTCTCCTGCTTTGCTCCCAAGTACACCACGGGGGCTGTTCCGCCCTTGGCTCACCAGGTTGTCATTCACCATCTCTCAGGAAGAAACAAGCTGTGAAAAGAACTTCAGCCTCTCTGTCCCTTCCTTTTCTCTCCCTGTTCCCTCCCTGTCCCACTGCTGCTTCCCACCACTGCAGAACATTTTGCTCAACATGGCACAAGAGGCTTCATTTTTGTCTCTCCCCACTGAGCCTGTTAAAATAAGTGGGCATTTTGGGGGCCTGCTATCACCTTTGTGGAGGACACTGCCCCACAAAGTGCTGCTTTTCTGCAAGTGGTTTCAGCACAAGATCAGTTTGGCTACACCAGCCCTGAAAGAGCTTGCTCCCAGTGCACTCTCACATTGCCATCTCCCCTTAAAACAAGGGCCTGTAGCCTCTGTGTGACCTGCACAGGTACCAAAGCTCTACCAGAGGGTAAAGCCAGGTCAGCTGCTCTGATTGAACTCAAACAGCACTGCAGGCAGGACAGGACAAAATCCTCTCCCTGAGCAGAGGCCCAAATAAACCAAAATCAGAATCACAGACTTGTTTAGGTTGAAAAAGATCTCCTAGATCATGGAGTCCAACCCTTTCCCCAGCACTGCCAAGTGCCCCACTTGCCCATGTCCCCAAGTGCCACATCCACACACAGAGGACAAGGCAATATCAGCACAATGTGCCCAGCCAGGACTCAGCCTAAGGAGCATCTAAGCATGGCACCACTGCAGCACTCTCTCCTTGCCATGAGAGCCATGCACACACAGCTGCCACCACTGCAATGCTGTCACCACATTTGACTGTTAAGCCACACACACACATTTAAGAAAATTGATCAAATATTTTGAAACAACAACCAGTCAAACTGGGCAGAGAGAAACATCCCAGAAATCCTCCAGTCAGGGGAATAAGAATAGTTACATGTTACCTGCCAGTGACTAGTTAAATAATTAGAAAGAATAAACAGAGAAAGTGTGTGTGTGAAAATGTTCTAGCTGTGCTAACATGCACAAATAAAATGTTGGAAACAACTTGTACTACAGGGGGGAGACTTATACTGGAGCGGACTTTTAACAGGCTCCAGACTCCCCTGAGAAGGGATAACGCCCTCACCCCAGCACCAAGCGGCTTTTCCACTTGACCACAATTTCCAGAAGAAATAATACTTTGCACGGTGCAAGCACAGCAGAACTTCGTCTGGATCCAAAACTTGGTAATATACACAATTTTTTTCGAAAACTTTGAGCCTGACATCTATGCATAGCTAAAAATACACCAAGCCAATTTTTCAAGTTCTGATCTGCTTCACATGAACTGGTCTCTTGCTTGTGAGTGCCCACGTGTACTGCTCTCCCAAACATCTGACCACTGTCTTCACAGACTTAGAGAGGCGCTGAGCCCGTCTGAAAACCTGGTCTCACCTGCAAGGTTCTTTCTGCACTGTTACATTGGGAAAGATTTTGATCCGGATCTTAGGAACACATGGTCCCAACAGGCATTTTTGCTTAGTTCTGCTGAATTATAATGGAGCTGTGTACAGTTGCTTAAGCAAGAAATCAAATTGCAAATCTACAGAGTATATAAAGCTTTTAGTTGTCTTTAAAAGCACTCGGTTGGAGAACTTTTAGACACTAAATCCAAGGCAATTTTGTGCTAAGCTTTAGAAGTAGTATCTGTAGATAGATCTATCTGATCTATTTTTGTACTTCTCCAATCTGGGTTTCAGAAAAAGATGTTCTAATTCCAGAGGTAAGGGCTAGATCCAAAGACAAAAAGCATAAGAACAGCTGCAGTAGTTCATCTAGTAGAGCACCTTGCCCTCCACCACAGCATTGAGACACCAAAGAGAAGAGCAATGACCAAAGCCAAAACATCCTTCCTTCAGATTCCTTCCAGCTCAAGGCCCTCCTCAGTCAGCCATGGTGTCTTTGTATTTAATAACTGTTGCTGGGTTTCACTTCCCCCAATCATATCCAATCCTCTGATCGACTGGTGAGCACCAGATGCCATCACAGCAGGCTGGCAAGAGCTCACACAACTCAACCCACCACTTGACTGGAGCCCTTGCCCATGTCAGGCTGAACAACAAAAACCCAACACAGCAGCTCAGCCATGTGCAGGCGGCCAGAAGAGACAGGACCTGTCACCTGTGCCTGGTCATCACCCACCCTCTCCCCTTGTCACACAACCTGCCCTGGCACTTGCATTTGATACACAACCTGAGTTTCTTGAATTTCCATGACTCGGTCCAGTGCAGCAGCAGCACAGACCTCCCCATGGCCACACAACAGATCTGGGTGTTCTCACTGGATCCACTCCCTGTCTGCAGGACAGCAGATCCTCGTTGCCACAATGGATGTACACAACTCAGCACCAGGGTTTGCCCAGCACACCTCCACTATAGCCAGGAGTGCCCTGCTGCCATGTCACAGCTCATCTCCCAGCACTTGAATTACTCTGCTTTCCAAGGAACTCGAGAGAGAAAAATGAAGGAAAATTCATATAGCAGGCAATTTTTTTTAAAAAAGGGGGCAAAATAACCTTAAAAAACTTACTTAAATGAACTTTGGTTCACTTCCATTACTTTGTTCAAACTTTTCCTCCTGCTGAAGCCCAGCAGAAACACTCAAAGGCATCTGTACGTCCAGTTATTTCTCAACACCAAAATAACTTAATCAACACTCAGAGTCTTTGCTAAACATCACATCATAGCTCTGTGAACACCACCTTTTGGGCTGACGTTTTCCTTACAAAAAATAAACAAAAAATGTATATTGTGCACTCATAAAAATTGTGGCTTTTTACTGTCTTGTGAAGCATTCAGTATGAATTAGCAACACCTTGTAGCAGGATGAGCACAGGAAGAAGCCCCTGATTCCCACTGCCGAGACATGTCAGGCATTGTCTAATGACTGATGTTTCCAACAGAATTTACAGCTTTAATAGCTTGGCAGCATCAAACCCTCTTCAGAAAGACACACGGTGATGGCACTCTTGCCTAACATTGTCATTTAAGCGACAAAACACTCAGAATGCCAGGAATGAGGTGCTGCTCTGCTGCTGTGCTGGAAGGAGTGAAGGCAGCAGGTACCAAACCCCTTCCACACCTCAGCTGAAGGCTGCAGTCAACCAGGGATATGGGCACAGGGGCTGCTGCCTGCAGGAGCTTGGCAGATTGCTGGAACTACCTCCAACAGCCACCAGCTGGCTGTTCTGAACAGCATTGTGGATGTCTACCTATGTGGCAGAAAATCTTCACTTTCTTGTTAGCAAAGATAATACTGATTGAAGTGTTACAATATTTAAACCTTGCTGAAGGAAGAACTTCACAGATGGACAAAGCAACTCTGACTCCAAACCAACAGCCAAGGGATCTGCAGCAATGAGCAACAACAGACTGTGGCTTTGGTACATCAGCTGATGCAACTCTAAACAAAGACCTTGCATCTTGTCAGTGAAGAGAGAACAGATCTAAAAAGATAAACAAAATTTTAAATAAAGACATTCATATAGGCATTCCTAACGCAAGCAAACCCTGTACAGAAAGGGAGAGTAGAGAAATGTGGAGCTGCAATCACGTTACCTGCAGAGCAGGAAGCTGAGGGTTTTGTGGTTTTCCTTTTCTGTGTGGTTCCAAGTGAGTAAAACCCCAGTGTTCCCAGCCAGGACAAACCCAAGCCTCTACACAGCTTGGCTGCAGCATACAGATCACAGTCAGGAGGTGAAACTTCTCTGGAGAGCTCTGGTCTCCTTCCACCACCCAGCTCAAAGTGTTCTGCTCCCTGGAAGGACACACAAACCCTGTCTTTCCACAGGGTAGGAACTCCTGTTGCCTTTTAATTGCTACAGTTTTAAAACTGAAAAATAAGGGCTTTTTAATACTTTGTATTTATCTTGCAGCACTATTTACAGGCCCCAGCCATAGGACTGGGATCTCACTGTCATGTCACACTGAAGGGACAGCTGCCATCACAGAGAATCAGCATAGCAATCTCCAGTCCCTTCACTCCAGGGGTACCCTGCAAACAGAAGCCCTGTTTTTTCCCCACAGGCTCAACCCTGCCTTTTTCCCCTGGTTAGTTTTAACCCAGACTGCTGCCTGAACCACCCTTGTGCCTGCTGTTCTCACAGGAAGGGTGAGAAAGGCACTGTTGCCTCCTTCAGCAACGCTGCAATTTTTCCATCACCCTGCAACCAGAGCATCGAATTTGACGCAGACCGAAGGCCATAACCCACCAAACTAGCTGCCTCTGCAAGATCTTTCACTTTGCCATTCCTTTAAGATTTGTTTTCCCCCTTGAATTTCCCTAATGCTGGGCTGCCCTAGGCACTGAAGCGCTCAGGGATCACACAGCCTATGAGCCTGGAAGGTCACTGCTACATGAACTGCTCAGCATGAAAAACATACCCTGTGCAGCTCACCAAAACCAAATTGACACAGCCGCCCTTTCTCAGACTGTCCTGTACTGGCAAGGATGTTCCTTTGATCCCCAAGACCTTTGAGATTATCCAGGGCAGCGGGTATGGCAAGGGGAACAGTGGTGCTACCACTCAGCACCCATAACCCCAACTGCTCAGAGGTGAAAGCATCCAGTATCCCTGGGGAAACAAAATGGTTCTGTAGTTACAGCTCCCTCCAGCTGGTAATTCCTGTGGCTACTCTCTCCAGCAAAGCAAAACTTGCTAGAAGTATTATGAATGCTATGTTCATACGCTGTTCCTGAATTTGTATTTACCTACAAGTCCCATGACCAATGAATCCATTCAGGATCAAACTGCCATTCTCCTCTTCCTGGTGTAATCAGGATTTTGCACTCAAAGGAGGGGCAGGAGTACAAAACCTGCCTGGAGTTGAAGATTCATTCAAATTTTTAATACCTTCTTTTGAACATCTCACAAGAAGGAACTAGTGCCTGTCAGGAGTAACATTTACTTGTGCAAGTCACAGCCACTTCTGGTCATCTTCTCTCTACTGAAACTGTTTTCTTTTAATGCTTTCAGACAAGGAAACAGAATTTGAACAAGAACAGTTATAAATCACAGAAAATCATTCAGATTTCTAATTTATGGACAAAAGCTGGTAATAATCACATCAGCTTTATTCTGCTGCTGCTTGAGAAACTCTGAGACACATCTGCAACGAACTGTTTCTAATTTTCAGATGGTCCCTTTACCATGAGACATCCAGCAGAGACTGTTCAGGCTTTGCCTCCAGCTAGCTGACAGCTTCAGTCCCTGTGACATCCATGAACAAGCCATGTTATATTGCAAAATGCTGGTTTTCCTAAATATATATATATTCCTGTTATTGCTGACATCCCTGAACATCAAGATAAAGAAGCTATTTTACTAAAGGCGTCCTGGTTTCTTCTCAGCAAAAGGGCCAGAGATGTGAATCCACACCTGCTCTGGAGCAGGACCCTCTGGGAGCTCAGTGCCGGCCCCTGCCCATAGCCCGGCTCACCTGCCAAAGGGAACCCCTGGGAAAAGGCACCTGACCAACCTCTAGCCATTCTTGTGCCAAGGCCCTCTCCTTTACCCTGCTCCATTTCCCTCCTCTTTTATTCCAAATACTCTCAAATAACAGACCCAGCACCCACTGAACCCTCAAATACAGCCTGCTAAGTTCAGGATGGATGTGAGCTGTATTCTGTGCTCGCTTTTGTTGCTTAACAATAAAACGTAATGTTTTATTTCATGTTTAGGTCTCACATGTCCCTTAAATGGCACTTTGTACCAGTCCCATGGGTAGAATACTGGGGTCAGAAACAATAACAAGTGAGTGCACAAGAGCACAAAAAGTGACACAAAGTTGATTCATTATCAAAACAAAACCAGAGAAAAAGTCTGAAGGGAAGCCTAAGAAAAGCCCAGCCCTTGCTGCCCTAGAAATACAACTGCTGTCACTCCTTGAAGTACCACTGCACAGATGCACAGATTTTTTTCTAAAAAGTAGCCAAAGCACTGGAACATCCAGCCTATGAAAATGCACTTGTTCACACGTTCTTGGTGTTCCTTTAACAATACAAAACTTCTTAGGCGGAGAAATGAAATTACACTGGGAAGAGGGCTTCACATCAAAGTCTGGGAAATGCATTTCAAACAGTTTTGAGGTTTGCAACCCTGATAGAAACAGAAAAAAAGAGTCCCTGACCCTTTCATTTTCTTTATACAGACTTGCCAGCAAAACACAAATGGGAAGGAACTGCCCCTGGGAACAGCCCTCCCCCCACCAATAAGGCAGAGCTGGGCACAGGCAGGAGCCCAACATGTGAAAACAGAGAATGCCTTAAGCTGTTGCCTGGGCAAGGAAAGACGCGGCACACAGGCCTGAGCCACGAGAAGTTCAGTGCTGCATCCTGCTGCTCCACAGAGCTGCATCCCATGCACAGCAGAAGCTGCAAGCTAAAAGCTGCTCTCCTTACACCAGCAGGAAGACAGTTCCGTTGCATATTTTCCCCCCTCATTTCACAGTTTATTAATACACTGACTGCTTAATGTCAGGGTCTCCCAAATCCAGGTTAACAGAACACCAACACATCTCTTGTCTCACCTGACAGCACAGTTTTGCCAAGTTAGTCACTAAGGCAAAGCTGCCATCCTGAACTGAGACTTACTGCTGTATTCCCATGAAAGGGGTGTAGAGGACTGGGGATCAAATCCTGCCACTTCTCAGTGGTTTACAAGAGAAATTCAGGCACCTGTGTTACATTCCTTTCATTTACAACAAGCAGAGGATCTGCAAAGCATCTCTCTCCAGTAAAAACCTTTGATCTTCCAGCATGGAGAACAGCAACTGCCTTTTCCTTCTCAGCACAAAATAACCCCCACCTTCAAATTAAAGATGTTCTTCTGGAAGAAAAGAAGTGGATGCACAGTAGAAACCATCACTTAATGGGAGAGGACAACAGGTATGTGCCATCCCGTGCCAGGTCCAGCCAGACCCCTCCTGCCCATAGCAAGTGCCACCAGTTTCATCAACAACAATTACTGAGCACTGACTGAGGATTTGAAAAAAGAAATGGACACCCAATAGCTCCCATCATTCTCAATAAGAGATGTTAAGCACAACCTACAGAAATTGCCTATGAAACAGAAAGCTGTTAAAAGGGTAAAGGCATTCATTCTCCTGTCATCCTTTCCTTCAAATTACATGTGACATTTGCATGGAATATGTGCAAAGTCAGCAAATATACTCCCAGCACTTTAACACTACAATTAAAATATACTCTTGGGGTAATTAAAGCAAACACACTGTCACTATTTAGCAGTTAACAGTATTTTTAATGGAAAATACTCAACATCAAAATCTCTCTTTGCTGTAAACCACTTCTGCCAGGAACAAATGGGGTTTGTTCTGTCATAAGAATCTTCTTGAGTGCTTTTTTAGTAGCTCACTTTTTAACTCACCTGGTTAAAATCTAAAGGGGAAACAAGCCAGGGGCACATCTCAGCAGCTCTCTAGGCTGACACTCTTACCGCAGCACAGGCAGCTGCTCCAGCCATGGCTCTGCCTGTAGAAGGCAGGTCCCAGATCCAGCCCTCACAGCTCATGACAGGCTCCCTCCAGTCCCACCTGTCAGGCTGGACAAGGCTCCCTCACAGCTGCTCACTCTCCCATCACCTTACATTAGGCTGAACTTCCTGACAAGAAGTTTCATCTTTACGTGCATGGTTTTTAAACTAACAGAGTGCAAGGTTAGCCCGGACATGAGGAAGAAATGTTTTGCCATGAGAGTGGTGAGGCCCTAGCACAGGCTGCCCAGAGAAGCTGAGGCTGCCCCATCCCTGGAAGTGTCCAAGGCCAGGCTGGACAGGGCTTGGAGCAACCTGGGATAGCGGAAGGTGTCCCTGCCCATGGCAGGCGGATGGAAAGCGATGGGCTTTAAGATCCCGTCCAACCCAAACCATTCTATGATTCAATGACTAACTCCATGGAACAGCCAACTGACCATGTTTTACACAAACACCCAAAGCAGCGAGGGAACTAGGCCAACAGCCCCAGTGTGCAAGCAGGCACTCACTCTTCCCTCTTAGCGAGACGTGAAATCTGCCCTGGAATAAAACTGAGGCAACGAGCAATTTAAGTGTGCAAAACAAGACTATCTACACTCAGATGCACAACAGCAGTTACTCCTACAGAAACATGTGTCATTTCCATCACAGCTCTTGGGGATAAAGATCTCCACTACGCAACACTTCAGGAACTCCCCAGCAGCAAGAGCATCACGGACACAAGCCCATATTTTCAACTATTCTTGTGTATCTTCTGCATTTTTAAGGCAAACTGTGATGCTCGGGCAAAGAGGTGCTGAAGTATTGGTTTAAGGCTTTTTCTTAATGCCTTTTGCCCTTCTGGGTCTGACCTACCTGCATTCCTGCCTCCAGGCATAGCAGTCAGCAAAGTGATTTTAATGGAAGCATTTTACAGCCTTCCCCACTGTGTAGGGAGCTCACAGCACAGTGGGTGAGAAACCACCAGCACATCACTGCTTGTAGGACAAACTGCACTGAAGATTCCAGAGCAGGAAGCAGCCATTTTCACTCCAAAACAGTCAAGGTCAGAAAGCCACAGTGATGCTGGAGGGATTTTTGTCACCTGCTCTCTGGAAGCCCTTCGGCAGCAGCCTGGTGCCATGCTGCCAGCAGCTCTGCTGTGTAGTCCTCTGCCACCAGTAAAGCAGTTCCCATGTTTTCCTACACTTCCAGATAGCCAATACAGCAAACAGGGCTGGGCAGAAAGGATTCACTGGTTATCAGTCCTCAGTCTGCAGCAGCCTCGGAACCCCTTAACTCCTGCAATGGTAAAACAACAAATTCCCTTCCCTAAGATCCCATTCATCACCAATTTGCTGCAGGGGCTACCTACCAATTAGACCCAGCAGCTGAGCTCTGGAAAACCTGATTATATTGCAAAACTCTCTGATGAGAAAGCCCTTTTTATTTCCCTTTTTTCTGTGAAATATATTTTATTCAACATTTTTTGTTTCGTAGCAGACTTCAACCCTTCTAACACTCTATCCTTGACAGAAGATCTCAGCTTCAGCTGAAAAGCACTGCTGGGAAAGTAACTAAACTCCTGCAGAAGCATTTACAGTCTTAACATGCCAGGCAACTGTGAGCTGGCAGAAAGTCTGACATAAAAGCAAGCCATTGTCCTTAATAAATATTAATCAACCTTCTTGGGCTGCCATAGTTCATATGAACCATCGGGTGCCAGCTGCTCCCAGCAAGTCGCATCTCTAACTCAGTCTCACCTGCAGAGCCATTAACACAGCTCCATCGTACAGTCACCAGCAGGTCACTGCTCCCTTGTGCCCACAGGCCATTTCTCCCCATCCAGACACCTTCAGGCCACAGCTCCCTGGGGCAGACACTTCCCTTCCATCTCTCTTCACACCTCAGTCACTGCCCTCTCTGGTATTAACCAGAAAGGTCTGTAAATCTACCTCAATTCCTGCCACACAGCTCTAGTATGCAAAAGAGGTTTGAAATTCCTGCTTCAAACACCAATTTTCCTAAATATCTGCATATCCTGAGCTAATAGAAAGCTATTAAAGAATAAATAGGTCCTTTCCAACCCTGTCCTAAGGGAGTAATTCTGACAAACAGGCTCACTCTATGCTAGAACACTGAAGCATAGGTTGTTCTCAGCTTTTACAAGACAGAAAAATATCAGTCTCTGAAAAGCAATGAACAACAAAGGATTTTCTATATACAATATCTCAGAAGAAATGTCTCCGAACAGCAGTCACAAAACATACTAAGATAAAATTCAAAGACACCAACTGTTTAAAAAACATTAACAATTATCTCTTCAGATATCAGAATTGCTGCAACAAATCTGCATACTGAGTAAAAACAAAAAAACTCCTTATATAAATTGAAAGAAATGCAAAGGCACAGACTTCTACAATTCAGATTTTAAAAGAAAACCAAAAACTGGAAAAAAACATGCAGAGCCTTGGTTCCTAATACAGCTCCCACCTTACTGCAGCAGGGATTTGACTGGATGTCTGAGCAATGACAGAAACCAAGAAACTAGAGGTGCACCCTCCAAAGCTCCCAGAGTCCCAGGGGCCACTCAACTACCTGTGGGAATGACATCTCCATGCTCTTTGCCTGCTGTCACCCCTTATAAAGGGGCAGGACCAGAAGGGACCCATGAGAAGATGCGGTACCCATGCTTGGGATTTGACATATTCATCTGTACACTGAGCATGGATACTCTCACCACCACGCAAAGGCACTGGCCTTCACTCAGCAGGAGCTTTAACAAACACAAATCAAATGCCCACTGCAGCAGCTGGTGTTTGGTAGAAGTGCTGCACGCAGCTCCAGCCACTGCAGCCACAGGGACTGTATCTGTATGTCCACACCATGCTACCCTTGTGTCACAGGCAAAGCAAAAGGCACACAGGCACCTCAATAATTGGTGACCTTTTTGAGCTCTTGCTGCACTAGAACTGTGACAAACTGGCTCTCTCAGGAGTGGGAATGCTGTATCTGGCTAGTTGGAAGAAAAAGCAAAGTTTCAGTACCAATATTGATAAAAAATGAAAGATAATGGTAAAAAAGCACAGCCTTCTCTCTTTGTGCTTTTTTATAGAAGCTTATCTGAAAAGCTAAAGCATGAGACTATTTCTCGTTCATTCACTCAAAGGAGAGCATCACCATTAAGAATCACCTTTTATCTTTCAGTATTTACTTTAAAAACATAAATAAAATGGATTTCTTAGAACAAACTTTAGACTGCACTGCTTTGAATACAGAGCAATCCCATCATCAGGATCCAGGGGACAAACGCTGCCATCTGGCAAGAAAGGAGCAGACCAGGGTACCACACAAAGTAACAAACTTTAAGACTGAAGAGATTGTGTTGTTCCCAGAAAGCTGAAGGTTTCCAGTAAATCTGCCAATATTAAGCAATAGTTTAAACAGATGGCCCAGCTGCTTTGTGCCCAGGCAATTCCCACAGAAGCCCAGCTCTCCAGCACTGCCACCACAGCTTAAGACCAGACCTGGTCAAGCAGAGCATTCCATACCTCCATCAAAGACACCTGCCCAGAGCAGGGGAGGACATGTACAACAGCTTTTTGCAATAATCCCCCACAGGTGCTGCTAATGACAGCTCATCCACACAACAGCAACCTGGGCATGCACCACTGCTCACAGCCCCCTCTTTGCCCGTGCCAGAAGCCAAGCCAGACTCACAGAACCCCAGAATGGCTTGGGTGGGAAGAGACCTTAAAGACCATCTCATTCCAACCCCCACCATGGGCAGTGTCACCTCCCATTAGACCAGGTTGCTCCAAGCTCCATCCAACCTGGCCTTAGACACTTACAGGGATGGGACAGCCACAGCTTCTCCAGGCAGTCTGTGCCAGGGCTTCATCACCCTCACAGAGAACAATTTCTTCCCAAGCAAAGAATTTCTTCCTAGTCACACAGAGATCACAGCAGATAACCACACTGCAGACCTGGGGGCAGATCCTTTGGTTGATATAAGGGGCAGGTCACAGCAAAGCTCCAGCTCCTTGAGCAGTGACAACAACCCGACCTGCCAACACTTGGAAGAGGCAGGTGTGATCCAGCAGGCTCTGGGATGCAGGCACTACAGCAATGTGGATGAGGAATTTAGCACCACTGCACTCTCAGGAAGCAGCAACCTTGCTGTTTGCCCTTTTGCTAGGGTAAATAACTAGGGGCAAACAAAATTTCTCTGCTAAAGAAATAAGCACCATAAAGTCTCTCAATAAAAATTCCCCAAGCGCACTGGATTTTGAAAGTCTGTGGAAAAAAGCTCTACCGCTGTGCAGAGGGCAGGCAGGCCCTCAGTACGGAAGGAGCCTGAGAGTCTGCCCAGCTAATCCCCATGGTCTCACGCCGGGTAACAGAAGACTGTTGCAAAAATATCAGCCAGTAGCCCCAACTCAGATCCAGCTATCTTCTTCCCTTGCCCCCATTAACTCCTTCTCCCTTCAAGCTTCCATTAAAAGGAATGAATGCACCAGCCCTGCAAACTGACTATCCCACAAAAGCATGAAGGTTCCCCTCCTGGTTCCCACAAGGTGTCCAGCACCACAAAGAAGTTTTCCATCTTCGCAGCCACCTGTGTGCAGCCTGTGACCAGAGCCAGCGCTGATGCCCATCTGGCCAATGCTTGTCCCAGAGCAAACTGACCCACAATGCCTTGGTTTGTGATGCTGCAATTTCTCCACTACAGCACGGCCCCCACTTTTTGCTGAGAAGGTGGGAGCTGCGTGACCTTTTATCAGTGATGTAAGAGTCATCCCTACTTGTGGCACTAGCACAGCTTAGGTCTGCTCCTAGTGCTGCTGCCCCCAAAGCCATCTGAGGAAGAGGGAAGCAGAAATATCAACCTGGCCCTGTTGCCCATGTTTTCTGCTCCATACAAGACTGTCAGTAAACTCCAGAGACATGAACGTGAGCTCCAAAGATACCACAAATAACATCTCATCAGTGGGAACAGAGTACACATATGCTGGAAAGGGGAGAGGACACTGGTTCCTCGCCAAGCCCAAGGCACAACAGAGCAGCAACACCATCACACCCCAACCACCTCTGAGACACAGGCATTGCAGAGGGAGTAGTACATGCATGTTGAAGATGCCAGATCAACAGCTACACAGGTGCCACGAAGTCACCATGGTGTGGTAACAGAAAGAATATAGCAGCTAGTGACTGAAATTGTCTACCAAAAGCCAAGAGCCCTAACTGTTTTTAAAGAGGAGTTTGAGACGCTTATGTATGAGACAGAAAGGGGTAATTAGTGGAGACAAAATATTAAATTTGTCATAGCATTCCCTGGGCACCCAGCTTGCCAGTTTTCCCTTAAGCAAGGAGTAAGGGCATTAGGTGGGCTCTGGCTAATCGCACCAGAATGTGTGCGCACACGTAGTGCAGGCATGATGCTTTCACTGTGTTGCTATATGTGATTATTTTACTTCTCTTTTCAAAGAGATTTCCAAGGGTCTTTGCACTTCTTTGAGTCCTAACATGGACCAGTTCATATCAAACCCACAGTCATCTAAAACAACTGCCATACCTGGGACTGAGTCACCAAGGCTGGAAGAACAGTCACTTTTCTCCTGGCACATGAATCAATGCTCCTGCTGGGCAGTAAAGCAGCAGTAACTCCTGCCAGCTTGGATGAAGACGACCCAAACTTCCCCTTTATCAGCTCAGCTGCCATGGAGCAACCTCAATTGGCTGCTAAACCCACAACTCTTGCACACAATGCCTGAATGGACAGCAAGATGTTGACCCCAGTATTATTACAGCCTCCATTTCCGCACTGCTCAACAGCATGGACATCAACCTGCCGAAGAATGTTGTCACAGAGCATTATCTGTGTTTGGTTTGGGTACGAAAGAGTCCGGATGTGCCAGCACAGGATTATTCTGAGAACACTGGGCAGTCAGAGCTCTGCTGCTGAAGTCATAGTATCACTCAGCTCTGAGAGGGAAACTCAGCACAAACCTTCCCAGAAAGCTGCTATTTACTACACGGAAACAACACTGTGGACAAGTGGCTCCTGGACTGTGTGCCAGGTACTGTGAGAGCAGTACACTGCCCTGGCACGGGGAGGGTGCAGCTCAGACCTTTGGCAGCTCAGTGACAAAGCAGAGTCCCTGCTGCCAGTTCAGTTCCAGGCTCCTGTTCAAGTCAGCCCTGACTAAGGCCTGTCTATATTAAAGCAAATGACCAGACCTAGAAACACTGCAGGGCTTAGTTCAAATAAACTATGCATTCACACATTCTTCATTTCCCGTATTTTTGTAGGGCAGGAAAAAAACAGCCATACTGAAAATCAGACTGGGAATTTTTTCAAGTCACAGAAGATCCCACATCATGTCCCTGATGTGGAAGCCAGCCAAGCCCTCCCACACAACCATCCAGAAAGCCACACGTGAGCCTCGGACACCAGCTCCCACCACTCCTTATCAATCTTTGCCACTTTCACGCTTGCTGAGAAGATCCTTCTCCCATTTGCTCAGCTGCAGTCCTCATCAGCAGGATCAGCAAGGATGAAACCATAGAAACAGGCCAGAGAGTAAATTCGTGCTCTTAGCCCTAAAGACATCTAGCCCTCAAGTGCAGTGGCAAAGCTTTACCCATAGGAAGCCTATCTGGCTACAACTCTGGCATAAGCAGCTGGGCAGATAAACTCCAGGATATTACTCTAATTCTTTTCAAAAAGAAATAAGTTAATTAGAAATATATTTTAAAGTATTTTGCATTTCCAGGAGAATGCTGGTAGGCTTGTTCAGATATTTCACAGCATGTGGACCCAGAGCAGAAAGAACTCAACTGCCAAACTGCTGCCTAAAGCAGCACATATCTAAAACTTTGCACCCAACCCTTTCTTCTTCCAACACAAGCCCGAGCTCATTCACAGCTCCTTTGTGTAAACTTGCATACTAACTCACACCATAGTGTCACACTTTCTAGTGACAACAGCTGGGCTGTATCAGATCAGAGAGCAGAGAGCTGACCTCTACTTTTCCCCAAATCATGAAGCAAACCAGCTTTAAAAGCTGACATGCAAACACCCCACTTTCCACACACTGACCGTTGCAGCTACCCCAAGGCCAAAAGGACCTTGAAGAACCTCTCCTCAGCTCTGGGCCATAGGTCTTGGCCAGCATCATACAAAGCCGTGCTGACCATCCTCCTCCTTCCTACTTTCAGCCCATGCAGGTTTCTGAGTGGAACAAGAGGAGAGAAGAGGATATCAAAGATAGGATAAGGCTTCCAGAGTTTGGCATGAGACCAAGTCCTGAACCGACAGTGTTCAGGGAGGTACTGGTCTTTACAGGAAAACCCGGACATGGTCCCACTGCTCCCCAGAAGGGATTTCCAAAAGCAAGGCTTTTATCTTAGTCCACAGTCCCTCCCAGGTCAAACAACACAGCCATGTGTTTTTAAAGAAAACTGTTTTATCTCTGTCCACAAACATCTTCAAAGTACAAACACTTTGCTTTCTGGTCCAAAAGCAAAGTGATAGCTAATTCAATTCAGAGAACCACTTCCAGAGAATTAGGTCCAAAGCAAACCACACAACCCTTTTGGTCCACAGAAAAAAAATAAGCCTAGACAAAAATGGATAAAGGACAAGCTCCCATTTGGCTCAGCTGTCTGCTCCCAACAGCTGTCCTCCTTATGCCACAGGACATCTCCTGAAGCACCTCAGAAAGATCAGATAAATTATTCAAAACACAGACTAATTCCTGGCGCTTAGACTCTTTGTTCACTCCAAGACCTGCAGAGCTGTCTGCTTCCTGGAGGGCTCGCCCTGCCTCCAGTAAAGGGCAAACACAAAGGCTTTGATTTGCAGAAGAGGAAACCAATTTAGCAGCTAATAAATACACAATTTGTGCAATACATATACTTCCAGCTCCCTTGATGCTCATACGGAAGTTAATGGGCCATACCCGCTAAATACGGTCACTGCACTGCCCATGTGCACAGTAGTTCAGCTCACCTGAGAGGAGAACCAGGAGGGAGATGGGCAGTGACACTTGGGAGATTGGCAGCGATACTTGGCAAGACCATGTCGTATTTCCTCACTAACAGCAATGGCAGACATCTCACCACCGAGGGTTACAGACTCAGGAGTCAAGGTCACACATTTTGGAAGATGCTCTGCAGCATCACATGACACTCCTGATGAAAATCCATGCCAATGATACCTCACACAGCCTGCAAAGGATCTGTGCAGGCATGCAGCAGGCACCCAACAGGGCTGCAGAGAGCTCCACTGGGACCATGCTTCAATAAACCTATGGCATCTGATAAAAATCACGTTTGCACCTTTTCACCTAATCATGAGGAGACACAGACATGTTGCACCTGCATGCACTGCAGGACTAATCTTGAAGAAACAGTCACCTAAGTGGACCAGGAAACGCACATCATGGGGACCTTCAAGATCTAAAGCTTCCCCTCAAACAAAAGGAAACCCAGTAAGACTGCAGATGCTCATAAGAATCAGACTAACATAACACAAAATAAAGCGGAATGAGAAGTTTAGAACCAAAGTCAGTGCCACAGCCTGTTCAGAACAGCTTCCAAACGCAGATGCTCAGGCTGACAAAACTTCCCTGCCCAGGCCAAGGCAGCTCAGCTGCTGAGGCAAGAGCAAGTTTTCAATTTTCCCTTCCCCCCATTATCATTATTTTCAAATGTATTTGGCTGCCAAAGTTTATCAGTCTTCTTTTATATCCTTTAGTTTAAAACACATCCCTACTGTCCTCTGGGTGCTTTGAGTCTACCATAATAAATCAGAGGAATTAGTTCAAGTCTCTCCTGCTGCAAATCTCCAACAGTCTATCCTTCCCTTCAGCTTCAGGAAAGGTCTCGGGAAAAAGGCCAATTCACTCAGACACAGTTCCCAAGAGAGAAAAACACTGGGACTAAAGGCAAAGAAGCTAATGAGCCCAATATGGTGCTCTTCTACCTCTAAAGGTCACTGTACACCAGAGCGCTGCTTCTTACACTCGCAGCTTCCTGGCCCAATGTAACTGGGGATATCTGCTTGACTCCTGACAAGCAAAGACACACACACACAAAAAAAACCAAAAACCAAACAGAAAGACAGAAGTCAGATGAACTACTCAAGCCAATCCCCACACAAAACACGGAAAAACAGCATCTGGGGAGGCCACACACATGATTTTGGCAGCAGCAGAGCACTCCTCGGTGAGTCAGAAGCATCAGGCTGTCCCGGCAGCACACACCTCTGTCCCGCAGCATCACCAGCTGTGAGGGCTGGCTGACAGGGTCAGCACCCGAGGGAACCCGCAAGGGGACCAACTGACTTGGGCTTAGATTAGCTTAGTGGACACAGGACTTAGGGTAAGCATATGCCCCTCAACCATACTGACAGCTTGAGAAGTGGTGGAGCCAAGTGACCATGTTCTCCACTTCCCCCAGGAAGGTGGGTTTCCTCCCTCCTGCCACCCCCAACAGCGTCACCCTACCCCCACCCCACTCTGCAGCTCAGGGAGCTCTACCCCTGCAAGGGGAAGGCAGGTCCTGAGTGGGACCGCTCACAAGTCAAGTGGACAAACATGGGCCAACAGGGGAAATGTCTACAAGGTGAAAAACCAGAGGGGCTGCGTACGTCAAAGGTACATGTATGTGAAAGGTACAACCATACCAGTTCTTGCAGTCAGTTCAATGGTGGAAGCATAGGACCACCCCTCTGAAAGGCTGCCACACAAGGCATCACCTGCAGTGGCATTTTTCCAAGCATTTTGTACACAGTTTATGCAAGTCCACCTAGCAAACCTCAGCAAGAGACCTGTAACAGAGATAACTTGTCCAACAACTCAGCAGCAGTACAAGGAGGTGGGCGGGGGTAGAAAATAAGGTGCAGAATCACAGCAAAAATTATTTTGTCTTGTTCAGACACTAAAAGAACCACAAATAAAAACCAGAGCTCCAAGGCTGCACAAATCCTTCCTGCAATCCTGTCCCAGGAGAACAAGATGAAACCCACTCTCCTTGCATCTCACACTTTATGAACAAAGGCTTAAGTCCTCAGCACCTTCAGGATAACTCTGAGCACTTTCCTTCTCATTGATTTTGATAATCAAGTATTTCAGTATTTTGACAGCCCCCTAAATACCCAAGTTGGTGATGACTGTAAGGGGTAAGCTTCACACTTGTGTTCCAGACATCCTCCAAACCAGAGGGGCATGTGCAGATGGAGGGATTATGAACATGAAATAGCTGTTCTGTTCTCAGCCTAGCAGAGACACAGTATTGAAGTCATCTATGAGCTGAAGAAACACAGGTAAAGTGTCTCCAGGGATTTACCATGAGTAACTACTGCACATTAACTAATCCAGCTATAGTAACACACCTTTTTAAAAGGAAGACAGTTTTCCGTGCTCAAAAAGAACTGCACTGTCATTCACCCACTGCTCACACATCCCTTCTACAATCAAACAAGTCCACAACATGAAAAGAAACCTGAGTACCCAGAGGACAGACAAAAGCCCTTTGCAGGGGACACCAGCAGTCTGGAATAACACAGTGGAAGATTCACATTGCTGAAGGCACTGGCCAAGGGAGCAGGAGCAGAACTGCACAGGGAGAACCTGAAACCAGAGACCCACCAAACCAATATAAAAACAATTTTAAAATGCAGTTACTCCTATGCAAATAGACTTAAACACACAGATTCTTTTGAACTGTGTCATCAGAGGGACTCCATTTCTCACTGCAGAAGAGATGCTACAGCCCAGAAACCATAAATGACCAGCATCAACAAAGGAATCCCCAAAACATTTGTTCATCTCTCCAAAGCCAGCAGACAACACTGTACAAAAATAATAATCCATCCTGACCAGAACATCCATGAAAAAGCCCACATCCCAAGGTGATACCTCTTGAACCACAATGAAAAGGTTCAACTGCCAGTATCAGGCAGGTTTTCCTCAGACTGCAGATGCAGCACAGCAATCCCTACCTTCCTGAGTGGATGCTGCTGTCTTTGCACAAGGCAGAAGGTCAAGACACATATCTGCATCTAAGGGAGCATTTAATACAATGAAGCCCATTTTGAATGAGGTTCATGAGGACTGGGAACATCACCAGCACCTTTCCAACACTGGTCTGGGTCAGGGCACTCCAGCCTTTGAGAGGATGCCAGAAGCATCACATCTATTCACAGATTTTTATACCTTCTTTATAAACATCACTTCAGGGAGGCCTGGATGGATATTTGCTGCCAGTTCCCACCCACGAGGCAGAGCTCTACACTAACACCATGTACAGCTGCTTCCCCTCACACAGTTTTCCTCTCCAGTCTCCACACACTTCAACAGGTAGCCTGCCACCTCCACCAGGAAGAAGACCTTCACATTTTCTTTCACATAAAATCTTATCAAACCTAAATCCAACAGAAGGCATACAACTTAAAATCTGTATCATGCTAACAATCTGATTATGTGTGTTTGATACGTGCAGAGCTTGATGTGGTTACACAAGATTCACAAGATAAACAAGTAAGCAATGCTTCACTGCATATACATTAATTTTGGGGACACTTCAACAACATGAAGTTTGGAAAGTACACATTTTGGCTTTTTTTGCTTCCTCACAAAACTCATCTTTCTCTCGCAGGATGACCCTCATTTTGATGGGCAACAGTGTGACGTCCACACCTCTATGCTTCCTCAAACCAGGATAAAATAACTGAAAAGGCCTCCCAGCATCTGAGGAAACTAACTAGTACTTTTGGGCTGTCCCTTTAACTAGGAAAACAGACATATCAAAACAACCAGTTGATTATAAGTAAATCAAAATAGAAAGCCAAAATGCAAAACTATATGCCCACATACCAATACAATCCTACACACACAAGCACATGCCAAGACTCAAACACAAAGCAGACGTGGCCATCAGGCCCATACAGGAATAAACTGGGGGCACAAATGAACTACATACACTTACTACACAACTTTTGTCTTTCTTAACAAATGCAAATATGTCCACGTAGACATACAGCCATCAATCTGCCAGTGTCAGCCTGCATCAGTGGTGTCTGCTAACACATACAGGGTTGATAATTCCACCAAGGGCAAGAGGAAGTGCAGGCACCTTCTGACTGTATTCCATCAGTTCCCACCTGCTCACTTGGCCGTATTAGCATAAGAATGGGCAATTAAATACACAAGGACAGATACCACTTATTTATTACCTACCGAAGACAGGTGTTGGTTCTCCCTCCCAGACGCCTCTTACCTTGTTCTTTTCTATCTTCCTTGTTCTCATATCTACATCGTATGTTTCATTTCCCTGGATGTCCATACACTGCTTCATACCTGAACTGCTGCTCACTTGCTCCTCCTTCACAACTCCTACACCTCCCCACTGACTCTTGCTACCCAAATTCCCCTCAGGTTCCTTAAGCAAACTGCCATGTTTACACTGCTAACTCACTTTCTCTGCCCACCATGCCCCTCTGCTCAGAGAGGTAAGTCCTCCCCGCCTGCTTTTTGACAGTGCCCACTCTGTCCCAGCAGAACCAACATCTCATTCCTCCTGCCAGATCTGGGTCCAGGAGTACCTTCCACAGTGAGGAAGGGAGCTGCTCCTGTCACTCCATGCACTCACCAAGGCAGCAAGCAACAGAGGAGGACACAAGAATTACAGCATCTCTTACTGAATTCCCATACAAAGGATCACTCTGGTCGCAGTGATGCCCACAAATGGTTTCAAGCAATATTGTTTCTGCCAGTGCTGTGTGCAGGAGCCATGATTACCCCACAGACACACTGTACATTACACATCCACACCAATTCACCTGACCACAGTGAAAGAGAAAGGTATAGCACAGAGCTTCCTTGTAAATAGGAACTGATCACCCAACTTCAGTAAGCCACTGAAGTCATGAATGGCACCCAAAGGTGAGAGAGGGGCTCTAGTTCATCTCCTTATGCACTCAGATATGTCTTAAAAATGTCCCTGTCCAGGCTCCTTGCCTCATACCCACAAAGGACTCTCTCACCAGACACAGACCTCCTCTGATTTTTGCTGAAATGTCTGGAGTCAGGTGAAGAGGGCAGAGATATCAATGAGGGAGCAAACAGAACCACACACACATGTGAAGGAACTGAGAATCCTGCATTCCGGTTGAACTGGTCAGGAGTTCCTACTCAACACATCTGAGCCATAATGTACACTCTGAGAAGACATATACAGTACCTGTGCTTTGCTTTTTAAAGACACCAGAGCATACCAGGCAGTGAGTATGTGGAGAAGTCCCAGTCGCCTCCAGTCTTCCTGAATGCCCAATGCAGCTGAGCTGATTTCATAACAATCAGTTATAAGCGGTTCCAGTTCCTGTTTGGCACTGTAGCAAGGATGAGTGACTCCACAGGTTGCAATTAGAATCAAAATTCTTCCTATGCCTTGGAATTGACTACATTTCTAGACTTCACACCACCATTTTTCAAATGATCATTTTGTGAATAATGTTAGCAGTAATGACTATTACTAATTTTGGCAATGAGAGAAACACAAAATTGCTCCAATTACAGTTTGGGTGCTGGTTTTTTTCTTAAATCACTGTCAAAGGTATCTGACTTCCAACAGAATCTACTTTCTTTACAAAACATCCAGGGCACTAAATATTCAGGACTGTTACTGAACATTACATGTAAGTAAGAAGGACAACAACTCTTCACACCAGCAGCCACCAGCATCCAGACAGACTTCAGTGTGCACACGACATTTAAAAAGTTACAGAAGAGGATCTATTTCAATACTTAGAATTCCAGTTCTCCTTTGTCTCCAAGCTGTGCCTTGAACACCGCACCATGAACTGCACTGGCCAGGAGACCCTTTGGGAAGAAACAAAGCTCCAAGTCCTCTGGCATGGGCAGCTGATCCAGGTAGCCAAGAGAAGACCTGAGCATGAAGCTGGGTCACACAGAACAGTAAGGGTGAAAAGGCCTGAAGCAACCCCTTGCTTGATTGCAAGGTTTGAGGGCCATGGCTGCACAATGAGCCCAGCACAAGGTCAGAGCAGTGCCCCTTCATCTCTGTCCTGTCACCTGGAGGACTTTAGCCTGTGTGCGTCAAAAATGTTGTAGGATATAGAATTTAAAACAAAACTGGGTGGCCTATAGAGTCCTTCTGGATCTGCTGCCCTTGCCCCAGACACCAATGTGATGGAACCTCAATTTCCCTGAAGACTTCTCCCCTGTATCACCATCCTCACGACTCTTTCCTACCCCCAGGCCCTGATGAATGTCCTGACAGCAGACACTTAGAAAAATGCCAGTCCTGACACCAAAACAGAAACCCCCTGCGAGGGACTCTCACCTCAGGCAAGTTTGCCCAAGCATGTGGCCTCTGGGCAGGGTCTCCAAAAGCACCAGACTGCTGTCCAGGGGAGCACAGTTACAGCCCCTGGGCATGGGAGTTGTTCCACCCTCTCCCACTCCCACCTCCCTCATGGCAGCAACTGCACAAGGCAGGTCAGAGTGCTTCTGGCTGAAAATTAACTGAGCAAAACTTTTTTTTTTTTAAACGTAATTACTTGTTTCCAGCTTAATGACTTCCCTGCTCCACCTTGCCAGGCTGTTTAAGCCAATTAAATCAACACAGACACAGTCCTACCTACTCTTCTCCCCACCCAGCAATGCATTCCTGCACTTCCCTTGCTCCAATGCCTGCCCAGCCCCACCACAAGCACAAGCTGGGCATCCCAACTGCGGAACATTTGACACTTTTGTGGCCTTTTCTTTGCTCAGCTCAGCTTGCCTTGGCCATCAGCAGGAGCACATGTTGTGGGCAAAGCCACTGCGCATCTCAGAGAGCAGCCAGAGCTGCCCCACCATCCTGCACACCACCTGCAGCCACATCCAGCCCCTTCCCATCCCACCCAGAGCCCACGCAGGTGGCGTGGCAGCTCAGGGATCTCTGTCCTCCTAGGACAGAGTTTCTTGCAGGTTCCAGGAACCATCACCACCACAGCAACCTGGTGCTCCAAAGCCCACACAGGATCCCACACTCAGCTCCTCCTGGGACACCTAAACACTCATCTGTTACCTCAGGAAAAGCCAGCAGTACCTGGGCATCATCACACTGGCCCACAGCCCTGGATACATATTTAAACAACCACTTTAAACCAGCTACGACAGAACCAACTGCCCTTCCTCCACGTGGAGAGAACATGCAGATGCTATATCACCACCAGCTCCCAGGGCACCACCGGTGTTCAGTGCAAAACCAAGTCTCAGCCTTGGAGATACAGTTGATTCAGAGGAATTACTCAAATATGAAATATGGGTCAGGTGGAAATACAAGGGGCAACATAGAAGGTTGTAACTGCACTACAAGGCTAGTTCTTATTTAATCACAACTGCTTTGGCATATCATGGTAAAGTTTTTAACCCATGCATTTAATTCACAAGGTCTGGGATTCTGGTTTTTGAAAGATGAATAATACTACCTTGACAAGGCCCAAAATGTACCCAATCCTTCACATAATGGAAGCTACAAGGAGCAAAAATTCACCTTTTTACTCCAAGTACACCAAACTCTTCAGTTTAACCATTAGTTGCCTGCCCAAACAAGTCCCCGCGAATCTCAGGAGAGTTCATATCAGGTGGACAGAACACAGAATACAGCAAACAACTGTGACAAACATTATTTCATGACAGTACCTCCGCTTCTGTCACACAGAGAGCAACCTTTCCCTTTTCCTGATCCCCAAACAGGGCAAACTGCTTCTTTAATATTACCAACCCTGGATTTAATTTTAAAAAAACCAAACCAGCGCTATGCTACCTCAGTTTAACCAGGCCTAAAATGTTGCTCAAACAGAGAGCATTTTTCAGTGGTCTAACTTTAAAGGAGAAATTCAAAAGGTTTGCTGAGGCCTTTCTGAAAAATAAATATCCACCGTTTTTGCACGGCTGCTCAACCATCAACAAGTGCCGGTGGGAACCAACACGACCCGCTGCAGCACTGTAAATTTCCATCGGAACGGAACGAAACTGAACCGCAAGTTCGCGCTGAACTGATTTTACTTAAATGTTTGTCTTGAGCAAAGCACACACCGGAGGCGGAGGGCCGGAGGAGATCACGGGTAGCCACGGCAGTGCCGCCGTGCCGCAGCCCCGGCCCGGCCGCCGCTCCCCGGCCGCACCGCGGGGCTCCTGCGGGCACGG